>VWZL01004030.1:116383-153060 GCA_013396915.1 Stercorarius parasiticus
TCGTATTCAGGTTTTCATCAACCAATACCCTCAAGTCCTTCTCCTTGGGATTGCCCAGACTCAGGTGCAGGACCTTACACTCGGCCTTATTGCATCAAAATTTAATTAAAAAAAAAAAATTGCACTCTTCATCTTTGAAATATGCTTTTTGCGGATCTTAAAAGCTTAAAAACATTATTTGCTTTCTGAAGCTGGAGATGGATGGATAAGACAAGTCTAAAAGTGAGGGAAGCTCTTCATCTGATACTCTTTAGTGTTTTGCTGAAGCAGCGATGATGTTTGATAATGGGTCGCTTTAGAAGGTAGTTACCAATTTCTGCCTGATACAGGGAAACCAGTCTGGTTGCCTTTTACCTCAGCTTGGACCATGAACATGGGTAGATTTCTAGATTGCTTTTTTCTTTACTTTATAAAAAAAAAACAAAAACAACAAAACCCACACAACAAAAACAACCCACAAAACACCACCACCACACACACACTGCTGAAGTTGTTGCAGGGTTTGCAAAATGTTTAGTACAGTTTCCCAAGTGGAGGAGAACCATGACTGAGCTGCAGATAACTCTGTCATAGAACATGTGTGGATTTCTCTGTAGTGGGAAATGGAAAGGATCTTCAGAGTGTGACTTTCAAATTTTTATATATATATCTTTAAAAAGAAATAAAACTTGGTGTAGCATGGAATGACAACATGGGTGGCAATAACGCACAAGGGTGAAACTGAAGCTGGACTGACAGGTTGCTAAATAATGAAAAGAGAACTTATCTTTGTATACAAAATACAATTAATTTTTGATCAGTGAGAAAAGGGATGTGATTATACTAAATAGTGTGTGCTGGGGAAGCCATAGGTTGTTATTGAAGGGACTGTGATGTGAGGTTATGCTGCACCATCTGCTCACAAAGACTGCATTCATTGCATGCAAACTCCTATGGAAAAGCACTGTCTTTGGAAGATGAGGTATTCATCCATTTAAAACATGAGGAGCTAACAGGAGAGCAAGATTAATATTTTATGTGTACTTCAATTAAGACAGTATTCTTTTTTTTGGTTGAGTTGTCACAAGTTTTGTTCAAATTAAAAAAATATGATATTTTCTTAGTGAAAGAGGACCCAGCTATAGAAAGCTCTTAATTTCTGAGGTTATAAAGTCTTCTAACATTCTATTTAAAAAGATGATGTTGCATTTCTTAATGCATGATTATCTGCCCTAGATCATACTTCTCATATTAAGAAAAATTGACATGTTGGTATCTTGATTGAATATTGACATAGTGAACCTGAGACACACTGGTATAATTCCTAGAGCATTTGAAGGCTAAATGAGGACAGTAGAGCCAGGTCACTTTAAAACTGACTTTTCCCAGCATTTGTGAAGTATGAGACTATACCAAATCTGGTTCTGTAGGAATTAATGTAATGTGAAGTGTCTCACTATCGGGGCTTTATAGTTCTTTCACTTTCTTCAACGATGCCATCAGAGGATTGCTGTCAGCTCTGCTATATTTCTCCTTTTTAAATTTTTTTTTTACTGTTGCAAAGAAGGATAAATTCTAGTATGAGCCACTGAATTGTTTATGGTAGTCTCATGACTTAAATATGCTGCAGTTTCCCTTCTTTCCTCCATATGTATGTGGTAGCATCATGTTAGCAGGACTAACAATACATTGGAATTATTTATTTGGTGATATTTCCGTACTTGGGGATTAAGTCTGTCTTCTTCTGTTAGAAGCTTTTTCACTGAATCATATAGGAAAAAAAACCCTTTCTTTCATTTAATTTTTCCTTTAATGCTGGGGAAGTATGATAAGAAAGACAAGGCAAATTATTTTTTAAAAACCATTCTTAGCAGTGGAATTTAATTTTCATTGTGACCTTAATATAGTTAAAAGTTAAAATAAAGGCTGGCTTCTATATGAAGTGATTCATAAATCATTAACTCTTTAATCTATTTTCAAGGGATATAACACCAATATTACAACACTGTGTCTATATATGTATTTTAAATATGAATAATGAATTATTATGAAGAATATTGTGCCACCTTGTTTTCTCATGTGTCAAGTATTCGTAAGTTTTCATTAAGCAAAAGGAAGCCTTTAGATGTTTATCTACATATATACACACACACATATATTATGCACTGGATGCAACAAGGACTTCTACATATTAAAATGGGGGATTACAAAATATTTTGGAGTTTGAGAGAACAGATGAATTTCAGACTGCCCTATTGTTACAGTTAATGTATAATTTAACAGTAAACTACTAATTGAATGTCTGGAGTTCAAGGTGATGGCAAGAAAATAAACTGTTACCCATTAGGGTAGCTTCTCCAGTCATTGTAACTTTAAAATTAGACAGAGAGAAGGAGAAGCTTAAATAGTTCAGTGATGACTCCAAGTTCCTTGGAGTTGTTCTGCCTCAATTTATGCTTTGGAAAGAATCTGTTAGCTCATGGCATCACAATGTTCTTGGTGGGAAAAAATGCAGATTTTAAGACAGATCTTTAAGAAAATTATTAATTTTGGAAAGAATTTACATGTATTAGCAAGTTAGTATTGCTTCAGAGAAGTTTGAAATGGTTGTTACGAAAACAGCTTGCGATAAGGAAAAGTTTGTTGCAGAGCAGGCATAGGACAGTAGGTTTATTACTACGTGCTTGTACGCTACTCAAAGATTTCCCATTTTAAAGGCTTTGGGAAATAAATTCTTGTGTGAAATGAATTACGCAGAAATTCTGCTGTGTTGGTTCAGAATGCATACCTTTTTGTTTATGCCATCTACTCTCTTCTGCTGGATTTTCGGTTTTTACGGAGTAAAGCTTTTTTTTTCCAACACTTTCAAAAGTAGTGTTGAGATTAACAACAGTATTACCCCAAGTACATTGTTCTTCCTGCTGCGAATCAAATAAAGCTAACTTCTTTTATACGCCGATACTGCTCCTTGTTCCATAGTTCAGAAAAAAGCCCAGAATTTAATTAAAAAAATGTAGTGCTCTTGATACAACTGTATGATGCACACAACATGAATTCTTGGATTTGCCTTGAGAATACGTTGCCGTTTCTATGCATGGAGATTACTTAAGCAAATACCAAGCTACAGATATTTGTGTTCTTTGATTTCTCAGGTGCCCCAGGGTATCTGTAACTACTACTAACGTTGTTTTTGTTCCACTTATATAGTGCTCATAATAAAACAGCGTAGTAGTTCATGTAGAAGTGCAAGTGATCATCTTTAGGCTGCAAAGCTTGTTGAATTGATTTGTGCAACTGAGGCACAGAGATAAACTGTCTTATTGATGTAAGCTCTTGTAATTTTTACTTTAGAATTGTTTTTGATACTGTTAGAAAGTCTGTTTTTGTTGTTTTTTCTGGTTAGGTCTGATATCTCATGAAGAAACAAGGATGAATCCTAGCAGGCTTGCAGAGTCCTGTCTACTTTCGACTTGTGTGATAACTGGGATTAAAAAATGTTTCCCATTTTCACACATTCCTACCAACTTCTGGCCTCTGTGTCAGCCCACTTTATTATTTGTACTATTGTTCTCCATAGGGATTTTGCGAATTTGACTGGGAAATAATTTAACTCTGTAGCTTGAATTCTCTGAAGAGTTATCTCAGTAGATCTAATTAACATATTTCTGGTTGTCTGCCTTATTCTGCAATGCAAATAAGAGTCTGAAAGTATTTTATAATTGAGAAAATAAAATTTTGAGGGCCTTCCTCAACAGGGAAGGCAGCATTGTCTCTATGTAAGTTTTTTTAGGATATCCTTAAATCACTCATTTAAAACATAGAGATAGTAGAAATGATCCTAGGCCTGAACAGAATAGACGTCTACAAAGATTTGGGCTCTGCAGTTTTGAGTTGAACTGTTGCTGGATATAACTCTTTATTGGTGGTATAATACTGTATTGGCCTTTCTTTATCTTTTGTCTACAGCTGCAGAACTTCAACAGAACTCAATGTATTCAGTGAAATCAGATTTTCCATTGCTTCTTAATGCAAAGTGTGTACTTTCTTGCCTAGCAGGTGAAGGCTTTTAAATCTACAGTGCCATGGATTAACACTGCTAGGTTTTATAACTGTCTTGATGGAAATGCATAGAACAATTTCAGAAAAAACATAATTAAATTTGGGTGGCTTTGGTCAGAGTCCTATGATAATTTTAGCAGCTCTGCGTATGGATTGTCCAGTGCTTGCTTTGATTCAAGCAAGCTCTTGGGCATGTGGTAGAAATGTTACAAACACTTTAGTTTTGTTAAATCTCTGTGTTTTATTGCTTGGATATGTGTTTGAGTATGGGCAAACAAGACAGATAAACTTTGATTTTATTTAAAAAAAATAAATCTGCACAAACATGTATTGCTGTGTTATCACACATAATTCCTTAGGCATAATTCCCTGGTCGATTGGCAGTGTCAATTTAAAGGTTTTCCATTCCCAGTTTACACTATGCTTGTTCCTATAGCCACCCTTCAGCATGGCGCCCCCCTCAAAGCACAGCTTCTCATTAGCTTAAACTCATTTGAGACTGTGCTGCCATCAAAAGAGGTAGCCTTGTCTGTCTGTCCTTCCTTCCAGCACCAGTCCGTGTGCTCCAGGAACCTGGCTCCTGTTCTAGTAGTGAGGGAACAGCCATGGAGTTGGGGGGATCACCTGAAAGCCTGGTTGTAGAGTAGGCTTTGGTGGGGTCATGCTCTCAGCCAAATGGTCATGTTGATTCACTGTCCGTGTGGGTGCAAGATGGCATAGAAGTGCTGACATACAGCTGGAGCGGCCTGCAGATAGGAGCAGAGAGAGAGAGAGGGGTGGGTGCATAGATCCTTATCCATAACCAGTTTGAGTAAGCTGTGGTGAGCTTTAGACCTCTAGGAAACCACATCTTCAGCTGTACTGATATGCATATTTGCAGAGTCATTCTGTGAACTTTAATAGAGAAATGAACCGGGTTACTGTGTATCAGTGCACTGAAACCATTCACATATGCCCCCTGTACAAGTAAGCGGAGAGTGCTGGTGAGACAGCCTGTGACAGCCTGGAGATAGGAACAGAAGCTGCAGAGTAGGTGAGATAAGGGGCTAACTTCCCAAGTTGGCCGTGCTGCCTAACACTTACACTGCAAAATGGCCTTATGCCGTTTGCCCACCTTTGATGAAAAGTGGCTTTCTATTTTAGGTGTAAAAGAAACTTATCTGAAGGTGTCTCCTATTATCTGATAAGTTTAAGTGGTATGAGAATAAAGAATCTCTAGGAAAGAAAAAAACGCCCTTTTATATCTGAATTGTATCCGTGACGAAGAGAAAGCAATTTTTAAGAAGGAAGTCAGCATTAATGAGCATCCCTTGACGAAGTAGGTATCTGTGAAGAGCTGTTAAATAACTCATAGGACAATGCCGGTGTCATAGTGGATTGGCAGTGAGTTATCTAAGAAATACTAATTGTATTCATTAACATTCTTGACAAGAGCAAACTGGGAGTATGTACCATAATCACTGTGAACAATGAGGCAGTTCAGAGGTGTGACGTTTTCATGTTTGATTGCATCTGTCCATTGAAGAACATTTTTTTTGTAGAATTATGCAGAAATAGATCTTGTTAAATGAGATGAGTTAAGCTAAAGCTGTAAGAAACTCCGTGCTGGATTCTGAAACCTAATGATTGGTTAGAAGTTGGCAAGAATCTATTCCTGATGTTATTTTGTTAATTGATATCAAGGTTAAACAGCGTGGATTGAGCCAGGAGTACTCTTAGCTAAAGTAATGGCCAAGTCTTTGTAGCCTGCTTAATTTGCAACCCTTGAGACATTATATTAGTTGTGTTAGTGGAGGTCATTGAAAGAGACAGCAGGGTAATTACTGAGATCGAGGGAAGAAGTTGACTGGAAGAAGCCTTTGTGTTCCCAAAGTTTAGAAACTGTAGCAGACAAAGATATTTTTAACAGTAGAGGGGAAAAAGTAGGAACCAAAAGCGGATCCTCTCCAGCCCATTCAGTTGTATTGGAATGCTTGGCCATTACTCATTGATCTGTGGTGAGGAGGGAATCATGCTCTTCCAATTTAATTTGAGTGAGGGCAGTGCCACTTTAGGAAAGAAAGTGAAACTGAGAAGAAAAGCATTTGTTATTTAAGTAATGATGTGAAGATTAACCTTAAATTCCAGACAATGCATGTTTCTGCTGTACTGTTTATCTATGATAATAGAGCTTGTAAGTTGTTTGGGTTTTTTTTTCTTTAGAGTTTCATCTCCAGTTCAGTTGTTTTATAATTGATTACAACATTTGTCATTTCATTACTCCTAGTAATGATTACTTGTGTGAGTTGCATTGCTCCAACAGATGTCTTGTCTCTGCTGCCTAACATCTTCAAACAGTTGATGTCAGGTACCTGTTTGCTGTTTGGGTATGCAACGCAGTGAAACCTTGGAACATTTCTTTTGAAAACACACAGGCTTGTCAACCCTCTCATGTGTTTTTAATGTACTTCAAAGAACTGTGAATGAAGAAAAAGAACCTGACTATAATTGTGCTAAATACACTAAATAGCCTGTAAGTATCAGAAAAGTTAATTTTTTTCTCCTGTTGGACTTAGGCTATGAATGCTGATTTTTGAATTTACCTTTTTTGATCAGTGGTAAGATATAGCAAGGTACAAAACAAATGTGCTGCAATAAACATTTCTAATTAGTAAATAATTAATTGTGTCTTTTAAAATCTTGTCTGTTTAACAGCTTTTCTTCATCATTGTTGTGAAACCTTTGGTGACTTCTATTATTTTTCCATATAGAATTAGTATGATAGCTAGAAAATATAAAATGTCGGCCATCAGTTCGGCCATCAGTACAATTCTATGAACTAACAAGAATTTTATTTCCTATCTGTGTTTTGGTTTCATGTCTGATCTTATGCAGGGAGTGATTAATATTGTAACGTATTTTTTTCTTTGAAAAAAAGGATCATAATAGTGTGTCCTACTGTATTTTCCCATGTTAACAAGTTCTTTCATGTGTTTCCACTTACTCATATGGATCAAATAGGTCATTCGGAGAAACTGCCTATTATCTAAGACTGTGAGCAGAGAGGATTGAAAATGCTGTGCACTGCAGGTCAGGGAATTAATTTGCAGCAGAGAACCATAGAGAGGAAAGCTGGCTGCTGGCCAGCTCAGCACTGAGTGTGTTGGGGATGCAGGATGGTTTCACTTTGCAACAGGGGAAGGCAGAGTGAAGGTAGCAGTAAGACATGATTATGTTGCCTCCATTCTGCTCGTGGCCTCAGCTGCGAAGCAGCTTTGGAGTGAAATGAAGAATGTGCTGCCAGTTCTGTGCCAGGCTGAAATTCTTTCATGCTTGGTAAACCTCGAAGTACGTTCTAGGGCAGTTTTGGGATTGCTGTACATGGTAGGAAGGCAGTTGCCTGGTACTGGTGGAGGAGAAAGCCTATTTTATGTTTATTGCAGCAGATACCCATGCTCAAAGCAAACGTCTCTAATTCTTCTGTTGCTATAAAACTATGAAAAAGGGGATGTTAGTGTACTAGGTTACTGGATTATTTTCAAATGTCTTTTAATATAAACCAAACATTTTAGAGTCCCTATAGAAAACACTTAAGCGTGTATACACTGGTGTAAGAGCATGTCTGTATCCACAATGTTTATCTAGTCATTGTGGACAAAGTTCTTAAGTTATCTCTTACTGATAAAGGGAAGCCTGGCAGAAAAGCTCTATACTGAAACAGTCTTTCAGTACAAGTTTGGGTATACTTCATTTTCAGTAAAGAAGGTCATGTCTAATATTAGTTAATAGCTTTTTGGTGTGGAGGAGTAAAACAGAATTATTTTTTTTCTTATGATAGCATCAAGAACACTTAGATTTTTCAGATCTGAAAGTGCTCTTTTCTGCAGAGAGAGGATAATGCCCTGTAACGATGCTGTACTTAATGTAGTCTCTCAAGTTGATATTAGCTATAAACAGCCCTCCTGTAAATGGGGATTCCTCACTTATTTACTGAAAGCTGTATTTGGGCGGGTAGTAAGAAAAGAGGAAAATTAATTCCATGGTTAGATCTTTGTGTTAGAGACAGAGATTCTCAGAACAGATGTAAATTAAATTTAAATGTAATTTGTCAAAGGAGTGCACATGGGCTTAGTGAAAAATGTCGTTTTAGCCAATAAATAAATACTACATCTTTGTTAAAGAACCATTTTTATTGGAAGCTCTGCTCAAATATCTGTGACTTCTTTTGTTTGAGAATTGGTGTGCCGGCGTTCACCACTCCATATGTAACAATTGCTCCACTTGGGGAGATGTAATTATTCAGTGTATGCATAATAAATTTTGAAGATATTCAGGAGGTAAGATCAAAATTTCCATTAATAAATCTGTGATATTTGAAGTGTTTAATGCCCTCATGAGGGTACACTAGCAAGACAGTTCAGGAAGAGAAGCTTTGACATTAGAGTTCAACACAAACTGCAACAATCATTGCTGCACTTAAATTGCTAGAGATCCAAGTTGCCTTTAATTCGTGATGAATTTTGGTAGTGCTCTGAAGTGGGCTAGGTTAAACTAGGATCTACTGCCCAAAGTTCATACACAGCAAAATCTTAAATTACTTTTAGAAAGTGGAGCACCTAGAAGTTGACAGTGTGAAATAGTCAAATAGCTGATCAGGCAAGAAAGAGAGACTGAAAGCACGGCCTTCAGGATCTGTGCAAGATGGGCTGGAGGGAAAGCGAGGAACTTCTTGCTGTCTGGGGAGAGACTTTGGATCTCTGATGGGTCAAACGGTTGCCTGTAGAGACTCTGCTGGGTTCTGAAGCCAGGACTTTTGGGTGTCCTTTGAAATCCTGTTACATCAAAGAGTATGTCACCTTATTTGGTTTCTTCTGTTAATGAAAGTAACCCATAAAAACCTGACTACTAGCTAATTGCTTTAATTACAACAAAATCTTCCTTTATGTTTGGCCTTAATTTGTGCTCATCAGTTGCTTCTGTTTGTCATAAATGTGATGTTGGAGGATGTCTGCAATTTAATGTTAAGCCAGGAAAAGAAATGAAAAATGTGAAGGATATATTTAAATGAAGAGGCTAAAATACCATCTATTAAGCTCATGATGATATCATCAGAGACTGTGTTACCTTGGCTAGATTTGACTGATAATCCAAAAAATGGGTATTAAAGAGGTACTGAACAACACAGGAAACTATCTTCCTCTGAAGAAATCTTGCAAAAGACCTCAAGAAGGTCATGTTATATTTAATAGTGTGGAAGAGCAACATAGATTTTATCAAGGACAGATACGAAAGGGTAGATAAGTCTTCCTTTTGTTGATCTAAACATATGTTTTAGAGCATAAGTAAGATGAAGTTATTAGCTTTTTTCATACCTATTCAGAAAGCGAATGTGGCAGTTGCTGTTAGTTTTATGCTCTGATTATCGAGTATATGGCCAATTACTGCTGGGCCAAAAATAAACCAACTTTTTGTCCTCTACTGTGGCTGACTATATACATTATCTCACTACCACTCATCTTTCCTATCAAAATAAAATATTAAGTGCTCTCTGTTACATGAAACACTGAGCTCTGTTTTCCAGGAAATGAGGAACTTGGAGTAAATCCCAAAGCAGAATCTCTGCAGCAGCTCCCTGTTGTGCTTCTGGGAAGCCTAAACGGAGCAGTTGAAACAAAACTGTGCTCATCCCAGTATGCAAATGAACCAAAAGATAATGGATAAAGCCACCAAAGGATACATTAAAATCCAGAGGCTTTTATATAGAAAGATATATCAAGAGAAAGATTTACTACTACAATTCCAACTAATTGATTTCTGTTGCTTAAATTAGAGCAAAACCTCAATGCTACCATGTATCTGAACGCATTCGTTCTTAGCTTACAAAGCAGAATACTGTAATTAACTAAATTGAATGTTTCTTGAAGCTCTTTTAAAGAAAAGACTAATTTGCTTACAATGCATTGGATAGTCTGTCTAAATTGGCTGGCATCCTTCCAGTTTCAAAGCAGCTGAGATTTGAAATCATTATGGGAGCAAGTATTCCATATTTCCTCTTTAGGTTACTCTGCTCTGGGTGTCACAACGAGGAGGAATGCAAGAGGGGAAAGAAAGTGATGGAGAATTGGGTTTTTTTGTCTGTAGTAGGATAAAATAAACCCTGTAGAAAATCAGAGAATTTGGGAAATTGCACACCTTAAAACAGCAAAAACAATTCAACTTGTAGAATTCTTTCAGCATTTATACACTAAATGGCAAAGTGCTTTCAACTATTCTTTCCTTAACCTTCCAGTATCACCAACAGAGCATGCGGGAAAAGTTGCTCATCTTTTTAATTGGCTTTTTCACTTTGAAGCTGCGTATGTGAAGCCAGGTAACTCTTTACAAGCAACTGCTGCAGAGATTGAGCTATCATGACTTATCTCCATTGGGAAGTGTATGTTAAAATTCTAATTACCTATGGTTTAACTCGCTAGTACTGCACAAATTACAAGTAACTCTTCTAAACTGACTCAGGAAGTTTGGCATACATGGAGATGTGTTGGTAGACCTTGGGTGCTCTGGAGCAGAAGCATCTAGAGATTAAAGGAACATTGAAGACATGAGGAAGAATACTAAATGTCATTTAGGTGGCAAACAAATGACATACTGAAAAATTAGCATGATATTTGCTTTGTAAAAAGTTTAATTACATTATATACTGTTACCTTCAGTTGCAATATTTGATTTAAGTGCATTAAGGTACAGAATTTCATGATGCTTATAATAATAATTATCTCCTGAGATAATTTAGACAGAATCTTAGTACTTTTTTACAGATATAATGGTTAGAAAAACGTAAGAAAAATATGTAACAGTTGCTTGGCCAGCTATGAGTCCTATTGCTTTTTTCTGTTTGCATAAAATATTCTTTGATATATCAGGAGTTTTGAGTATATATGTAAGTGATTATAAAAGGGAAATTCAATCTGTCTTGTAGCTGCTGTAAAAAAAAAAGCTTGCATTTGGAAATAATGTATTAAAGTAAAAAAAAAAAGTAGGGAGGAAAGCGTTTCAATATGGGCCTCATCCTATTTGGGGTAGCTTTTTAGAAAAAAAGTAAGAGATTGAAAATTACGTTTTTCCATATTCAAGTTTGTTGGCAAGTAAAATGAATTGGAATATCATGTCGTAAAATAAAATGGTATTGGATTATTTAAAACCTGATACCAGATTCGAATATAATTCTTCTCAGAGTTCCCTGCCTTAATATTTCTTTGTATTTCCTGCAGCTTTTGTAAAATTTACCTGGTAGGATTACTTTTTAGCACTGTATCTTTCCAATGCTAAAAGATCTTTAATAAAAATTTTTATTAATTCCCTGAGAACAGGAATCTGGCTTTTTCATCCTAGTGCACCAACCTGTATTACTCTGGTGGTAAAGCGGGAGCTACAGGCAAAGGACCTGATCTCAAAATAGATCAGTAATAACTGATTTAAAATACATTGCGAGTGACTCATGTCCTTCTACAATTTAAATGCTTTAATCCTCAATTTCATTCTTTGCTCTGTAACTTTGGGTAGGAACTAAGTGGTCTAGGAGTTGATTTCCATATGGGACCTACGTTCAAAATATTTTAGTTCCCCAGCTAGGTCTAGCTAAATAATGATGAGAGAAGTATACTTAATACCAGGAATTAAGAAATGGAAGGAAGGAAAATAGGAAACTTGCTATTAGTCTGCTTTTGCTCACCCTAAAGCGTCATACTGATTTGCATGATTCCTTGACTGTCTCCATGTTATCCTGGAGAGAGGAGGTGGTGGCAGCGAGTGGTTCAGGATGGCGGTGCCAAAACAGAGAGTGGGCATCTTTGCTCTTTGTGTCTTCTTCCAGGATTTGTACTTAAGTTCCCCTTATAGTTACACTAGGGATTATTGTGAGGTTGGTTTTTCCCTCAATTTCTTCAGTGGGCATCTCTTTGAATTCCTAGGGATTCAAGTGCCCCACTAATCTTGGCAGTATGTTATACCCAGCAGAGTTAGGGGTGCATCTCTAAAATTAAGTATTTTATATGTTGGTGAATCTAGCTTTGTTTTCTTTTCTTTTCTCATACCTGCTGGCCATGGTCTGTGTTGTGATGTCACAAAGGACCTACAGAGCATTTGGTTTTCAGATTTGTTTCTAGAAAAGACGGTTTAATATTATTTATGCCAGTGTGTTTTAAATGTATGGGGTGTTTGTTTTTAACAACTTTATGAAAGTTGTTTTCATAAACAACTTTCACATTTCAACGGTTATGAAATGAAATGTGTTACCTCTTGACAGACTTGCAAAAAATACATCTATGTAAAAATGTTTTAATTGTTAAAACATAAAGTACCTTATACTAATGTGTAATAAATATTGCCAATGGTTTATTTGTTTATTTTGGACGAAGATAACTGTGATTACGGCATTAATGTTAAGATTATTGTGTGGCAACAGCAGTTACAGTAGTCTGCACTGAAATTACAGAAAATGTGAATCTTTTTTTTGTACCTAAAGTAGGTTTTGTCTTTCTCAGTGGGGAACATACTTAGAGGGGCCAGGTTTCTTCAAAATTCCTCTCTTCCATTATTTTTTAAATGCAGAGGAAAATAAAACAGTGAAGTATAGACTCAAAGCAATTCTGTCTGTTAAACAGTTCTATACAGACAGATTTGTTTTTATTTGTCTGAAAAATATTTTAAATAGAACATGAATTCTGTAAATAGTGGAAGAAGCATGAGACAGACAAAACATCTTTTAATGAAAGCACTCAGCCTTTTTCATGCTCTGAATCCACCTTTATTATGTTAATCAAATTCCATGCAGTTCCCAGCAGGGGTATGTGAAACTTTTCTTTTCAAATAAATGAATACAGATTATTTATTGCATATCAAGAAGCTGGTTACAGGTCTTTGATCTTTGTCCTGGTGCAGACATAGATCAGAGTGGTTATTAAGACACTGTAACTTGTGTGACGTCCCCTTATCCTCCTGGATGGCCAAGGGGGTGAGATGGCAGGCAGGTGTGCCAGCCCTTGCCCACTGAGCACTCAAATGTGGAAACTACCTGCTTTAGATTTCCAGGATGAGTTTAAGTCTATTCAGCCCCAATGGTCCCAATAAAACTGAATTTCTAACAATTTTTAACACCTCCAGGGTACTCTGTCAGGTGTTCTTTTGGGAAAGAATGAAGGGCATATCTGCACTTTGGAGCTGGTGAGAGAAATAAGAGAAGTTTAATTTACTTGTACTTCTAGTTTACTATTATTTTACAGTTAGATAGCTGGAGGTAATGAGCTCTTTAAATCATGCCTCCTCATCAGAAGTCCCACTAAAGTAGTCAGTGCAGTGAATCTGAGAAACAGTCTCTAGGAAAAGTAGAAAAAGTGAAGTTTGCCACTCTTCATTCTATGCAATATTCTTTTTCTCTGTGTATATGGTGACCATAAGAGTTAAATACTGCATTTCTATCTTACTTAATTAGTCGGTGGCTCACTAATAAATTCTATGAAAAGTTAGAAAAAATGCTGCGGTATTTCTGTGGGAACAGTATGTATGTTATCCTATATTTTGCTTCAGGATAATGTTTTGAACATCATAAATCAAATCATGGATGAATGCATTCCACATGAACGGGCCAACCGAGACTTTTGTGTTAAGTTTCCAGAGGAAATACGCCATGACAACCTTGCAGGACAGCTTTGGTTTGGAGCAGAAGTAAGTCCCTCGTATTTTTGTTACTTGGGGTTAATGGGCAGTTTTCTCCGGCATAAAGCCAGAAGTGTAAAATACATCTTGAGACTTTTCTGAAAATGGTACATAAAATTACAGAGCAAAGTAAACATCTTTGAGAACTTGCTCCAGATGGTCAGTGGAAGGGTTTAACTATGGTTTTGGTATTGGTTGGGCTAACAGCATACCAGTTTATTTTTGTAATTGTCTGCTGTCATTATGACCACCTCTTGAAAACTATTCTTTTGTGAATTAGCATCTGATTAATATTAATCTTTTGATTTTTTTTTTATTCTGGTGGGCCATCTTGCATCCCATACTTTGAAAATCGTAGAAACAAATAAAGATATATAAAGGAATTTTATCAGGAGAAAAGTTTATATCCAGCAAATATAAGTGCATGCTGTCACTTTATTTTAATGGCTATATTATGCTATAGCTCATATTAAACATACATAACTTTGTTGAGCTGGCATTTGTTGCACATAATTCACTTGTTTCATGAGTGTGCTAAAAATACAATGGTTTCTGTGCAAAACACTGTAGTCCACTTTTCTCCTACCTGGTTTTCTCAAAGACCTGCATCTGCAGCAACCCGTAGAACAAGGGATTTTTCTAGTGGATAAGCTTTAATTATTTTAGCCAAGGGAAGCCTGAAGTGTCAGGAAAAAATGATGTGATATGTAATATGCTTATTCATTAGTACTGATGTCTGTTGGCTAAAAAAAAAAAAAATCCTTGTGGCACCTTTAATGATAAAACTTACTGTCTTCACGTCTGCTGGCCTGAAGGTGACTAAGCACCATGGATTTGTGGAGTGTTGGAGGGGGGAGTAGTCTAGACATCCTACCACACAACAGCATGTTGTATTGTTGTTTTCACCTTTGCCTCTCCTCGATTTGAAGCAATCCTTTGGCTCCTGTTATTATCCATTCTTTTCTCTATGAGTTCCTCCTTTCCTTTTAAAGTGCATGCTCACCATCAATAGTTCATATCTTGTTCAGTCCAATATGCCTCCATGTGTTCTCTTTCTAAAACTGTCTTTCACAGTCTTTAATTGTAGGCTCCATTGAGTCAGGGAAGTCCCATGTAGAATTTACAAAATGAATTTGATAATCCTGTCCTCAGCAAAAACAGCAGCAACTTTCTTATTATCGTGTGACCTTCACTGCTGTTGTCCAGGTGATGCCATGCTCTGTTTTAAAATGCTGGGAGTCTGACATGTTGGCTTTAATGTTGCTTCCTTGGTAGTTAGGTAGGAGGAGATGGGGTAATTCTTTCTGTAACCATCTATAATGAATCCCTGTGAATCCCGTTACCCTTTCTTACTTTAAGGGACTAACAAACAAGGATTACAGCAACGAACAAACAGGAGAAATGGAGTAACTTCTCCTTGCATTGTGAAAAATGCTTGAGGGAATTACTGAGAGAGACAGTATCTTCTGGAACAAAAAGAATGTTGCCCTTTATTCATTGTTGATGTTACATAAGCTGATGTTTTACTCTCTCCAAATCAAACTTTCACTGTCTCCAAATCAAACCAACAGGCTGAAGAGACCTGTTGGTTTCAGAGAAAGTAACATATGCAGTGATGAAGTCATGCCAACTTATACTACTGTAGACACTGTCCTCCTGTAAATTCACGTGGTAAGGAAGACTGTATGGACTGTTATGAATATACACTGATGTGTCTTTGTCAGTGCAATTGCTCTGAGTTATCAGGCTAAGAGTACCTATCAACAGGTAGGACTTTCCCTACTTTCCTGCAAATACTCCTTTGACGGAAAAGGGGTGAGAACATGATCTTCTCTGAATGCCCTTAAACACGAATCAGCGCATCAGGCTGCCGAGCAGGGGCTGGGATTGCAGGTCCCCCATACAGAGCTGCAGAAATGCCTCCTATCCAGGGGGGTGCAGGGGAGAGGGGATTGACACAGAGCTGCAAATGGAGATGAAAAAAAAGAGAACTTTGAGACTTGAACAACCTTGTATATTTTCAGTTAATAAAAATATTTCCGTTAATACAGCAACTATGATTTATATCAGTGCTTGTTGTCTTCTGTACATATCCATTAAGGGAGCAGCAGAGATTATTAAATAGCTTGGTTTTAGTAGCAAGATTTTTAAAAAGTTTTATTAATGTGTTACAGTAAAAATCTACTTTTAATGTCTTTGTGAGTTGGTTAGAGGGAGTCCACGTGTAACTCCTGGGGCAAGGAGAATCTTAAATAGCTGCTTTCCAGAAACTGAAAGGAAAGAATTGCTCTGTTACCTGGCTTTTACGTTCTTTCCTATAAAATATATTCACGGCTTCTGTGGGAGGCAGGATACTGGTCTAGGTGGATCCCTGATCTGGCCAGCCAGTGTGACCGGTTTTGCTGCAAAAGGCATCACGGTTGCAGAGTTTCTGTTCTTTTTGTACAGAACAGATTTTAAAAAATCGAGCAGTCCAGTCTGAATCAAAATAGTTCATTGATTATACTTTAGCTAGATTCACATCCCTTCTATGCAAGAAATACTTGCATAAATAGAGTATATATCCTACCAATATTTATTGCCTGACTACTAGGAGAAGACCTTTAAGTTCTTCTGTTAGCTCTGTGGTTCTTGCAGTTGAACCTCCCCCTCTCATGTCTCCCTGACTGAGCTGCTCCCTGACCTTTTATGTGAAGGCTTATGACTCGGCATATCAGATTTAAATCTTTTACTTGTTTAATAATTTGCAGCAAACTGGGGTTAAGTACTGCCCTTCTTCAAGGTATTAGATATCACATCTTGTGCTTTTTTTAAACATAAAAGTAATTTTGTGAAAATATTTTCTGTTAATCTATTTCATAGTGTTTGGCTGCTGGTTCAATTATTATGAATCGTGAAATTGAGAGTATGGCTATGAGGCCGTTGGCCAAGGATCTGACCCGAAGCCTAGAGGAAGTTAGAAATATCATTCGTGACCAGGCCTTAAGGGATTTGAACCTCTACACAGAAAAAATGAAAGATTCACTCAAGCATTTTGACGTCCTTTTTGCTGAATTTGAATTAAGGTAAAAGATCTGAAGTAAATGTGTTGTGAGCATTGGCTTGGCTACTACAGCTGTTGTGTGGCTTGTTCATTTTTGGAAGTTGGCTGTTTTGTTCTGTTTTCTTTTTCTGGAAAAAGTATGTAATTTTTTTATCATGGTATTTGAATCCTTCAGTAATTTGTTGTATTGTTAGATTTTTTTTTCCCTTCCAATGTAGCAATAATGAAAAGAAAATTAAAGAGCTTTTTAGCAATCAACATTTGCTCTCTTCAACTAAACTATAATCTTCCATTTGCATACTGGCATATGGCATTTGAGGGAGGTTTTTCAAGACACAAAAGGAAACTGTAAATCTCTTCCCTTAATGTTTTCTTTGTTGGAGGAAAGGCGACAAATAAGAGACATTAAAAAAAAAAAGCATGATAAAAATAGTCTAGACATTATGAGGTTTTGTTCTCTTGTGCTTATAGATAAAAGCAAGATGCACCCAGTGAATTTAAGAAGGCAAATTGAGATCTGATGAAGAAAGTGCTTTTACACAGGCCATAATTAACTGCAGGAACTCACTGATTTAAAAACTTGTGATTGAAAAATGGCTTGGAGGTTTAAAATAAAAATAACTGCTTTTGGGGTGCAAAAAGTAACTGCTTATTGCATCAGAGGTCACGTTGACCAAGTCTTGCATTGTGCTTCAGAATTAAAGCCAGGTTCCTGCATTTCTATTAGATATTTGTGGTGGTAAGCATAGTTACAGATAGTTACAGGATATTGGAAAAGATTTTCTACGGATCTAATATAATAAAGCCATTTCTACCTTCAGCAGAACAGGTTTCTTAAAACTGAGCGGTTTTTTAAATTTTTCATGGGAATAATCTGTACACTGTCTTGTCTCCCATTACTGTTTGCCCTTCCTTCATATTTTTTTGTATTTTACTCAGGCAATTTTTCTGATTTTAAAAAACCTGTTACATTGAAAAACATTTTAATTGAAAACATTGGTTTAAAAACATGTTTTTAAGTGTGGCTTTGAGTGCAGACACTGATGACAATCAGTAACTGCACTGTGGGCAGTGCCTGCGCACAGTTTCTGGCCTGTCTGTACCAACTCTCTACATACAACATTTTTCTTTGCTGTTGTTTTGCGAACAACTTTTTCCCTTCATGTGTTACCTGTAGTCTACAAATGAATAAGTAATATGGTGACGGAAAACCACTTACTTTTACCGATGTTTCTTACCTTGTGAATTTGTGCTTTTGCATGGAATTCCTTACAGAAACAAGGCCAACTTTTAAGTCTCCTAAATTGTCTCTGCCGGGTAACTGAATTTCACTAATGTAAGTTCAGGTAAAATCTTGCTAGAGAAAATGTGCATTTTAGTTGAGTTTTTTTCTTAAGGAAATGCAGAGTAAACTAATCTATCTTCAAGATGCAGCAATAAAGATCCTTCTAGGACCTAGCTCCCAGTGCCACACAGTATGGAATTCTGACTGCTAAATGTGTGTAATTGTATTTCTAAATTACTACGGAGTTCCACTGCCTCAATCTGCAATAAGTGAATCAGCTGCATTTCTCACAAATTCTTACACTGTACAATTTTCATAGTGAGTGCTGTCAAAATAAATACAAAATGGTACAGTCAAGGTTAGGTTTCTAAGATGATTTGTCCTAGGTTTGTTTTTATTTATAATCTGATTTGTTGAAGGATGTGAAATAGTAGTACGTTATTTTATAATCTTTGTAGTTATGTGTCGGCCATGGTACCTGTGAAGTCTCCAAAAGAATATTATGTACAGCAAGAGGTAATCGTACTTTTCTGTGAAACTGTGGAGAGGTAAGCATTTTAGTTAAGTACAAAATTTTAATTTCTGTGTTTACTTTCAGTCTGAGCTTTTGTAGAAATACTTTAACTGCAGTCTTTAAGAAGCATCATAAAACACCAGGTATTTTGCTTTTCTAGTAAGTATCCAAGTACAAAGTTAAAAAGCTTTAAGCATGCTTGCTATGCACAAGCCTATGCTCTTTTGTTTTCTAGACAAAAAAAACCCAAAAGTTGTTAAACCAACAAACCCAATATTGTTGGTATGCCTAGTTATAGACGTGTAAACGAAAACTAAGCATTTAAATAAGCTAAATCTGTTTAAGGCATCAAGACTTAATGGTATTTCATGGAAGAATACATGGGGAGATGATTCAGATCATCTGTGAACCTCTAGTGATTACCATAAAGAATTTGTAAAGGCTCTTTGAAATCTTAAACGGCTGGAGCATGACTTTATATGTATGAAGAGATAATGTTAAAAAGCCCCAAACAATCCTGCAATTCATAAATTCTTTTAGGAGTCTAAGGTGATAATAAAAACATTAATTTGTTTGGAATGTACTGTTGAACATCTTTTTCCCCTGTGACAGAGTAACTAGCCTAGCAGGTGGGCAGTAGAGGGGAACAGCATGTGAAATACCCAGCTTTAGTGAGGTTTTCAGCAGTGCTCAAAAGGAAACTAGTGAACTGTAGTCTGGGTGGAATTATGAGACACCACTTGACTGTGAAATGCACTTGGAATAAATGTTGGGTTTACTGTCGTATTTGGAGAACTTGTGAAGTAGGACCCTGGGTCTGGTGTGGTCTGAAGGGAGACAGGTCAGAGAGCATCTGTTGTTTGTTTCAGTGCCCAGTCTGTCCCAAACCATGACAACTTTCATTAAGGAATGAAGGAGTACAGAGCACACTGCCACAATGACACTAAGATCAGAGGTGTTTCAGGCATTTTAGAAGACAGGATTACAACTCAAAATGGTCACAACAAGTAGGAGGAATTACTTTCTGTCAGTTAGAGAGCAACTACATATACACATATTTGTCCAATAACGGGAAAAAGAAGGTTTCTCATTTGCAACTTTGGATAATCTGGCAGTGGACTGTAGGAAGAAACCAGGGAGTGTGAGTGGGCCATGCACTGATAAGTCAATCTATCATTAGTACAAAGCAGTGCCTGCTTTGTGGTCGTTTTGCTGTCCACCAACAGCAGTTTCAGCAAGACAAGGAATGAAAAAAAGTTTTTATTTCCATTCTTTTTGGGAACAATCAGATCTCAGCAGTTTTGAGTCTAGTGTGCACTAGTGTGCAGTTTTGAGTCTTATTTTAATCTTATGCACTGATACAGACAAATCAGAAGAAATTTCAGGACATTATGAACCTTATGAGGATATTAAGAAATTGTAAAGAAGACTAGAAAACATAGCCTAAGTGACAAGCCTAAACAAATTGGGGTTTAATCTAAAAGGGGCTTAAGATATTTGAAATGGCATTGGAGGACAGTGAAGTGTCCCTCAATTATTAAATCCTTAGACTTCAATAATAGTTGCTGTGTAGAACTGTCTTGTTTTTTTTCGGTTGGTTTGTTAGTTTAGAGGGGGTTGACATTGATGATTATAGCAAGTTTTATTTTAAAATGAAACCAGATACTTTTCCCTATTACTTCTAAAATGTTTCTTTTAGTTGGTAAACTCTAAGCACCAGTGGTTTTTCAGTAGCAAACTGAAGCTTAGCATGAAACAGTAAATAAAAAGGGAAAATGGCATAAAAATTATTTTGGTTTTGGATGGCTATAAAAGCTTTAAGTGTTTAAAGATTTTTTTTTTTCCCCCCTCACATTAATTTTTTTTTTAAAGAAGAGACTACAGCAGTCAGTTATATACACAATGTTTTAGATTGTACAAAAACAGTTAATGAGTTAAATACTATCAGTTTGGTTTGGCTTACAACAATCTTTTCAATTTTTTTCCTATTGAAATGTGTTCTTTGAGAGTTTGATATCTTACTAAATTTTATTCTTCTGCTTAGAGCCTTAAGGCTTGGATACCTCACTCAAGATATGATAGATGACTATGAGCCAGCTTTAATGTTTACAATTCCAAGATTAGCCATTGTATGGTAAGTAATTTTTTTAACCACTTCCCACTCTGCCTCATTGAAAGATTTATTCAAGATTTCAAAAACTTTGTTCAGAATTTTGGCATATTTTCTTTCACCTGAGTTTGCTTGTACTTTCTTTTAAAAGATCAAAAAAAGAGGATTTTGTTTTGTCTCTTGTTTTAAAACATTATCAGCTTCATGTAGAATATCGGGGGGAGGGGAATAAAAGCAGAGAGAAGGTAGAACTCTAAATATAGAAGGAAGGAGCCTAGAATAATTGATCAGTCATCTTCCAGAAAGAAATTAAAAAATTAGGAACATCAGTCTGTGGAATGTCATGTTGTCAGAAATATTTTTTTGAAAGCACATATTTTGTGTCACTTAAAAATAATGACCTAAGGATACAAGTCATGAAAACCAAAAATTTTAAATAGGAATTGTGTATTTTTCTTAATGAGGCTAGATTCAAAAGGAATTGTCATGACAGACTGCATTGTGACCACTGAATTAGGCTTAAACCTTTTTCAAGGAAAGTATTAACATGTATAACTTATGTGTAGATTCATGCCCTGTATTGACTACTCAAGGCAACTAAATTAAAACAGTGTTTTTGCTTCATGCAGTGTTTGCAATATTGAACAAATCAGATGCGTTTTTCCTAATGAGTCTTCATGATTTAATAAGACAGCAGTTTCTCTGGAGTAAAGCCATCATATTTTTAATATTTTAGCATTGTACATGTTTTAAAGTTAGCTAATGTAAATAGTATAATTGAGGGGAAATAAGAAACCTCAAATCCTGAGTGTAATGCGCTTCTCAGGAAATCTCTGTGGCCCATTGTTCCTGTTAAATGGGATATTGTCTGTAACTGTCATTCTAAAAATAATGACAGTAATAATCTGATTATCAAAAGACACAAGTAATGTGAGAACTCAGTTTGAAACTGCTGGAAGACACAATGAAGAAGAATACATCATGACTAACTGGAAAACCAAGTACTTTCTGGAAAATACACCACATCAATCCCAAATTAAAAAGGACAGAGGCAGAAGAGAAAAAAGTTTAACTGCTCCAACGTATCCAGTGATTTGAAAATAAATCACTGCCATGTGAAATTCCACAGGAAAAACTACACCATCCAGATATAGTGTTGTCTGGAAGAAATGCAAGCCTTTTATTTGGACTGTGAAAGGAGAAGCCTTAAATGCAAGACAGATGCAACGCAAAGTTGTCATGCTCTTGCTTTGTGTCTTAATGAGAAGGATGGATTGGGGCAAGGAGAAGCGCTGGATGCCCTCAGTCCTTTAATAGCAAAGCCTTAAGGAGTACTTTCCAGACTCATTTATATCTAACGTTTCTTTTCAGACATCAGTTTACACTTTATACAATGTATGTTGCCTTGTATGTTAACAGGTGTTAACTTTGAACCTAGTAGGAAGTATTAAGACACTTTTCCAATCCTCAGTTCTTTGCATGTTTCAACTGTATTCAAGCTTTGATTCAGAACTTTCAGAGGCCACTCATATACGGAGGCCATTTCATAACTGGGGTTTTTGTAGCGCTCTAGCCCACTTTTTTTTTTCAATTTCTTCTGAGAGTTGAGCGCTATGGAAAGCAAATTATACCTGAAAGCCAAAGCAATGGTGGTTTTGCATCAGTTAGAAGTTTGGCGAAAGCAGCCTTGAGGTTCCACTCAGCAAAGAAGTAATGTTTGTTTAGGCAGAACATAGGACATGAGTCAGCAAGAACTACTTCGCGTCATGGCAGCCTGCTTGTTGAAGCCCAGAAAGCTTAGGGGGGAAAAAAAAAGTGTGTATCCTTGGTAACAGGATAATTTGTCTTAAGCCACCCAAAAAAAAAAGTGACTTGTAAAAGAAGCAACTTCTCTCTCTCTTCTCCCCTTTCCCTGTTCTTGCCCTCAAAACCCTAGTCCCCAAAGCAATGTTGATCAAGCGTAGTAGTCAGATTTCTTGGACCCTCTGTTACCTTGACACTTCTGAACTTTCTGATGGCCATTTGTGGTGGGTTAACCCTGGCTGGATGCCAGGTGCCCACCAAAACTGCTTATTGCTCCCCTCCTCGACTGGACAGGGGAGAGGAAAAAAAATACAACAAAAAGCTCATAGGTTGAGATAAGGACAGGGAGAGATCATTCACCAATTAAGTCATGGGAAAAACAAGCTTGACTTGGGGGGAAAAAAAATAATTTATTACCAATCAAATCAGAGTAGAATAATGAGAAATAAACCCCAATCTCAAAAACACCTTCTCCCCGACCACTCCCTTCTTCTCGGGCTTAACTTTACTCCCAAATTCTGTGTCTTCTCCCCCTGAGCGGTGCAGGGGGATGGGGAATGGGGTCAGTTCATCAGACATTGTCTCTGCCATTCCTTCTTCCTCATACTTGTCCCCTGCTCCAGTGTGGGGTCCTGCCCACAGGAGAGAGTCCTCCATGAACTTCTCCAACATTGAGTCCTTCCCATGGGCTACAGTTCTTCATGAACTGCTCCAGAGTGTGTGTCCCCCATGGGGTCGCAAGTCCTGTGAGCAAACCTGCTCCAATGTGGGCTCCTCTCCACAGGTTCAGAGCTCCTGCTAAGAGCCTGCTCCAGCACGGGCTCCCCATGGGGTTACAGCCTCCTTCGGCCATCCACCTGCTCTGGTGTGGGGTCTTCCACAGGCTGCAGATGGATATCTGATCCATGGTTAACCTCCATTGGCTGCAGGGTGACAGCCTGCCTCACCGTGGTCTTCACCATGGGCTGCAGGGGAATCTCTGCTCTGGTGCCTAGAGCACCTCCTCACCCCCTTCTTCATTGACCTTGATGTCTGCAGAGTTGTTTCTCTCACATACTCTCACTCTTGTCTCCGGCTGCAATTGCGCAATTTGTTTTTTTTTTCCCCCTTCTTAAATATGTTATCCTAGAGGCACTACCACTGTCACTGATGGGATCGACCTTGTCCAGTGGCGGGCCCATCTTGGAACTGGCTGCTATAGGCTTCATCGGACAGAGGGGAAGTTTCTAGCAGCTTCTCAGAGAAGCCACCCCTGTTGCCCCTCTGCTACCAAAACCTTGCCATGCAAACCCAATACGCCATCTTCCAGCCTGATGGGAGACCACAGGACTACCCTGCTACCAGGGCATGAGCCAGACTCTGGGTTTATAAACAGAAGAAAAAGAGCAGTATTTCCCAGATGGTAAACAGAGTGTAAGTGGTTCCTCTTTTTTTTTTTGTCTCCAATACTTTAGGGAGTTTCATATAACTCGTGACATCAGCTTTTCTGCTGTGTCTCAGAGAGCCTTTGGTGGTCATGCAGGGTGCTTGCTAGCAAACAGCCAGTGAGCAAAAGACATCATCAATCTTGTCAGCCAAGGGTCCCTGTTACTCTGGATGATTTGGATGCAGAGTAGCTAGAAAGCTCTCTGAAGCAACATGTACTTTGAGTGTAAGAAAAGGAACATACCTTTGAAATACCTCAGGTAACTGAGCACTGACTGTACAGACAGGAAAGGGAAAATGGCCTGGGAAAAATAAACCCTCAAAAAAAATCTGAAGTGTGAGAATCCGTGATCCATTTGCCTTTGTTTTTGCAGTGGGTAGAGGATTAAACAGTTTTAAGCAGAGTGATGCCGGGTGTGGGTGGAATCCACTCTCAGATACAGTGCGCTATGATGCAGCAGATACGGTGAAGAACGTGAATTTAATCCCTGACACACAGACAGGTTTGGGCAGTAGTGACTTGATCAGGAGGAACTATCGAGGTATCTACAGTGATGTACACGGTGGCTTTCAGGACCATGAACTAACCTCTTTCCAGGGAAATTTCTACAAGTGCTGAGTTGATTTAGAAACATGGCATTATCTAAACACGTTTTATGTGATTTAGCAAATGCATTCTCCTTTTTACTACATGTTAATACCAGGTTGTATTTATCTTAGAGGTAGAAAAATAGAATCTCAAGAGTCAACTGTCTCACCTAGAAATTTAAAGTGTAAAGAAAAAGCGATTTACAATGTCTCTCAAGTCAGTGGACTTTCACCAACTTACTTGATAGGGTTTTTTTTTTTTAATGGGTCAGCTGCAGCAATGAAATAAATGTATGTTCTTCCCCTTATGCTTCCATTGCCTTTTCTCCCATGTGTGGGCTGGGAGGGAAGATGGGGGGGTGGATGGAGGGGATCTTCTTCCTGTTCCTTTAAATAGCATTTAATTTTAACTGTGGGTGGGTAAGACAAAAATAAGACGACAATATGTAACTTGAGTGTAATTCTAATGTTTATGTGCAGTTGCTTTTCTGACTCCTTATGCAGTAGTTGCTCTATGTAATGTAGCTTTCATTTTTGTGTGTGTTCATACCTGTGTTTGAACTACAGTGGCCTTGTTGTCTACTCCGAGGGACCATTAAACTTGGACCATAAACCAGAAGATATGTCTGAACTCTTCAGACCTTTTCACACTTTGCTAAGAAAAATAAGGCAAGTAATACAATGGTTATAACTGCTTCTCTTCTGAAGTGAAAATCGGAGGCCTAAAAAAGAACACACAAATGCCTAGAAAAGTGTTTGCTGTGTGTTGTGGTTTAACCCCAGCCAGCAATTAGGACCATACAGTCATTCACTCACTCCACCCCCCACCCTCGCCCCTGCCAGTGGGATGGGGAGAAGAGGGAGAAAAAAAACCCAAACAAGCTGAGATAAAGACAGCTTAGTGTAACAGTAACAGAGGAGAAAATAATAATAATGGTAAAAGAATATACAAAATGAAGTGATACAACACAAGTCACTCTCACCACCTGATGATCGATTTCCCAGCTGAGCAGTGATCGTGGATCCCTGCACCCTGGCCAACCCCCATTTATATACTGAGCATGATGTCTATGGTATGGAATATTCCTTTGGCCAGCTTGGCCTGTCAATGCTCTCTCTCAGCTTCTATGGGAAGATGAAAAAATCCTTGACTCAATATAAGCATTACTTAGCAACAACTAAAACAATCTGTGTTATCAACATTATTCTCATACTAAATCCAAAACACAGAAGCTACTAGGAAGAAGAAAAACTCTATCCCAGATGAAACAGGGACACTGTGTTAAACATAAATTGTGTTTTCCTCTCATCTACCTGATATACCCATGAAATAACTAGATGTAGTGAGAGTTTCTTTTTTTTTCTAATATTTTATTACATTTCAGATTTTCCTTATGGTTGGATGAGGCTTGAAATACTAAAGTTGAGGTTATTTTTGGGAGATCCTGTTTCTAATTAGCATCAATGTTTCTGTTTAACTAGGCTTATTACATTTTCTCCATATGTTATGATGCAATACTGAGATTTTTCTTAATCTAATATAAATTAATGTCAGTTTTTCATATTGGGATCTGTTCTTACAGGATGGATCATTTTGTATATACCTCTTTTCACAGTGCTTCAGTCTTGGTAACCACTGAAAATGTGGGTTTGGCTCAACTTGTGTATGAAGGGCATTAAAATATATTTTTCTTAGTTGAGGTCTTTTGAAGATTGATCTGTTGCTTTGCAGAAATCAAGCTGTATCTTTAAAGGATCTTTATATCAAGATTATTTATGTTTTTTATATTCACCCTTAAGGTACTTTATTTAGATGTTAAAAAAAAAGTTTTCTAAAACCGTAAGCCCTATTATTTTCTTAGAATTCAAATACCAACTACAAATTGTGTTCCTAGAAATGTCTAGAGATAACTTGGCAAAAGTTTTTCTTGGCTGGGTTTAATTTTCACCTGTTTATTGCCTTCCCTGTATGTCACGATGACAGTTTCATGTAAGAATAATTTTCATGTAGATAAGTTCATCCAAATTAATCTCCCCTCACCCATTAGAAGTGAAGCATGTCCTGAGGGAAAATGTGAGGGATGTTTCAGAGAGGAGCCTATTTCTGAAGTTAGCTTTCATGAATATCCAGACCGCATCCTTTTGTGTCCCTTGAAGGTTTCCTAGTGTTTCTGTCTAGAAGTGATACAGTTTTATTTTTAGGTACATTAATGAAATTCATATTGAAATCTCAGAATTAAAATTCACAAATCAACATGTTTGGGGTTTTTTTTGAGCGATTATGGTTTTATAAAATACTGAGTAAAGAAGGAGGATGTGAACTGAGGAGCAAAACTTAAGCTAGAGAGGAAAAAAACTTTAATGATACTGAAGCTTAAAAGGTCCATGAAGTTAAAGTTAAAATATCTTGTTCCTTAATATATGGCTTTTTCACCAGCATTCCACTGGCTGACTAAAGCCAAAAGAATATTTAAAAGCTAATATACTTCTCATAATCTGTACTTTCTGCTTGCTCCTTACATTTCACAAAACAGAAAATGAAAATCAATGAAGTCACTTTATTGCTTAGTCCATTTAATTTTCTTTTACTCTGAACTTGATGCTTGGGTTGAAAACACAGTAGTGAAACACTTGTTTGTTCAATAACTGATTTTCAATGCAAGCTCCAAAAAAAGAAAAGACTCAGATTCATTTTTGGGAAAAGTTCTGATATACTTTAAGACATATTTACTCTTTCAAGTGAGCATTAAGAAATGTGATTTCAGTTGTCTAGCAGGCAAGGTTGGCAAAATGTTCTAGTGAGATAGCATCTATCCGAGCAAAAATTTAAGTAAGTTAAGATGTAATGTGAAATTTTCTCTGGCAGTCTCTGAAAGAATGTCAAGGGACTTGAATGTTTGCAAGAACTGGGCTCAAAAGGATCCATTAGTAATATTCTTGAATGAAAAATACATTGAATAAAAACAACGAGGTACAAATAAGTGTGCAGTTCATGTAATATAATTAAATTACTTCTAAAAGTACCTAAGCTTTCTAGATTTTAAATGTTTTTTTGTTATGACAGATTGTATTTTTTTTTTAACTCAGCAGGCTACAAATCCTACTCGGTGAGAATGTTCACAAAAACCTGTAAGGGAAGATGGA
This sequence comes from Stercorarius parasiticus, assembly GCA_013396915.1. Classification (NCBI taxonomy): domain Eukaryota; kingdom Metazoa; phylum Chordata; class Aves; order Charadriiformes; family Stercorariidae; genus Stercorarius; species Stercorarius parasiticus. The sequence continues at coordinate 144,024 of VWZL01004030.1, forward strand.
ATGAGATATTTGAACTTGTCCGCAGCAAAAAGGAAGCATTTTTTCAGGGAGTCTTTCTCCAGTCTCCATCACCAATAGTTAAGGCATGAAAATAGATTCAAGTAGTCTTCTGTTAAAACAGTTACATCTTGTATTGCAGTTGTGTGCTTGTTCTAAGAATATAGAACAGCATCTTACTGCAGAATATGATCATATCCCAGTAAAGTTCTACAACTTTTTAGCCAACCGAATATTTTAACTCATGGAATAACAACAAATATACAGTGGATTATTTTGTAGGATTACAGGTAATTTTTCTGCTGTATTACCCTAAAACATCCCTCCTGACAAAGGCAATGATAAACACTGTATTTATGTGGATCCATGTAATTGAATTGGAACTAGCAGAGAAAAATATCGACTGGGAAAATTTTTGGTTTCCTATTGGTGGCTGGCAGCTTTGAAAGCAATAGAGATTGTGGAGACTTTCTGAACAAAAGCACTAAGGGTTCTTGTTTAGGTTTGGTAAGGTTGAGCAGCAAATGATGACTTTGAATGTTTTAATTAATACCTAAGCAAGCTGCTTGTGGTTTTTTTAATTTTAGATACAAAACATCGGCATTGGTATTTTATACATCTACTAATGCATAATTATGAAGTAGTGTTATCTCTGTTCCCTTTTAACTAAGACATTTGAACCATTTCTGCCAAACTATTGCAATCTGCCTAGTTAAGTATACAAAGCATATAATCCTGCTGTATGCGTAGATATTTAATTTGGATGCCTGTGACACTGAAATTCTTGTGATAAAATATTACCTATACTATGTACATATTTGAGGCTGTCATACAGAGATTTTCAGAGGTTAGCAAACCTGGGATTTTGCAGTATTCCCTAGTTCTGCCCTTCTTTCAGAGCCCTCTACTTGCCTGATGCTTGTTTCTGGACCATTATAATTGACGACAGGGTCCCTGTGGGTTTTGGTGGTGCAGAATCAAGCAGGTTGCAGATGAAGTGATACAGAATCAGAGCATCATACCATTTTAACTACCATGAAACCTTTCTGTATCAATGACTAGAAATCAAATGCAGTATACCTGTTGTCAATATGTAAAAGAATGTGGTGGGGGCTTGTCAAACTTGTATGCTTTTAAAGTGTGCACAGTGATGGGGGGGAAAACTGGTTAATTTTCCCAAGACGTCTGTGTTTAAAACTTTGAGTTGATTTAAAACTTCTGTGGTAAAGCAGTACAAGTGATATTTGTTATATATCAGTGTTGGTTTCTCAGTGTTGATGTATCAGAGCAAATCTGTGTACTTTGTGCTGAACTCAGCTTGGCACTGCAGAAACAGGAGGATGCAAATTGCATTCTTGTACCTGCATCATGTTCTTATGGTGGCAGCTCTGTAAAGACAGCTGTTTGTGCTCTGTTCAGAGCATGAGCTGAAGCACAGACTGGCAATAACAACGATGCTGTTCCCTGAAAACAGACAGTTTAAAATTCTAGTCAGAATAGGAGGAAAGTTAATGAAGGAGGCTTGGAGAATGTGTGAGATCAGTGCACCTGCGGTTTTGTGGCCCTGTCCTTCTTCAGCTGAATTTGTCTTTGAATGGACATCTGGCCTCAGATCTTTAAAGAAGTAATTTCTGCACCCTGGATTTGGCAGTAGAATAAAACACATTTATTGGTTTTACAATAGGCAGAGTAAATTTCTACTACGGCTTGTAACAAGCAGAGTACATCTTAAGAACTTGCCTTGTTTTTCTGTCACTGGCTGTGGTCACTGGAAGAAAAATGTTGCTCATATTTTCAAGGCTAGATTGCTGTCCTGTGATGCTATACCAAAAAACAGTAAAAGCAGGTGCAACCTCAATATGCACCTTTTTAAAATTCAGTGTTTTCTAAAGTCTTTGTGGGAAGGAAGCGCACCGCTGCTGTCAGGGTGCATTGCAGAAGCTCTCTTTAGCTGCAGCTTCTGAATACTGAAAGCAGAGGGAGAAATTTTTTTTGGTAAGCGCACAGCACTTGCGTGGATCCAATGACAAGTTACAGGTGCTTCAACAGAAAGGAAATGAACTGTGGAAGTAGCTACAGCTTAATTAAAACTTATGGTTTAATAATGATGCCTGATGTTTAGTTTTGAACTTTCAGTAGTGAGATTTAACATTTCTTTCCATATACTGGTTCACATTACTTTTATTCTCAATATCTCCATAGGCATTTTAAAACATGGCGTGTTCCTAACGTTTGTAGTGAATCCTGTATACTCTAATATACAGTGTATCCAAAAGATAACTGTTGATTTGTCACCTTGCAATGAAACTTGCATTTAAAACAGCTTAGTGAGTCTAGGGGGTTTTTTTTATGCAGAGAAGTGAAGATAATGGTCCAAATCTTTTACAACAAGCTGTATTTGTTAATAGCAGATTTTCTAGTGTTTGAATTAGGGAAATGAGCATATTTCCTTTGAATTTAAAGCAGGATTATTTCTCTACTAAAATAACAGGGCTGGTGGACTACCACATATAATCCAACTGATTACGTAGAGCAACTCTTGCAAAGCAGCATGGAAGACTCACTTAAGATACGAGGACTGTCAGCTGATTTCATTGAATATTTTTTTTTTGAGTCAAGCTTTTACTTATCCTCAAAACTACACACAATTGTTCTTAAATTTTGAGGTGTTGTTATTGGTAGAAACAAAGAGTTCATTACTCAAGTCAGTGAAACTAGCCAGCATAAAGTAAATCTGTATTTCTAGCACTTAACTTATAAAGCAGATTCCTTTGACTGCTGCTGGTATAGTCTGTATTTGTAGAAGTTGCTAATTCTTATTTCGTGTGTTTTGAGAAGAGGGTATGAGTGTGGTGTATGGAGAAGCATAGCTGATGTTTCAGCAGTTGACTGTTGATCAGTTCATGACACGCACGTTTTCAGCGATGCAAGAAAAGTTCACTGAGGATTATTGAACACAAGGATTCCACCTTGGTTCAGAAATCCCTGAGCTATGGGCTGCTGGAAGCCAGCAGGATGCACTCAGACAAGTTCATGTGTGCTTATCCTGTGCTTATGCTCTTCCTTAGAATCTGTTATCAGAGACAGGCTTCTCTATTTGATGAACCCTGGCCTGACACAGAAATATCTTAGTTTTTGATATCTTTGTATAAGTGAGGAGCAACTGAAATCCTTCATTGTTGCATTTGTGTGCTAACACTGTTTGTTGTAGGTTATATTTAATTAAAGACGCAACTGTTTCTAAAATCCCACATTACTTTGTTTCTGCTTATAAAATCCTACATCACAGCATTTCTGTAAAAACTGACAAACTGAAAATTTGTAATACAAAGCCTCATGGCAAAAGTCATGTTATTCTATGTTCTTATTGATTATAGTGGTATAATTATTTAAAAAATGAATTGTAATACAGTTATTTTTATGTTGAACTGAAGACTGAAACCATTCTCTGTCAGTTTTTTATGGTGATGTTAAAATTCTTACTCTTACAGACATTGTTTACCGTTTAAATAAAAGATCTTAGTAATGAGATGGTATCATTACATACTGTTTAGACAAAAGAAAGGAACGTAAAGGTAGTTTAAAATGTTCTAGTTTGCCAGATAGCAATACTGGTTTATAGCTTTATTAGGTAAGTGGGTCTAACAAAGGTTGCCCTTTCTCAGTCATTTATGACTGAAAAAATTGTAAAACTTTGGACTCGAAGATGCATATGAAATGATTTAAAGAAATACTGACTTCTCTATTAGAGAATGTGGAAACAGGTGAAAAGGGGAGGATGTGATGGTGCAGTTGTTCTTGTAAGGTTCTTATTCCGTAGGTTTAGAATTTTTTTCAGAGTCATATAACTCTTATATGCATGAAAGCATGATTATATTTTTAAAGATGTTGAGTGTATGGAATGTACATAACCATAAAAATGTATATTCTATACTTATTCTGACTTAAGCATGCTTATCTAAACTTTTATTTTTAAGTTGTAGGGCACAGATATACAAGTCAGATACTAGTGATGTATTTTTTTGGGCAATTTGATTTTTTTTTTTTAGTGATAGTACCTGGAAAAATATTTTGACTTAATTTTAAATGCAAGCTGTTGACTGGAAATCAAGATGTGAGATGTGTTGGATGTTTCTTAGGGGTGTTTTTGGTCCACTTATTCAGACTGAAGGTACTCCTTTACGGGAATTATTTTAACATGTGCATATTATTGTTATTATCATTATTATGATGATTATGCCAGCTCTGTATCACCTGCTAGCCAATGATTTCTAAACACATGAGGAATAATGGACTCCAAGCCTCTGTTTAAGCAGAAGGTCTTGCTTTTCCCATCCATTCATTAATGCTAAAATATACTTGCCGGTCTTTGAAAATGTTGACAGCAGTTCTTGATAGAGGATATTTTTATATTTGGCTTCTAATTGAGAAGCATAGTGTAAATCAAATTCAGACCTAAAACTACGTGCTGCTGTGTCTATGGATTTGTTTTAAAGTACTAAAACATAACAGACTTAAATAACGCTTTGTTTTTAGGTGCTTGTGGTCCTAAACTACAATACTGAGCACACTTGATAACATTGGGGATGCTGCATATCTCTAGGAAAACATAGTTTAGTAAATACTAAATGTTTGCTTTTAGGCCTGCCTGATTCTTAACATCATGCAGAAGTGTAGCTCCCTAATGACTGAGTTACATGTTTGAGGTGGGAGAGAGCCAACTTCCAATCTGTGTTTCAGTGAACAGGCTTCCAAGACATCAGCGTTGCATAAGTGATATTACTATTTTTAATGGATTCTCTTTATCTGACAATATAATGCTGTGAAACTTCTGTGGTACTCTTTTGCAGAATTATTTTCAGACTCTAGTACAAAGGATGTCAAATTGCTAATCTAAGTCAAATTTTTGAATTAAAATATTAAAATGACAAAATATATCTAACTTTGGGTAGTGCCTTCACTATACGTAGATGGAAAGGGGGAAAGATACATTTTTGGGTGTGTTTTCACTTATTTTGGGGCTTCATTGCAAGGATGTAAATTGCTTGGTGCCCTGTATTTGCATGAGTAATCTCAAATTCAGGCATCTGCAGTCACATGTGTTCTGAATATGAATGTCAAATGTGCCTTGAGTTACACAGCTGACAGTACTCTGTGCCCCCAAGTTCTGGATTTCTGTACTAACAGTAAAAGCTTTTTTTAAAATCTGTAGCATCAACGGCTCTTATGATTGTAAATGCAAAGTGATGTGTGTATTTTTTCATATTCAGGGATCTACTTCAGACATTAACCGAGGATGAACTGCACACACTGGAACGTAACCTCTGCATCTCTCAAGATGTGGATTTTCCTGTCAGAGCGGATCCTGAAGTACCTTCTGTCATTACACCGGGCATAACTGCGACTTTGCCTTCTAAGGAGCTTTCAGCAAAAGCTGAAAACACAGAGGCTGAGCTGGCTTGTTCTATGCAGTATGATGAACAGGAGCTGGAACAGCTGAATAGGATGGTACACAGAGTTGGAGATGAAATGTCTTCTCTGCTTTCCCCTCCAAGCATCTGTCAGTCTCCAGCTCACAGACCTAGCCTAAGAAACAGTTCTAGCACAGAGGCTTCGCCAACAAGACACCATCTTGATAATTTAACTGATGATGAGGACAGAGTGTTTTTTATGGATGACCTAGATGGAGCAGGAGAAGCTCTTGCTGGGTTGGATTCAGTAAGTGATACTTTTGCTTGGGTGAATAACCCTTGCCACGACTCAAAACAGAACCTGCAATATAGAGACGCTCTGCTGTACGAGAATGGCCATCAGACAGAGGAAACTTTGCTTTTAAAAGATGCTGAAAGTGACTTAAGCAATAATAACAATATTGAAGATAGCAAACAGATGTCTGGCATCTCGGTTCAGAATTCATGTAGTTGTCTAGAAGGTCCGGACTCACAGTTATACCTCAATGGCTGGGATGCGTATGCTGATGATGCAGAAATGGCAGAAGTGATAGCTCACAGGACAGGGGGAATGAAAATATCTGCTACTGTAATATTCAATCCTAAATCTCCCTCTAGCTCAGAATCCCCAGTAACAACTCCAGAAGCAGCTATTAGCTGTGTTCCTGGATCTGCTAATCCATTAGCAAATGAGGAGGAGGATGAATCCCATAAACTCAGTATAGCTGCCACAAACTGTCTAATTAATTCATGTGTGTGTTGTGGCAGCTGTGAAGACAGCAGGGAGGACAGTGTTGAAGGTTTAAAAACTAAACATTCTGCAGGAGGTGTTGTAAATGCTTCATACACATTAGTAAAGTCGAAGGAAATGGACCATGTAGATAACTCGGACAATTCAGTCCCTGCACAGGAAACATTCAAACCAGAAACTTCTGCTTTGTTAGCAGAAAGAGACTTTGGCAGAGAAGAGCAAAGGCTGCCGACCTCCTCTAAGTGCCTGGCACATTCCTCAGGTTCACAAGTAGGAGCAGAAAATGATTCACAAGGAGAAGCAGAAAGCATCTCAAATCAGCAGAAGAAGTGGGAGAAGAGAAAACAACTATGTGAGAAAAAACTGGATAACAATGAAGATGCTAGTAGTGAAAGGACAGCAAAAGAAGATGTAAAGTCAAGATCTAGTTCAAGGTAAGAGCAACTTGATGTTTTGGTAGTAACTTGCATGTAAATAAATTCCTATATCCTTGTACTTCAGTGATTGGTGTATAATTAACGTTGATTGTAAAGAAGATAGTGTGTTGCAGGATTAAGGAATTTTTCAATACACTATTTTTAAAGCAAGGATCTTTTTATTGGACTTCATCAGTTTTTTTGGAAAACATTTGGAGAACACCTAAATTTTAATCGTATAATGTCTCTATAGCATTGAAATCAAGTATGCTAATCTTACTAGTTTAACGTAACAAAGAGTGCATTGCTGCTAAATGTTACGCGGGTCATTGCCTCGTTGTACTCTGCTGTTTTGCAGGAAAAGTGTGTCTGGCAGATATTAAAACGTTAACTTCTGCATTAGTGCACAGGATTAAACTGGGATCTAAACACATCTTACCTTAGCTTCATTTGAGAGAACGGGGTTGATCCGATCATGTTGCCTGTGGGCACAAGTTTATCTGTGAATGTCTGCGTGCTGAAGGAGCCTAATGGAGTGCAGAAGCAGCTTTTAAACCTATTGAACCATTTCAGACAAAGCTGATAGAAGAATAGAGGTCATGGGTTAAGGTTCTACATATTTAATGACAATAAGGAACTAGATAAAAAGGAGGCGCCATAATAATAGTTGAGTTAAAGAAAATGCTATGCTTCAGCTCAACTTTGATTAGACATTAGGGATCCTACACGCATTAGTAGAAAACCAGGCTTAATTTTGTTTTACTGTTTAGAGGATAACCTGCTTTGTAGTGAGTAATGTCTTCAGTTTCCCCGAAGTATTAATATTGTAGAGCAAAGGGAAGAAGTTAAATAGAAGTTGTTGTTTTCTGTATTTCTGTGACATTCCTTTGTGCCTTACTGTGTCAGTTCTACGGAGTTTATACTTGTGATGCAGGATCTCTCTTTTTTTATGTGTTTAGAGTTCAGAATAACACAGTGGGGGTAGCCTGAACCATGAAACGTTACCACAATATAAAGGCTACAGAAATAAACATTAGCTTAATAACATATCAGTTGAATTATGAAATATCCTACTGGTAGTAGAAAAAGAATGAAGAGTTCTTTGCACTGGAGTTAATTCCTCTTACAGGTAAAACACAACTTCATGTGCACAAAACTCAACCTTTGAGAATGTAATTTTATCTCCCTCATTATTCTGAGTATTCGTGATCTGAGGCTTGCAAGGCCTTACAACAGGGTTTCTGAATGGACTTCATTTTAAGAAGTCATTCACAAATCCTTTTGACATTTCATGCTTTTGCAACACTTCAAGTGGAATATAGTTTAAAAGTAATTACTGTATGTTTAATTAATGTCCTGATACATCGTTTACAATACTCAGACAATTTGTCTACTAATTTTTGCCTTGGGTAGGATATTAAGTGAAATTTGTGAGAACAAGTCTGCAAAATATGATAAAATTATATATATAGATGCTTCTTTTTCAGCCCCACATTATTTGTGGATGTAATAACCTCTTTTCCATGTACTTGTCCAGCCTTTGTTAATATTGTGTAAAAACTTTGTATGAGAATTGTCCTTTTACAGAGAGTTCTGTAGATCTGTGTTCCTCTGTGTCCTTTTGTTTGCTCTGGACCTGGCTCTTAACAGCTTCATTGAAAGGCTCCTAGTTCCTGCCTGGCCTCTCTGTGCTGGCTGTGATTTTGTAGACCTCAGTCACAATTTTCCCTGTGTGATTGCTTTTTCAGGTTGGAAGAGTCACAGTCTACTTGATGAGAAGTTGTCCATAGCTTTGATCATTCCTTTTGTCTTTCTCTAAACCTTTTTGAATTATACTATTTTTTTCTTAGCGGTAAGTGAATCAGAACTACACTTACTCGAGATGTGGGCAAACCATGGATTTGCACAGTGGCATAATTATTTTCTGTTGTTTTTCCAAAGGCTCACAGAATGGTAGGGTTGGAAGGGACTTCTGGAGATCATTTAGTCCAACCCCCCTGCCAGAGCAGGGTTGTCTTAGAGCAGGTTGCACAGGAACGTGTCCAGGCGGGTTTTGAATGTCTCCAGAGATGGAGACTCCACCACCTCTCTGGGCAGCCTGTTCCAGTGCTCTGACACCCTCAAAGTGAAGAAGTTCCTCTTCATGTTAAGGTGGAACTTCCTATGCTCAAGTTTGTGCCCATTACCTCTTGTCCTGTCGCTGGGCACCACTGAAAAGATCCTGGCCCCATCCTCCTGACACCCACCCTTTAAGTATTTATAAGTGTTGATAAGGTCCCCCCTCAGCTGTCTTTTTTCCAGACTGAAGAGACCCAAATCCTTTCTTCATGAGAGAGGCGCTCCAGTCCCCTAATCATCTTTGTAGCCCTTTGCTGCACCCTCTCCAGCAGTTCCCTGTCCTTCTTGAACCAGGGAGCCCAGAA
>VWZL01004030.1:153550-224239 GCA_013396915.1 Stercorarius parasiticus
GAGCTGTTCCATCATCTTTCCAGGGATGGAGGTGAGGCTGACCGGCCTGTAGTTCCCTGGGTCCTCCTTCTTGCCCTTTTTGAAGACTGGAGTGACGCTGGCTTTCCTCCAGCCCTCAGGCACCTCACCTGTTCTCCAGGACCTTTCAAAGATGATGGAGAGCAGCCCAGTAATGACTTCTGCCAGCTCCCTCAGCACTCTTGGGTGCATCCCATCAGGACCCGTGGACTTGTGGATATCTAATTGACCTAACTGATCTCTCACTTGATCCTCCTCAACCAAGAGGAAGTCTTCCTCCTAATATTTGATTTTTTGCAAAATGGTGAGCTGATGTTTTTGAAGTTGTCTAACAAAGCCCCAAGATCCTGTTCGTGAGCTCAGAGGCTCTCATTCTATATCTGATGCTAAAATTCTTCTCCCTGTGTTTACCATTTGAGTCTCATCTTGATATTTTATTACCTGTTATTCAGACTTCAAGATCCTGTACAGTTCTTCAGTCTGCTCTTGTTATTGTTACCCTGAATAATTTTGCACCAGTAGCAACCTTTCAGACCTCATTGCTCTCTCCATTTTTGCAGGCCATATGTGAAAACAAAACCCCCAGTGTCCTTAAGAACTTTAGCTGTGACACACTATTCTTCTGAGATGTGGTTGTTTAACAGCTCCTCCCTATTTATGGTTAAGAATTATTTGTCCATTTTGGACCCCTTTCTCTTACGCTATAGCCCCTTAGTTTTTCTAAAAGCCTCTAGTGAAGTATGTGGAACCTATTTGGAAATCCAGAGGCTGCCAGACAAATCGCCGTTCTTCACAAGTTTCTTGACCTGTTCACGAAGCTCCCAAGAGGTTCTTTCTGCAGAAGCCGTGTTACTTCTTCCCAAGCAGACCTTCACATTATTGTCTGCCTGTTTTAGCTTTTGGTATACTCTGTTAATTTTCTTGGTACAACATCAGGCTCACAGAATTAGAGTTGTTTGAATTTCATAGAATCATAGAATCTTCATGGTTGGAAAGGACCTTTGAGATCATTGAATCCAACCTTACACACACAGAAGAACTAGAGCATGCCCTGAAGTGCCAAATCTAGACGTTTCTTAAATACCTCCAGGGATGGGGACTCAATCACCTCCCTGGGCAGGCTGTTCCAGTGCCTGAGCACTCTTTCAGTAAAGGAATTCTTCCTAATATCTAATCTAAACCTCCCCTGCTGCAACTTCAGACCATTTCCTCTGGTCCTGTCATTATTCACCTGGGAGAAGAGGCCAACACCCTTTCAGGTAGTTGTAGAGGGCAATGAGGTCTCCCCTCAGCCTCCTCTTCTCCAAACTAAACATGCCCAGTTCCCTCAGCCTCTCCTCATATGGCTTGGTCTCCAGACCCCTCACCAGCTTGGTAGCTCTCCTCTGGACCCGCTCCAGCACTTCAATGTCCCTCTTGTACAGAGGGGCCCAGAACTGAACACAGTACTCGAGGTGAGGCCTCACCGGTGCCGAGTACAGAGGCACGATCACTTCCCTACTCCTGCTGGCCACGCTATTCCTGATACAAGCCAGAATGCTGTTGGCCTTCTTGGCCACGAGGGCACACTGCTGGCTCATGTTAAGCTGGTTGTCCACCAGCACCCCCAGGTCCTCATCCCTTGGCTGCCCTGCACTTGCCATGAGAGCTCACTCAAGGTCATCCTCTCCATGATCTTTCCTGGTATCGACGTCAGGCTGACAGGCCTGTAGTTCCCCGGATCCTCCTTCCGGCCCTTCTTGTAGATGGGCATCACATTAGCCACCCTCCAGTCACCTGGTACCTCCCCTGTTGACCAAGACTGTTGATAAATGATGGAGAGAGGCTTGGTGAGCTCTTCCGCCAGCTCCCTGAGTACTCTTGGGTGAATCCCATCCAGCCCCATAGACTTACATGCGTTTAGGTGCAGAAGCACCTCCTTTCTTTGGAGTCCTTTTTATTTTTAGAGATTGCCACCTCTAAACTCCAGGCATCAAGGAAGTTTTAAATGAGAGGTTAATAATTCATCTGATTAGTTCTTGTTCTCCTAAAATTCTTTGGTGAATGTTTTCGAATTTTTTGTTAACAAGTTAGTGGGGTTTGTCTATTTTCACCATAGCCTCTTCCACAGTTACTTTGATTACATCTAATTCTCTCTATTTGTTGAGACTGCAGTACATCTGTTATTAATTGGCAAATATTCCATCTTTGCAGAAGTGGAGAAATAGGGGTGGAGGTATTTTGTTACTAGATTGTTGTTCCTTTATTTGGAAATGTTCTGATAGTAACTTCTTCAGTATATTCTGTGAGAGAATACATACATAGATATCTATATATAGATTTTGGTTTTGCCTCTGAATCACTAGTCATGTTATCGGTAAAAGAGCGAATTGAGTTACAAAACAGAACTTGGTGGACCTTTTCTTACTCATGCTGCCTGGGTGGTGACTAATCACTGCTTTTCAATGGCATTTTTAAAAATGAAGATCACATTAGGCTTCTGTGACTACTCCCTATTACTTGTTTGTGAATGTCAACTTAACCATAGGGGAAATGTTGCAGGCAGTAGATTATTTTCAGAATGATGGACCCATTAGCTAGAAGAACAAGCAATCTAATGTATGTGGAATAGCTACAGGTTATGCTCATTCATCAAATTGATAAATGTATTTACTTTCTAGTTACTGTAAGTCACAAACTAGGAGAAGAAAATTTTCTTTCCCTTGTCTGAGTCAAGCAGCTGTCAAATGTGGATGTGATGACACAAACTGTTTCTTTTAGTAAATCAGTTCTTATGCGATGCAATATGACATTATTTATAGGTATAATTTCAATGATCCAGTCAGGTTTATGGTAATTAATCTTTTAAGTCTGAAATACCTGGTATTTCAGGCTTCTCTGTCTAGCCTCAATATTCACTGGAGTTTAAAATACAGATTAAATAATCTTCTACTTAAAATGCCTTTATTGCTTTGGTTTATAAGTCATAGCTGATGTTATGTCTTTCTGCGTTATTTGCTTGTAAGTATCTCAAAGACACAAAACACCAAGGGCACTGAGAGTCTTGGGCAGCAGCATTAACGAGATGCAAATACAAGTGCTAACAAAGATGCAGTTAGTATCTGATGTACTGAAGGAACAATGTGATAAGTAAAGGTTGTCATGTAGCAAAACAAACTGTTAAAGGGGGGAAATAATGTAAGAATAGTGCAGAAGATGATAAAACTATGATAAAGCGGCATTTGTTGTTTGGGGGTGAAAAAGGACATAGATTAACTTGGTTTTGGTGTTAATTTAAGATCTGTATCTAGTACTACTTCTTTTTCAACTGGAAGCAAGCTATGCAGATTTTTAAAATGCTCATTCTGTCATTGTATTCTGCTTGCTTTTTCCAAGGGAAAAGAAAATTACAAAGAGTGAAGATCATGTTTATTTTGGTGTTTTGGAAATACTTGGTGCTCTGCTCTTTCTAGAGTTGAAGAGTCCTTGTAAAACTGCTAGTTCTTCTGTGTGTCTGATGAAGTTTGGCAACTTGTTTCGTATTGTCATGCAATGCTAGTGTTTTTATGTTTTAGTCTTTAATACCTGGTTCTGTTCTGTGTTTGTTTATCTACATACTGACTGTTCTGATATAAAAAATTATTCTTAAGCACAGTTTCTCTCCTTTCCCCTGCAGGTCTATTATGTCTAGCTTAAATTATACATTTTTTTTCCCATTTTCCTTGATGTTAACTTATTTGGTGAGTGTACTTTTGATGAAGCCTCTTACAGTGCACCTCAGAATTGGCAAAAGGAGCTGAAATTGGTAGTGAGGAGAACTAACCTTCTTCATGCTTTCTGCAAGCTCTAGCTGTGTCCATCGGCTGTTAGATGCTGGCGCTGTTTGCATTTACTTGTGGGGGCTTGAAAAATAGAATATTGTGCCATATGCTTTTGCAGCGTAAGGAGGAGGAATGAGGCATCCTTGGAAAAGCGTGTTTTGCTGTTTTCTGATCTGTATTGCAATTCTAGAATAAGATGAATAATTTATTTTTCTCTAGCTTGGTATTCAATTTGTCCCATTTCTTAGTGTTGCAGTGCTGTAGTCAAAAATTGTATATATTATAATATATTTATATATTACAATAGTCTATATTGTAATGTATTCAAACTTTTATTTCCTCAGCAATTAGAATGACTTTGTAAAAAGATGAACACCTATTTATACAGTTAGCTTCTAATTTTTATTTCTCTGCCTGTATTTTATTTTTTTCATTGCTTAGCAACATGTGACCTGTGTTCACGTTTTCAGTATGGCAACTTTAAGATAAATGATTCCACCTTTATAAATGAAAGCTTTATAGAAGAAGCATTTGTATTTTTGGGATGGCTAGCATTTATATTTAAAAAACAAAGCAACAACGACAAAAAAAAAATCCAAACCAAAAAAAACCCCAAACCAATAAAACTAGATTGATATTGGAGTGCAAGTTAAGTTGATTAAATGTCTTAAATTCATGCTTTCCCTATAATATTCCATCACAGTAAGATTTAAGAAAATTGTGTGTCTTTACAAAGTTGCCTTTTCCATAAAAATTAATGGACAGCTGTGCATGTTCACATAAATAAAAACATGTCTGCTTAGTGTCTTGTATTGATTAGTCTTTTAACTAGCTATTCAGGAGTAAAGAAAACTTCCCATCATTAAGAAGGAAATAGTAGTTGATGGGGAACAAAATATCAGCCTTTCAACTGCAAAACTTCCCTTAAGCAGTCCTTTATCTGGCTGTTGATTGAAATGCCTCTGTTCTCCTTCTGGTGTTCTGTTTCTTTTCTTTTTGCAATCAGCCAAATTCAGATTCAGTTTAAATGAGCTTTTTTCAATCCCTACTCCCCTTCTGTTTCTTTTTTTTCTTTTTTTTTAACAATGCAAGTCGCAAATTAAAAGTGGTGGTGTTTGACCTTGTCTGTTGAACACTGATTTTGTGTGCTATCCAATAACTTGACTGCTGTTATGAAGCCTTAGCATGCAAATAAAAGGTGTCGGCTTCCCTTTTACTAGGTCCATATATCAAATGCAGTCCCAGTGAACTGTTAACTCTCAACATACAGATTCCTGAAATGAGTATACTGGGTAAAACAGTTTTAAAAGCCACTTATTTGATGGATTTGGTATAGCTGAGCTGACACGTGAGGCTTTAGAGTTAGCTCTCATGTAGTGTGAGATACAGTGAAGAAATTATCTGTGCCAATTAACTAATGTAACATGGAAGGTAATTATAACTCAAGGAATAACATTCAGGAAGAAACCACCCCCTGAAACAACCAGAGGTTTAATTAAATGTAAGAGGCTGGAAACACATTCCAGTAGAAAAGAGCACACAAACCAGAATAAAAATGTCTTTCAGTTTGTTTTTAACTTAGAATAGTTACAAAAAATGATGAACAGCTTTAAATAAAAGATTCATTAGTTCAGTCTGCCAGTATTCCATGAAAAGAGGCAGCCACATCACCCCATGTCACTTTGCTCTGTTACCTCAAATCTTTATTCTATATTTTTATCAGAAGTGCTGAAGAATTCTATTTTGAGCGTGGATGCTGGTTTTATCCCATGCTAGCATGTGATTTTTAAAACAGCACTGTAGGTGTTTAAGATCTCACAAATGAAACAGACTTGACACCTTACACAGTTTAAACGTGCCAGTCCAACATGGCATCAATTTCAAATGAGCATAAGAGGTGGTGAAGTTCAGGTCACCCGTGGGCTGGTGTGGGAAGAAAGGGTTAGCTGCTATTAGCTACAGAATGCACATACCTTCTCTTCTAATTGTGCTAATGAACACATGCCATCAGCTGATAACACAAATTGTGAACTGGGAAAAGCAGGTCAATTCACCTCAGGATCTATCAGCATCTTAGAAAAGCTGAGCAGATCTTCAGGCAGACACTAATGAGAAGAAAGTTCCACAAAGAGGTATCCTGAATCTGTGTACTGAGAAGGAATACAGTGAGTATGTCAGGAGTCTTTTTTTGTTGTTGTTTTTTAGGAAAAAAAGCTATTTAGTATAAGACGATATAAAACAGAGTTATTGTTATTGGATTCCCATTTCTTGTACTAAATAAACCAGAATTTCTTACCTGAAGAGTTACAGCCTGAATATGAACCAGAAATAAATATTGTAAATAATAAATATTTCTGGTACAAAAACTCAATCTGTATTGGTACAAAGGAGTGAGAAAAATGTTTACACATTGTAATTGTCTAAACTGCGCATCCTTTACTACAACAAACTAACCTTTGTGAGCATGGTTTTGTGTCAAGTGTGTCCAAGCAATTTACATTGCCAAATGATGACTGACCAGATGGATTTCTAATCCTGAAATCAGCAGACGGCTCAGCATGGCCAGGTTTGTGCACAAAGTAAGAGAGGAGTAGTGGAAAATGAAGGCATTTATGAAGCAGTTCAGAATGGCAAACGGTGTTAAGAGAAGGCTTAAAAAAAGGTGAGGTTGTGGAACCGCTGAGAAAAAGTTACACTTATAGCAACTGGTTAGAAGTGAGAGAGGATTCAAATGAGGGGGGAAAAAAAAGTATGGAGAAGTAGTATGAAATGAGGCTTGTAAGCTGATCAGAGCAACATCCATGTCCACTCCACAAAGTTAGCTCAGGATAGAAAGTGGTTTTGCAACTTGGGACAATGTTGACAATAAATATTATCTACTCTTAAGAGAGATATTTTTATCAAGCCCTGAAGGACAGCAAACCCGACATCTTTCAGAAAAAGTGTTACTACCCAAATCAGCTGGCAGGTTTGTTACACTGGAAAAATCTGGAAATGGCAGGGAGGTGAGAGATAATAAAAGAAGGTGCTGAGTTTGCTAGTTGTTCTTGTTTCCTGGTTCTGCTCTTCAAAGATTACTTTATTCTGAACAATACGTTTCATCTTCGCAAGACAGCTTCTCCTGCTCAATCATGCTGCGAAATCACATGCTAATGGTTTTTTAATATCATTTAGCTGCCATAAAACAGATAGTAAAAGTACATTTTAGTAGCATGACCATATTTTAAGATTGGATGGGTAAAGGTGATGAGCTGTAAAAGAGTAAGCCTTTGTTTAAATGCATATATCTCTTCATAATGAGCAGAATTAGTAAGGGAAATTATATAAAACGAATGAAAGTTAAATAGACTTTTGTTCAAGTCTGATAAAATTATTTTCCACTTGTGACGGCTCTCCTTTCAACTAAAGCATAGTACACTTGGGATTTATTTTCAAATTGGCAGTCAGAAATGAGGAACATGAAAGGGTACATTTTCCAAGCGATTAGTGGGAGGTATGCAAACAAATCCTATTATTTCTTAGTGGGATTAGAGCACATACCTTCCGTACGCTGCTTTGAAGAATTCCCCTTAAGCATTCTTCCAGACTTCTAGCTGCAAAAATAGCTACAATAGTAAATTTGATAAAAGAAAAGAATGTGGAATGTAGCTGGTTTGAATACCTACCCCGCATACGCCTACAAATCAAAAAAGCATTAAAAAAAAATCTGCTAATAATTGTGGAGAAGTAAAGTAAAATAATCCTGACCTATATAATTACATCTATTTTAACTAAAGGCATTTCTTAGGTTTCTGTCTGTGTTGTCCAAAGATTTCTGTTGACTGAACATTTGATTTCAGCAGGCTTGAATGATTCTTCTGCACTGCCTAGAGCCAATACAGCTTTGATACCTCAGCTCAAGATCGCATATTTTCTTATCTAGTATAATTTAATTTTTTTCAGCTTGTGGAATTTCCAGTAGCTGAGCAGTAAACTGTTACTGAAACAAAAAATTGGTCTTTCCAAACAGGTAGTTCTGTAGTGCTTATGAAATTATTTTTAATCTTCTAATCCTAATTTATGTTGATAATAAGATCTAAAATGACATGTTATTTAAAGGCTTTTCATTAGTCTAGGGTTGCCAGAGACAACTTGTGTACCATTCATTAAATTATTCATATCCTTTTACTTAGTAGATAGTGGATTTCCTCTAATGAAGTGTCAGTGGTTTGCCATGGGACTGCTTCTTCCTGCTCATGCATCGGCTCATTGGCTTAAAGCACAAAATTTGAGGTACATATATGGCAGTTTTAGGAACAGAGCGAATTTAGGGGTAGGAATAAGTATATTATCTATCTTCACTGCCTTCACTGAAGAGCCAGCTGTCTGCTTTCTTACAGACTTTCCTTCCTGTTGGAACTTAGCTGAAACTTGTAACGATATTTCAGCAATTCTTGAAGCTTATTGTTTAGGATGCCTTGGCCTGAAGCACACAGCGGCTTTATGAACTTTCAGTTCTGTTATGTCTTAGTTACAACTTTAAACCACACTTAGCAGCATGGGCACGCTATTCCCTCTATACCCTATGAAAATGTAAGATCCTCAGTTCTTTCCTGAATGTTATAACTGTATGATGGGAATTAAATTGAAGACTTTTATAAAATGTATGCCTCCTGATTTTGACAAATTTCCTTTTGGGAAGAGAACAATAGGTTTGTATAATTTTTCTGAAGAGCAAAAATATAACTGCCAGTTTACTCTTATTTCTGTATACCCCGTGACAAGTCATGAGTTATCACAGTGCTCTGTTTTTTACCTTTGTTCGCTTCAGCAGTTCATTTTGTTTCCATATGTTTTTTCAGTTCTCAGGATGGCTTACGTGATTCCCCCCTCAGCTCCATCTCCAGCAGTGACTATGAGAGTGTTTCTGTCACTACATGTAGTCTCTCCAGCATATACGCTCTGAGGTAATAACATCACTTCGCAGTCAGATTTGACGAATGGTTTTGGGTAATGCTTGGTTAAAAATTTTCATTGAATTAACAATCAAGTGACAGCAACACTTCTGAGTATTCTTCCTTTTGAACAGCAGGTGCTTTTTTTTTTTCTAGCTGCTTTCTTCAGTGCTGTGGCAATTGAGAGGCAACTATTTAAGGAAAAGTTTAATGTATACAGCAATAAATTACTTATGTCCGTGATCTCCCTTTTATTTGTTCATATAGCATTTTTTAAGAGAGACTTCAGGTTTTAGCTTGAAAAGTACCAAATGTTTGTTTTAGCGAGGTCTTGGCTTTCTATAAAATATGTTTTTTTCACTTTGTTTCACTTAGTAAAATGAGGTAGGAAAAAGAGGGAGCATTCCAGTTAACAATAATTTAACTTCCACAGTGGTGTTGGCCAAAATTGGTAAAAATGCTAGTTTATATTCTCATCTTCTGAAACTGCATGAGTTTTAACTTTAATTGGTTTTGTTCAGAGCACTTAATGAGAATAACAGAGGAATAAAGTTGAGGGCAGAAAAATGTTACTGAAGCAGAAATGTGAGTACTTTGCTTTTTTTAGAGTATGCATAACATATATGTATGTGATATATTGCACACATTGTATGCAATAACTTTATTACTCTGGTACAGGCAGGTTGAAATACCACTGTTTCTGTCAAGGTAGATCTTCCGCTGCTTCTCGTCCTCCCTTTTTCATCCGTTTGTCTCTATCCAGCACTTCATTTGAACTTCAGGAATTCTGAATTTTATCTAGGATTGCGGATAGCAAGGGGGGGTGAAAAGGTCTTTTCTAGCAGTGGTAGAGGAAATGGTACATATAATAATATGTATTTTGTTAGGACATGCACATCTTCGGACTCAATTTTTTTAGTGTTCCATATTTTTAAAATAAGGGCAGAAAGATGTGACTAAAACTATTTTTCACGGTTTTAATTTTGAAATACATTTCCTTTTGACTGTTCTTTAAACAAAACCCAATTTACCTGCATGCAACAGCTGCCCTCTTCTAAATGCTGAATACATCAAGGAGACTGTTTCACACAAGGCTGTCTGAATGGACAATAGAAGTAATTTCAGTTATTCTTCAGAAGTAACTGGAGCAGCAAGAATAAGTAGGTCTTCCTTAGGTGCACAACTTCTTTTCAAGGCCTTACTGTGCTGACTTCATGTGTTAGTATTGTAGCTGCCACTGTAGTGATGGTTAGGTAAATTAGTTCTGTCTTATGCCTTTTTACAGATACAGCAGTATTTGTACATGTACATTTGCGCTTTTGTCCACTGAACTATAGCATTGTATCATCCTGAGTTTCATACAAGAAATCTAAGCTGCCCATTTTTCTGTATCTGATTGATATTACTAGAGATCTAGCTATTGTAGTTTATGGTCCAATTAAAAAAAAAAAGCTAAGTACTCACTTGACTATACTGATATCACGGAATCATGGAATTTTCGGAGTTGGAAGGGACCTCTAGAGATCATCTAGTCCACCTCCCCTGCTAAAGCAGGATTGCCTACAGCGCATTACTCAGGACTGCATCCAGCCGGGTCTTGAAAGTCTCCAGGGAAGGGGACTCTGCAACCTCCATGGGCAGCCTGTTCCAGTGCTCTGTCACCCTTACCGTAAAGAAGTTTTTCCTCATATTTGATCGGAACTTCCTGTGTTCCAGCTTGTGCCCGTTACCCCTCATCCTGTTCCTGGGAACCACTGAAAAGAGTCTGGCTCCATCCTCCTTAGACCCACCCTTTAGATACTTGTAAACATTAATAATGTCTCCCCTCAGCCTTCTCTTCTCCAGGCTAGAGAGTCCCAGCTCTCTCAGCCTTTCCTTATGATATGAATTTCCCCTTTTGAAATGCTTACTTTAAAAAAAGTTTAAAGTTCTTTTAACAACTGAATAAAATAAAAGAAAACAAAAGCTCAGAAGCTGAGCTGCTTCAAAGCACTATGTTCCTAGTTCTGTGTGCATAGAAATGTAATATTCAGTACAACTATTTGTATTACATTTTAGAACACGTTATTTTTAGGGGGCTCCCCTCTTCTTTTATCTTGTATTACCTAAACAACGAACATGTTCCTTGCAAAGGCAGTCTCTATAAAATGTACTTATCTGAAATAACTAAGTTCTTCCTGATGTCATGTGCATATCCAAAATAATACCTAAATTGGTTTTTTGATTGTTTCCTTTTTCCTCTGAAATTTGCCATTTTAATGTACTTAATTTCTTGCTGGTTTCACTTAACAACAATTAGAAATTTAAATGCAACATTTGCAATTTTTTATGAAAAATAATTAATGAAACACAGAATTCTTGAAGTACATTTATTTGGCCTTTCTAACCTCTCATGAATCATAAGCAATTCCTTTGTGCTGTTAGATAACCAATACTAAGACTGAAAGTCATGTTGTCAGATTGTGGTGTGTTTTGGAAATACTCAAGTGACTTCAAACCAATTCTATTCTGGTACCAACAGCAGCTTAACAAGAATAGCACAGGGTGTTGGATGAACTACTGGTGTATTAATAGCATGGTCTGAATGGATTTGAAACAATGAAGCATTGCATGTATGGAATTCTATATATTTATACCTTTATTGTTTTCCAAATGGAGAACCAGGGAGAAAATTCCCACTCCTTGAATCCCAGAGCACCATTCCAACCCATGGGACATTGTTTGCTGTTTTGGTTTTTATTGGAAGGAAAAAGCTGTTAGGACTGTAGAAACCAACTGGGACCTGTTAAAGGAGGCTGCTTCAAATCAGCCTGTGATTTACTGCCTTAGATTTTTTCCCGACATCAGCTAGTACTATGTAATTTTTTGAGCTATATTCATCCTACCTAATTTTAGGCACCAAACTGATATACCTCAGTTAGGAGTTTTGCTGCTGTAGGTTCCCTGTTTAGTCAATGGAGAACAGTGGAAGCCTTAGTTAAGCGTGTAATTTGTTGAAATGCATCTGGGCCAAAGATTTTTCAGTCTTAAATCAGAACTATGATTGCATACTTTGATTACTGACTGTGCTCGCGCAGTAATTTGAAAAACATTTTAAAACCTTGCTTGAGGTTTCTAGAGCACAAATTGGAAAAAAAAAAGGTACAGAGAGCTTTTCAAATGGTTTTACTAAGGAAAGGTTGATTATTTCATTGGTACTTGATCTGTGTAGAAGGTTCCTCCTTCTAGTCTCACAGGTCTGATGGTCAAGAAGTGAAATGTTCAGCCCATTTCAGAAGATGATTGTTCATTAAGCGGTATCTAGACTTGAGATTGATCAGTAGTCAACTTTATGAGCAAAGAATAAATGCATTCCACATATTTCAGAAGGTTTCACAGAAAACTGTGTTTTTATGCAGACTCTCAAGAATATGCAGAATTTTTGTTCTATCAGTGTGACTGTGGAATAATACTGCTGACTTGAGTGAAAATGAGATGTTTATAACTACAGCAGGGAAGTGGCAATTGGTCCATTGTTTATATTAGCTCCAGGAAACAATCCATCCAGTTTTTCAATTTTAATGGCTTCTTTTTCATAAATGTAATTTTTAGAACAGTTTTTAATATAACTATAGCTTACTGAATTGTAAATAGGCAGCTAATAAAATACACTACTGGAATCTTATCCATTTCAGTGTTGGAAGTAGGAGAGCCAGTAGCTTTTAAAAAATAAACCGTTTGCAGGAATTTGTCATCTTTGAATAGGCATTAGAATTATGGGGCAAGATCCTGAGAGAGCCATTAATTTGAGTGGAAACCTAAGTGAAGGCCATTTGTACACTAACAGAATGAGATGATTTGATATGCTTAAAGCCAAGAATGAACTTAAGGTCTTTGGAAGACTGGAGCTAGAAAATGGCAAGAAAAGTGTTGTTTTGGGAATGAGGAGGAAAAATAGGTGAGACAACAGAAGAACAAAGTAGTTACAATTAGCTGATTTCAAGCTTCATTGGAGTTTTTGGTGTAAGAGTGCAAAGGAGGAAGAAATACTGATGAATCTGTATTAAAGCATTTGCTTGCCTAGAGTACATGGTAAAGCCTACTTCTTCATTTTAAGGTTATGATGAGCCAATACATCAGAACTTTAAATATAAATAATAACTTCTAAAACTAACCTTAATGGTACAATAGATGCCTTTCCTAGTCAGCAGTCACTTTTTATTTTAGATATGTCATTGTGGCTTAACTATTGGTGTTTGGGGGTGTATTTTTCTACAGTTTTAGGCATTTACAAAAATTGGTGGTGAAGTTTTAGCCTATGTTATTTAGAGTCTGTAAAATGAGGTATTTGAAATGTATTGTGACTCAAGTCTAGGCCAAAACAGCAAGAGTCTGCCAACAATTAGAGTGGGATATTTATCTGGCTATTTCTATTAGAATATCTGTATGTGCGTATATGTGGGCAGAGTCCAAGGTCACTGGCTTGCTGGGTATAGTTGAAGGGTATCACTTCATTGCATATTTTGAGTATATCCCTGTTAGTATAAACACACGTGTGAAACAAGGCAGGGAAGGTTATCTTAGTATATAAATGAGATGAGTTTTTGATTACGCACTTCAGAAATAGAGGGTGTTTTGCAGGAGACTGTTGGAAGCTACCTTGCCAGTAGGTTCATAAAATCACAGAATAGCCCAGGTTGGAAGGGACCTCAGAAGATCATACAGTCCAACTTGTTGTGGGAAGGGAAGCCTAGATGAGATTATCTAGCACCCTGTCCAGTTGCATCTTGAAAACCTCCAGTGATGGGGACTCTACCACGTCCCCGGGGAGGTTGTTCCAGTGATTGACTGTTCTTAGTGTAAAATACTTTTTTCTTATATCAAGATGAAATCTATCCTGGTGTAGCTTGTCCTCTCCGTGTGTCTCCTTGTGAAGAGAGCCTCTGTCTTCTTTGCAGCCACCCTTTACATACTGGAATACTGTGATAAGGTCCACTCTGAGCCTTCTCTTTCTTCTCCAGGGAGAAAAGACCTAACTCCTTCAGTCTGCCCTTGTAGGACAGGTTCTCCATCATCTTCATGGCCCTCCTTTGGACCTTCTCTAGTTTCTGTCTTGAACTGTGGAGACCGAAACTGAACACAACAGTCCAGGTGTGGCCTGACAAGCGCTGGGTAGAGTGGGATGATCACATCTCTTATCTCTGCTAGTAATGCCCCTGTGGATGCAACCTAGGATCCTATTTGCTTTCATTGCTGCAGCGGTGCACTGCTGACTCCTGTGCAGCGTGTTGTCTGCTGTAATCCCCGGTCCCTTTCAGCAAGGCTGCTCCCCACCCACACCAATCCCAGCCTGCACTGGGCTCTTTGGTTGTGTCATCCCAGATGCAGGACCTTGCACTTATCTCTGTTAAACTCCATAATGTTCTTGCTAGCTCACTCTTCCAGCCTGCCCAGGTCTGTCTGTAATATGACTTCCCTTTCTGATGTGTCCACCTCACCACTGAGTTTGGTGGCATCAGCAAACTTGGTCATGGTGCTCTCAGTCCTATTGCCCAGATCATTTATGGTTATGTTGAACAGTGTGGGGCCCAGTATGGATCCCTGGGGGGACCACACTTGTGACAGGCTGCCAGCCTGAGTAAAAAACATTGCTCACCACTCCCTGAGTGTCACCTCTGAGTCAGTTTCTTGCCTGTCTTGCAGACCAAGCCAAGTTCTTGTGGGTGGGCAGGTTCTTACAAAACCAGGTTTTATGCTGTGTTTTTTCATCAGTATAACTCAGTGCCTTGAAGAGAATGCGAGAAGGAAAAATAATGTGGTCATTCAGCAGGACTGTGAATGATACAAGTGAGTTATTTCATCTCATTTTCCAGAGCTATGCATTCATCTGTGCTATCAAAGCTACAGCGCAGATTACATGCCCACAAGTTTTAATAAACAGATCACAACTACTCTGGGGATCTTGTAGATGACGGTGTGGAGGACAACAAATAGTTAACAATATATTTTAACTGATGTGTCACAGTCTACCTGATGAGCTGTGTCTCCAGATCTCCTCTCTTGCAGTTTTACCATTGTTAACTTGGTCAGGTTATATTTGTTTAAGCTGGGAAGAATGACAGATTAATTCTGCATTAATATTTGGTACTGTCATTTTTGTTTTGATTAATGTATTACTGTAGATTTTATTTCTCCTTTTTTCTGTAGAGCTCTTCTTTATAGAAAGACTGCGCATAACCAGAGAAAGGCTGCTGGTAATGGCTTTACATGTACTGTACTGGAATCATGGAAATAAGAGTTCAGTGAGAAGAGCTGTGAGATGAGAAAGGGGTTTATACCTTGAGAAAATCAGAATGACTTCTAGAATAGACGCTATTCCTTCCTAATGATTTTGAAGTGCAAACTGTGTATGTTTTAGGCACTGTGAGTCTGTGCTGTTTTGTATAGCTCTGTCACTCAAGCAATGTGAGGACAATTAATATGCATATTAATACAGTCATAAACAGGCTGCTGTGTACACTTGTCTTGCTTTCCTGCTAAATCCCTTGCTGCAACAACCAGCTGAGCAGTACCAGAAAAACAAAAAAGTCAGCGTTGATGAGGTCTGTCAGCTTTTGCTTATGATTTTAGTCAGCGAGACATATGTGACTGAAGCAGATGACTAGTTTTTCACCGCCAGGATTGTTCTTGATGTGTTTCATGCCTATCTTGTTCTTCACCCTGCAAAACATAAAAATCAAATCTCCAAATGGTGCAGCTTTTTCGAAGCTATAGTGTTGTTCCCTTTTAGGAAATTCCACGAGGTATTTTTGGGTATATTATACGTGTATCTTTGTCTTCAGTAACAAGTAACTGATGCTGATTTTATTTTCTCGAGGAATAACCCAGGCTGCTTGTGTGAACTGCTTGTTACAGTGGGAAGGTGAAAATTCAGTTGTTCGAAGTTTTTTGTTCTTTCCCTATTAAAATGATAAACTTCATATTTTAGCGATGTTAAAATATCCAATATGGTTGAAGTAAATTAAGTATAAAATATGTTCCTCTCTGTGTAAATCAAGTTAAATAGGGCAATATTTTAACCTGACTAGCATCAGTGTCAGAAGCAACAATTCTGTTCTAGCAAAATTGGTAGGCGCCCCAAAATTTGCCATTTGGGGGCTGTATTCTAGGTGGCATATCATCTGGCTGGAGAGTACAAAAGTGATCATAATGGGTTTGTGTTCTTTCTACATAGCTCACTTGTAAATTTCATTTTCAGTAATTTGTCCACATTTATAATCATGATCATTTTAACGATGTGTAAAAATCTGTTGTTGAATGTCACTTGGTATTCCCTGTGCTACTAATAGAACAAAAATTACTAGCTTTCAGAAATTAGATTTTATTTTACAGATTGGGTCTTCTCCCCCCAAAAACCCTTAGAATAGCATGTTTGGGAGTTTTGAGATTATGTGGAATTAACTAAAATCACTATAGTAACTGCAGGTTTTGGCAATTCCTAAAACCAAGATACATTGTAAAGCCACAATTATATTGGAGGAAAAAAGAAGAGAGGATTTCCTCATACTTTCAGTGGCATAGAAGGTAGAAAACGAAGAGAAAGCTTTCTTTTTGAATTAAAATCTTAAGGCTCCACCTAATACTTTAATTAGCTTCTCTCAGCTTTGGCTCCCATGGCTGAATACAGAATTCCTGTGAGATTCTCCTAGACTCTAGCATGCTTTAATGCTTCAGCTGGTTGCTCTGTATTATTTTTTGAGGGAACTGATGGAGGCGACATGAAAATGTTGTGCTAATAAGTTTCCATATCCCTCAGAGTTCCTCTTGCTAGAAAATGTTTTTCAGTGCTGCTTCTCCATCTCTTTCTGCCACATGCAGGAGTTGCAACTCAAGACAGTGTCTGCTGGAATTGAATGCTAAATTAATTCACTTTTTACTATGCCATACAGAATAGTTGTTTGCATATCCCAGAGGACATTGCTGAAGAGCTATATGAAATGACTCTTTGCCCGTGGAAGTACTTGTATCCAGCATCAGGTATCCAGGTTCTGTCTGTCCTGTGTCAAGTTCTGGATGAGGTGTAAAAGCTGGAACCAATGCGTTTCTATCCCTGTATCAGATACCAGAGCTAATATTACATACCATTTCTTCTTAAGTGCTATACTATTTCTGGTTTTCACTTTCAGTTTTTCCAGTTCAGGATTATTTTTGAAGTTTAATTATTTCTGTGTTCTAATCTGGTATTATTTGTACTTCTGCAATGTGAGTGAACATAGGAGAACTTTAAATGCATGTCTGATTACAAGCAAGTCTTAGAAAAAAATGCCATGGTGGAATTGAGAAAACCTTAGTAGAACCTAAGCAATATTCTAACTTCTTAATTTTCAGTTCTGTTTTTTTCTTGAATTTTATATTATCCTTATCTTGCAGGTTTTATCCCTTTTTGGTTTAAATTTTAAGAAAAACAGTAAATGTAGTACCTTGCAAGTATCTGACATAAAATTTGATGGTTAGAAAGGAGCCCTGTTGATTACTAATGCTCTTAAGTTATTTGTTCACATGCAGCCTTATAGAAGTTTTATCTGTAATGAACTGAAAAGCTATTTGGGAACGAGCACCATTAAAGTTGATAAATCCTGCACTGGCAATGTTGTTTATTTTAATTCCCATTTGAAATAAAGTGCCTTTGCATTCTTCTGAAAACCCAGGCCAGAGTGGTAATGAGTTTGAATAAGCCAGTTGTCTAGGTAGTTTCTTATAGTGGATCTATTTAGCAAGACGCTGTGTTTTTTTGAAAAGTCCAACATGGTAAGTACAACAAGAATGCTCTGCAGTTTGAGGTTTGAAGAGCTGAGGAAGGATTCAAGATGTTCTTCCAGCGGAGTGGGCAGCTGCAAAAGCTGCCAGGGTGTTAAGCTGAAGTTGTTGCTGTTGATTTCAAATTCAGCAGTCTTCAATACTCAGGAATTGTTTCTGATTGAAGATATCACTTAGGACATGTGGCTAATCCCATTAGCCAAATTATTTATTTCAATCAGCTGACCTCAGATTGCCCCCATCTCCTGGGGCAAAAAAAGGTAAGAATGGGCTTCTGCAAATCTTGCAACATATGAAAAATAATTCCCCTACTGTGGAATTCAAAAGGTTGACAGCAGGTGGGGCTTTTACCACATGTCCTACCATGTATGGAGCTGGGCATTGCTAATACATGTGATAATACTGTAGTCTGGTCAAGTCCAGTCCTGGTGGTGCCTAGCTAGATTCTCTTGAGAGGGATTCGCATGCAGTTGTATTATTTGTTTCTCAAGACAAAGTATTGAAGCCTTAGGAACACTTTATGGGTTGGAGGCTTTTTTCCCCTCTTTAGCCTTTTCTCTTAAAATAGAAAATACCTAAGGGATTGCATTTAAAAATCCTCTTGGCTTAATAAAATACTAGGGTTAAAAAGTCAAGAAATAAAGTTCTGAAGTAAAGCTTTTTTTAGTCTGCTTTAAATGTAGCTTCTGGGGTCATTCCTTTATTAAAATATAGTCCTTAGCTAAATAAGTATATGCTATTATTCAAATAATAAGACATGTTCTGGATTTGCTTTAAATGACTCTAAAATTCAGCGTGTAGCCACCCCCTTCACTTAAAATAATTGTAAGAAACCATTAATCTCACAATTTTCCTTCCAGCCATATCAAAACTAGTACATGTTAGAAACCAAAGGGTTTTAACCTGCTGTTTGTTGTGTTTCTTGTGAGAGTACCCAAAAAGAAATGCCAGAGGTACTACAAAAAGCGGAATGGAAGCAGTGTTTTGTTTTTTTTTTTACTGCTGCATAGTCACACTTCTTTTACCAAACCCCTGTCATCTTCCTCTTGTCATTCCCCATGTATACAACGTTTGCCTTTCCCCAACTATTGGTTTCTTCTGTTCTTTTTATTTTTTTCAAATTGGAACCCAGAGTTAACTATAGCCTTATGAAGTATAAAAGTAAGAGTAATAACTTAAGAAAGACAGGTTGACAGGTTAGTGGTGGGGTTTCCAGTTACAGCCTACACGAGTATCAGTGGGATGAATTACCAAAGTAGTTTCAGAAATTGTGTGCAGGCAACAACATAGAGATTTGCCTGCAAAAGTTTTGGGTTTGTGTTTTTATTTACTTAAAACTATGATAAAAATCAGATGGGAGAGGAAAAAAACTTAAATATCGTAGATTGGATAAAAAGTGTCTGTTACTAATATTTTACACACAGCATAAAGTGGCCATTGTGCTAAATTCTGTATGAATAAAAATGAAAGCCAAGGAGCTCATTGTAATATTTTTTTGAGAAATATTATAAGAACTAGAATATTCAAAGCATATATGGAAATTCTTGTACATAATATAGCTATACATGTATGTATTATCTTAGTTATTCAAAACGTGGCATTTTGAGTAATGGTCATGAGAGATTTGTTAAGGCCAACTAGTGCAAATGAACTGATGTGTCATTTAAGTCCAAGGAACTGCACTGTGTTATACTTTGTGGGCAGTCTGTCATCATTCTTTTAATGAACTATAATTGATACGTAAGAATTGGACTACTGTCCCTTTGTAAAAACTTTCAGCATGGTTTATACTTGTAATGTCTTTTTGTGTAAACACTAATGTGTGAAATCATAGAAAACCTGCAAAATTGTCACGTGTCTTTACTGTAGAAGGTATCACACTTGCTTCCATATGGCATGTATGAAATTTTCCTAAAAAGCAACTTTGTCTCCAAATGCACTGCTCTGGTTTTGCAAAGCGGGTAGACCTCTGTATCAGAATAGTACCATTTATTACGTGGATTTTGAAGTCACTGTAAGTGGATTCACAAGTTTTGCATTCACACTACAGCAGGAAGGTGTTATTTCTTGTGCTGTAACTGGTTGCATGCCGCTTCTGCCTGTGCGTGGTGAGTTTGCTGGAGATTTCCAGAGCAAGTGAATAGTTATCGCTGATGTCACAGGTATTTGTATACCACAAATGGTGTAAGGATAGTCAGTGAATTATGTGTTAACACTTTTCTAGTAAACATTTGTGGTATTGTTCATGGAAGTTTTAAAGTGTTTTGCTCTTAAACTTCATTGGGATGAGTTTGTCTTACTGGAACTTGAGCACTCTCAGTTTAAAGGCACTAATAACAATCTTCTGAAATCTTCATCTGAAAATTAGTTGTAATCAAAGACTTCACCTGAAATCAGAGACTTAGTGAGCTTACTTTCTTATTAAATTTGGTGACATAATGGCATCGTTTATAGTAGAATAGATATGTTGGGATTACTCCTTTGCAAACAGTGACCACTTTTGATTTAAGATTTCTAAAAACAAACAAATAAAACCAAACCACTCTTTAAAAATGTTTGGGTTTTTTTTTTGAAAACATAATTGATTTGATTTCTTTGTATTCATTATATTAAATACAGTGAACTTTAAAGTTATTTTTATCTGCCAGTGCTGTATATTTAATGGATACTTAAGATGCTCTGGGGGTTTATTTGTGAGTAATGAGAAATTCTTTGAGAGAATCTCATGCATTCTGCATTCATTTCAGAGCAGATTTCAGGTTTAATGGACCAAATACTTCTAGACAGATTTGGAAGGAAACACCTGTGAATGGTCACAGATTTCTACTGCTACTGACTCATTTTTGAGCAGAAATGTAAAATATTTAAATTTGGACCAACTTTGAATCGATTGACTTAGGTTGTTCAGTTTTAGACCTTGCTGCTTTCACTGTTCTTGGATGAGAGTCAACACCCAACAAATTCAGCACAAGGCCTACGGTATCACAGATGGTTACCTAAAATGACTCGCCACTTCTGAAAGTCAGTCATAATCTCGTTCCATGGTCCTGATTTCCATTATGTACGGATACTACTGCTTAACCTGGCTCACAGTATCCTTTGGAACTTAAAAGCTGTAAAGCAGATTGGTTCCGCAGGTGACAGATGATATTGTGAACAATTGCATTATATTGGGTTTTGTTTGCTTGTACATATTTGACTAAATTTCAACATCAAGCTTTGACACTAGACAACTGTTCTAGAGATACATCTTTAAACTGCTGAAAGAGTCTTGCTACTCTTCTAAAATGACAAATGGAGAGTAGTTTTAAAAGTGCTAGCCAAATTAGGTAAAAAGCTAATTCATTGTATCTGCCAGAGGGTATCTGTTCCTTTATAAGGTATAAGCGGGTTTGCTGTTTGGAACCAACCTTTTACATAATGTGTTATTTCTTGATATTCGCTCTCAGACATTAACTTTGCAATGTTTTTTACAATATGAAAAATAACTACATGATAAGCATTGTTTATATGATAAACATTTCACAAGGGGAATTCCATGCTTATTTTGGTCTTATCTCTTCTTAACCTAATTCCTTGGGCAATGCAGGGTTCCCTTCAACCAAGAAGTTGTGACACTGAGGACTCGTCTCTAGCTACTTAGTATGGCTGTTTATATTCTGCAGTGGTGCTTGATTCTGCAGATATCGGCAGTGAAACATTCCAGATCTGAGTGTAGTCTGACATTAATGAAATGCTTGCTACACATCTGGTATCAGCTGAGAATTTTGAGCCAAATTATGCATGTTAGATAAGCCAAGTAGGAATGGTACTCCTTATAGAACTAAAAAAATAACTTGTTTGAAAGAATAATTTGGAGAAAAGGTAAGATGAACTCTGTAGATCAAAATTCGGGTTCATTTTCTATAATACCAATTAAAAAAACCAAATCAAGAAAATCTTTAATATTTGCATAGATGCAATTGCTGCTGTTTGGGATACCCTCTTAGAAGTAAAGCTGTCTCTTTTTGCTGTTTATCTAAAACAATTGCTGTGGTTCTGTTCTTACAGTATTTCTGACTGCTTCTATAATATTAATTTTCTGGCTACATTTTTTAACAGTAACATATATTTTAAAGTATAAAACAGATGGTCATTAGTCATTCTGTGAGAGTCATTTTTATCTAAATCTGACTTGGTCCTATTGGTAAAGGTACAATAATTATTTCTAACTCTGTAGTGATTCTTAGGTCCAGTTTTAAATTATTCTGGAATGTACACTTTTCTCTTTGCCATGTCACAAGCAGTCCTGAATACAAAATATCCTCTTTTCTGAACCTCTTGTGTATGGATATTATACTTTACATGTGACTGTGCATATGGAAGTATGTTATAAATGGGAGTATGCATACATGCAGACCTTCCATCCCACAGTGGTGAAGAAATTTGTATGTACACTGTGCTATGGATTTTTAGGACAAAAAAGTTCCAGCTCGTCTTGTGGTGGGACATGACCAGTCTTAATGACACATGACAAAATCTAACCGAGAAGCTCCTGAAACAGAAGTAGGTCAAACCACATTCCTTGGAAGAATTAGGAAGTAGGTAAAACTGCATTCCTCCCAATTGGAGAAGACTTGGAAAGGCAAACATTATTAGAATTGGTCAGAGCTTGGTCAGAATTGTGGAATGAACCTTTCTTCCTTTCTGCAAAATGGGAAAGGGCTAAGTAGTTTATATTCTTGAAAAGCACTCTTCACAGCTCTCTGCCCACTTAACACCTTACTTTGAAATATTTCTTCAACTGTGATTTGGAGGGAATAGTCATCCTTAAATCAGCACCCCTGCTTTACCCTGCACTAAGGTTTTTGCTTATTCGGAGTTTCAAAGAGACCATTGTATATAATTACACACACAGACTGCTTTTATCTCTGGCAGGAGGTCCATGCTTGCCTTGGAGAGTAATTTATAGTGCAAATGTGTATATCACTGTAAGATCAATTCCTTTATAAACAAGAAAAAAATTAGACCTTATTTGGCCATGTTGCAAGGTAGACAAGCTCCTTTATCTGTGTATATTAGCATTTGTGCAAATAGGCAATCATCTGCCGCATACCATTGCGAATTGGGGATCGCTTCCGGGCTCTTGCTGCCTTTTAGCTCACTCCTTTGTAAGCCACCTTCTTGCATGACCTTTTCATTGTCTTGAAGACAGACCTTTCCATACAAGCAGGCTTGCTATTATAATGTATGTGTTATATCCCCTATGGAATAGCAAAAGAAAAATTGAGAGACAGAATTCTTACTCAGTTCTCGGTATCTTTAATAAACCTAGTCAGTTGTGGTGCTGAGGGAACTGTAAACATAGAACTAACATCTTTCTACAAGAATTTGCTTTTGTTCATAGCAATAGATAACATGAACAAAATGAGTCTCTTGCAAGCCTGCTCTGTCTTTGAAAGAGTGAGAAGCCAGGTAAGGTACTCATGCTACACATTTTCCATTGTTATTTCTATCAATAACTAATCTCCAGTATTTATTTATTTTCAGTTCTGTTTTTACTAGGGCATTTAAGATTGTATGGCCTGATAAATTCATTTTTACATTTGAAAGGATTATCTGTATAGCCTACAGGTAGAATTCAAAACTATATCCCATAAAATTTTGTTACAAATAATTATAAACATTACCTATGTGTCTTATCCTGCAACAACTGTTCATGCACACTCCCATAAGGGTGGGATCTGCAAGATGGTGAATGTTTTAGCACCTAATAAAAGCAGATTGAACTTGGAATGTGTTAGAAACTACTTCTTTCATTATGCATGCTATTTATGTAGTCAGTAACTTTTTTTTTTAACATAGTAGTCTGCGTAGTAAAGAGTGCTGGAGTTTTGAACAGCTGAGTATGGTTATAAGTAAAATATTCTAGTCTTTTGTAATCATTGGTGAGATTAATTTCTTTCCAATATGGGGGGAAAATGGTTTAGTGTTCCTCTGTCTCTGAATGTAGTAGAGTAAGAAGGCATGTCTCCTTCCATCAACACAGTGAATCTTTAGGACTTCTGTGTGATTACATCCTGTGCTGTACTCCGTTAGGGGTTTTTCCATTGGTAAAGTGCTACTTTTTCCCTAAGCACCTCTTTAAAAAAAAAAAAAATATTGATTTACAAATAAGATAATTCCTGATACTTGAAGGAGCTGGATTCCCACCAAAGCTTCCCTGCGGTCTCTTTCTCTCCATAAACGGTTGGGGGGTGGGAGAGTGGAAATGGCTGGCAACTGTGCCTCTGGTTTTTAAAAGAAAATTTAAATCTCTAGTAGATGTTTGGTGACACATTTTAATCTCTTTACAGTTGATGAGCCATTCTGTTACAATAGTTTGACATTTCAGCAATTTCTACAGTTAGGTATATAAGGGAACTAATCCACCTCTCTGCTGTGTAAATTATATTTTATCACCCTTCTCATTTTTTCATGTAAGGTTATATTTAGATTCTATTCTCACTATTCTAAGGCAACGTAATTCAGAAATTATTTTTTTCAAATTAACTTCCACATTAATAAATTTCTAAGTTGACTTCAGAACTGACCTTCTCATTTTTAGGTTGATATTCGCCATTTGGATTTTTGGTGGAGTTAAGGTCTCAGGACTGCGCTTTTAGAAGCAGTTAATGTGAAAAATGGCACAGCACTTTGTAATAGCTAAGGAAAACGCAATAAAATACAGAGAAATTATTTTCTGCTCAGGTTTTTTGCAGCTATGCCACAGAGTGAAAATCAAATGTGATGGTGATTGATTGCATGTTGATTAACTTCAATAAGAATTTACAGCAATTAGTCCCAGTTTGCTATAGAGTCTTGCCCGAGTCAGAAATCCCTTAGGATTTGCTGAACATCCTGAACAACTGAGTAGAGATTTACATTACTTTTCTTTACATATTTTTTTTTCTCTGACAGTAGTTTAATGACGAGTTCTTGTTCATCTGATGACATTGATCAGGAAGAAATCCAGCTCGCATTGCAGGCTGCTAAAATTGCCACCAGAGAAAAGATCAGATCGAGATTTCATGGCAGTAATGATCTTATTCACCGCCTTTTTGTCTGTATCTCAGGTATGAGAGTATCCTTTTGATCTGAAAGTAAAAGCTATTCATCCTCTTTTTTTTTTTTTTGCACACATAAAGTTATGGTAGAACGGCCTGGAGATGAAGTTGCAGGAAGGCTGTGTTTTGGGGCCGAAGTTGCAGACTGAACTAGAAAGACCTGTTACCTGACAGAGACCAACTTATAGAATCAGAGATGCAGACATCTTAGACCTGTAGAGATGAAGAGTTTGGGAATGCAATGGGTTTGACTTAGAAGTGCTTCCTTTTTCTTGGTGATGCCCCATGTCTTTGAGGGAAGAAATTTGATGCAGCAGTTGAATTTGATGCAAAAGGAATCTCTCAGTGTTTTCTGCCAAAGGATAAGGAAGATATGTATCGAACTGCAGGCAGCATAAAGGCCAGAATATAACTTGGCCATTATGGAAAATTAGTTTAAATGTTCAATTTTTATTCCTAACACAAGCAAGTGATCCCCTCAAAAATAAATATGAGGCCATTACTGGTAGTAACAGCCAAATTTAAATACTTTCTTTTTTTAAGGATGGTGTAATAGTCTAGTAATGGTTTCCCACTTTCTCAAACTCCTAGGTGTTGCTGACCAGTTGCAGACAAACTATGCTAGTGATCTGAGAAGTATCTTAAAGACCTTGTTTGAAGTTATGGCAACTAAACCTGAAACAGAAGACAAGGAAAAGCAGAAGAAAGGTAAAGAGATTTAAACATTTGTTTTCTATGGTGAATTTTTGCTGGTAGCCCTGTGGAGATCCATGAACTATTTGACAACAATTTTCTTAATTATTTTCTTAACTTTTTAACAGGGCTCACTGTACAGTGATTTGACCTGTGTTTAAAAAAAATTATGGAAACGGACTGTAAACAGGTTGAAGTCACTGGGAGTATAGGTACGGAGGAGTATATCTTGAGGCAAATGTTGTAAGCCTTCAGAGTGCATCTGCTTATTTCCATATTCCTATGTATAACAGAACAGTGTTTGTAGCCCATATAGTCACAGCATAATGTATGGGGGGCTTAGACTTCATAAACTTCAGCCCTTCCTGGTATTGTTTCACACTGGACACATTTTAATTTACCAAAATGTGTGTCTTTGATTCTGAAGTTAAAACAGCTGTGTAAAAAGAGCAGACTGTAAGATGAGAGTGCTCAGTAAGATGCTGAAATCTGGCCTGTCTTGTAGAAATTGCAGAATATTGAATTTGGCTTCCAAATAGAAAAATATCCGGTTTTGATTTCTAGACAATTGAGATAATAGAACCAGAACTAGATCGTGAGCCACTGCAAGAACTTTTTTTTCTGTCACCATTTTGATTATTTCTTTTTCAAAGAGGCAAGTCTGCTAACTTATCTAAAAATAACCATGTCATCCTAGCAAGACTGCAATTACCTTTGTCCTTTGTTATGATTAGAACTATCAGCATCTGAAGGTTATCAGAGCTCTCTTTTTTTTTCTTTTTTTTTCCCCCCTCCCTTTCCACATGACCAGGCTAGATGGGCCTTTGAGCAGCCTGGTCTAGTGGAAGGTGTCCCTGCCCATGGCAAGGGGGTTGGAACAAGATGATCTTTGAGATCCCTTCCACCCTGAACCATTCTATGATTCTAACTTTCCCTTTCTCCCAGTTTCATTTAAAAGCGCTACGGATTTTATATGAAACGGTAAGTTAAAAGTTGGTTAAATTTAGCAGAAAAACTTCTAATCTAACTCAACGCTGCAGTGGGATAATGCACAACATTCATTACAGTCCTCTATTATTGTGGTCGAAACTTTCACAACGTTTTTGCAGTGGCAGGATGTCATGATGTGAAAAGAGACTGTTTTTTTAGTCTCAAGACAAGAAAAAATGGGGTCGGACAGAATTGCTACAGAGGATCGAGAGCTCCTGAACATTCAAATAAAAGTAATAAAGAAACTGGAGCTGTACAGAATTATCACTAGGAAATATATTAGTCAACAGTACTTGGTTGAAGTAGTTTCTAATGGATGAACTATTAATTTTTTTAAAAAAAAGGTGTTGATGACAGTAAGCATAAACAAAATGAGTCAAAAGTCAGGGACTTCTGGGATGAAGTTTCTCTTTGATATATGTGATTTGATGTGTGTGATTCACCTAGAGAATCTCTGGTTGCTCTTATAAATCTACTTTGTAAAGGATCCAAGTTAAGAACTGGGAAATAAAATGTAGGATGCAGCTAAACTGGTAGAAGTAAAATAATAACAGTAATAACAGCACTTTTCATTTCTGTTGCCATTCCAAAGAACAGAGGAGACTTTTAAATCACTGTTTGTGCCAGAGTAAAGAATAAGCAAGAAGAAGGTACATACATTACTACTGTAACCTAATCCTGAAGTCCTAATGTGAATATTTTAAGTGCAAATTGGAAAAATATGAATTTCGGTACTTTTTGGTTTATTTTACAGTTAATCCGGGTTTAAGGAATGCAGCATTGGAAGATTGTGCTTTATGTCAAGAAAGTATATCATCATCAGAACTTGCAGCAAAAGCCAGAGATGGGGACTTTGAAGGTACTTTCTTTTTTCTGAAAATTAAAATGAGACAACACTGATATTAAAAAAAAAAAAAATCATTAATATGAAAACTCTTTTAAAGTTTGGCTTTGGAAAGCAACTATAAAATGTTTTCATAGTGTGATTTAGACAAAATTAGATGATAAACAGAGCATATTTCTAAAATTTTTTCTAACAGTTTCATGAAACTGATCTACAAATTGTCATATGCAATATGAATTCCTTCATATCAGTAGAGAAATGTTCTGTAGAGGCGTTAATATAACATGTGACATTAAATGTGACAAGCTTCAGGGAGCTGTGTAAGATGCAAAGCTGTAAGTAAGGTCTTCTCAGCCAAATCTAAAGAGATCTTTTGTATCGTTTGCTATATGTGGAGGTACTACTTTTTCCCACGGTACGAGTACCTTTTGTATTTTCTTCACTTTTGTCTTTGTTCAAAATATTTTGGTTATTTTTTTCATATTCTTCACCATATTACTTCAAAGAAGTTAGTTTTGGTAAGTCTGAGGTTAGTTGAATCTCACGGAATACATGGTTATGAGTGAAGAAAAGTGCATATGTAAGTCTCAATGTTTTGGTCAGGATTTAAGCATTCTGAGAGCTCAAAAGTTTTTGTTTCTCTCTCTTTTTTTAATCTGAGCTGCTGTGGGAGTGCTTATGAGTCAGCTATGGACTATAGCCCTAGTATAGTAAACATTGTATAAAAAATGGATTAAAAGAGATCAGAGCACTTGCAGTCAAAGAATAAGAAAAGAGAAAGTAGATGTATGAGATGGAGCAAACAAGAAAGCAATCAGCTTTGATCTTCAGGGCTAAGTGGTGGTTTCAGCACAGCAGGAACCCAATTACTGGAGCGGTGGTGTCTCTGTGGTCAAGCAAGAAAGAGAAGACAACAGTCAACTGTGAAACTGTATCTGAGCTTCCCAGAAATTCAAGTATGCAGTAATTTCCCTGTGCTTTAGAACTTTGATATATTGTTGTCTATTTGTCCACATACACCAGTGTTCTTCCAGTGAGAGGTTTGAATGCAGGATGACTGAAAACTGAGTGATAGGCAATGTATGTCTCTGCTTGTATGCAGAGGGGGGTGACCAACAGAAAAGAAATGTTGGTTCATGTCATTTGTAATAAAGATCATAAATCATGGGGAAAGAAAAAACCTGTTAAAGATTAGGTTTTAGAGTAATGCTACATATTTGTCAGTTATTTTGTGCTTACATAAAACCCATGGTTTTCTTGCTCACCCTTCTTCTGAAGCTGCAGGCTAAAGGATCTCAAATCTAATCTATTTAGAACAGCAGGGCTAATTCATGTATAATGCACTGTAGAAATATTATCTCTTCTGGAGGAAGATGATTTGGTGGCAGATAAAGAACTATTCAGTAGTAATTTTAATTGATTTTTCTATTGGGTTGTAATTCAGAATGTCACAGAAGGCACAGTAAAGAACAAATCTTTAAGCAAAATTCTTACCATGTATAGGCTGTATTGGAAAAGAATGGAAGAGATTATTCAATTCTTTACCATTTCAGTTCATATTCTTTTGTTTTGAATCGATGCCTGATGCTGTCAGTGAATTTGGTTTACAGAACTTGAAAGCAAGTTATTCTGAACTGCAGGATGCTGAATAACTTTCTCACAGTGGATGTACATTTTGTCACGGCAAAGTCACTTCACTTCCTTGGTGTGCTATTCAGCTTTTAAGGTTCTTCAGCTTTTCATGGCATCTTCTATTGGCAGGGGGAAGGTTTTATGTTTGGAGAAGTGCAGCCTGTGGCTTGGGATGTTATTTATTGAAAGAGAGGACAACAGTCTGGGTGTTTAGGTGGTGTTATGGCTGTGTAGGAGTGCAGTAAGTGGGATCTTTGATGTTTCAAGGGCCCCTGCAGGACCCAGGCAGTGTGAATCAGTTATGTCCCTGCCCGAAGCGAATGGTAAAACCCAGCCTGCAGTATTAATAGCACATGCAGATAGCTATAGCGAAAACAGCCTCCTGCCTGCACCTTTGTTCCGAAATAGCAGGTGTTTCACGTATGCCTGTGTGATGGAAAGCAGAGCCTTGTGGGATAACCAAGTCCCTTTTGAATAAGTAGATGTGGATGCCAGAATGAGCTTTTCTGCCTTGGCACAATGTTTTCCCATGCTAACACATCCTCTAAACACAGCCAGTTAGCCAGTGCTCCTGCAGGTACTCTGCCTTTGATACCCTTGCTTGCTCACTGGCAAGACTTGGGCATGTCTGAATCAATCTCCTTGCAGACTTTCTCTGGGAGTCTACTTGGCTTGTGTGTAAGTGGTTATGCTATAAATACCTATTTGTACAAATCAGTACAGCTCTTCTGACTATGTAAACTAACTAGTGTAGTCAGCTGTTACTTAGCTTTCAGATTTGCTGATGGGCAGGAATTTTCTGTATCACAAAGAGACAGAGGGTGCTAGGGGGAAGGGAGATTAGCTCCACATTCCACAAAGAGATAGCAGGGAGACTAGCTCCACCTTCCAAACCAGAACAAATCACAAAAGGCCTACAAAAAGGGGCATCTGAAGTGGGTCAATTTGTTGAATCTGTGGGAACTGTAGAAACACCCATTCTGTCCCCTCTCCTCCTATACATTCCAGGCCTCCGTCCCTTCAGGTCACAAGTTATCATTGCTGGCAATGCTGTACAGATTTTTTTCTACTGAGGTTTGCAGTGATAGCTAACGGGATACATGTTTTCACTGTCGCTAAGGCATACAGCATGAGGCATAAACTTCCAGCAGTATTTTAACCTCAGCAGCCGTGTGCCTTTTCCCCCTTATAACACCTCCCCACCTACCTCATTTTTGCTGGCCACCGTGGAAGCAACAGCCCCTGACTTTGTGCTGGGTGATGTTTGGGTGCAGATGATGATGTCTGGTGGTGAAGGCAACCTTTGCATGAATGTTGTGCCCTATTCTTGCAACAAGCCTGATGCGTTTGTCCTCCAGGCCAAATCTGGGCCACAGGCCACCAACGAGAGTACACTGCAGTTATCACTGCAAATGGATTCAACTCAAAGTCTGAGAGCATTGCACCAATCTTTTGACAGCATTGCACCAAAACTAATTACAATCCTTTTTTTGTACATCATTGCTACACTTCAGGTCACTCTTAATGATTTCAGCTGAAAGTGAAAACAATTTAAAGCAAATGAGCACATCAGTAGCCTCCTCCCTTCTGCCATCATGGCAGAACATGAGCATGTATCAAATTGAGAAAGTCCAGCAAGCTACCTGCCAGGAAAGCTTTTTCCAATTATCAAATAAATTCGTCTTACTGAAAGTACTGAATGTTTAAAACTGCATCCAATCAATGGTAATACAAAAAAAAAAAGAAAGCAAAAACAAATAAATTAATAGGTTTAAGATTCTACTGAAGGTTCCAGCCTCCACTCAGATTATGAAGATGAATCGCTTGTTTTTGTCAGTTTTCTCATTCTTACTGTATATAAAACCCACCAGCTGGTCTGGGTCATAAAACAAATATGAATGTTTATTATGAGCCAACTGACATTGGCAAGGGTGCAAGAGTTAAATCCTGTGACCTTCTGAAGGTTGAAATACAATAAACTATGGATTAATTGGCATTCCAAAACAAAAGCATTTTCAAAAGTACAGGTGAGCCTATGGTGTGTATGCTGTCCAAATGCTCTAGGACGTTTTTGAGGAAGCATATGTATTTATACTTCATAGAGTATAAAAAGCACTGTATTTTTATAGGGAGAGAATGTAAACCAAATACATGTCTATTATCCTAGAATATAAGATTAATTTATACAATATTCCATAAATGAGTTTTAAATGTAGTAAAATTTCATGCCCTGGTTGTATGATGGAGATGATGGCCAGCAGGGACAAAGTTCTGTGTATAGACTCAAAGCAAATTGTAGTGGCAGCTGCTCAGAAAAAAACGGGTTGGACTCCTTGCTACTGGTGGTGCTTGCTCTGAATTGCAGTAACAGCAGAAGGGGCCTGTGCCTCAGGACCTTTTGTGGTACTGCCTTTCTCCCTGCATCCTGGTGAGCTACCAGCCAGCACGGGGAGAAGGTTATGGGGAAGTTCCTGATCTCCAGCTTGGGACGAACCACTGTTGGATAATAAGCTGACCAAGAAGTTTGCATGGGACTGAGAGTAGTGGGCAGCATGGGTTGCACAAGAATTAAAGGAAGGCTCCACATTTGAAAACGTAAGACAACTGCTCTTATAAATCTATCCTTGTTGGGACAGAGCTAAGTAATTCTTATTATGTATTATAGCTTTAAAAAAAACCCCAAACATCAGGGAAGTTGAAGTTTGATGTCTTTTTGCCGTTTATGCATATGGACACTTGTTTCCAGCCCCAGCACAAAGCTTGCTTTATATTAGCCAACAGTTTCCAATACACACACACACACAGAGTAACTTCTTGGTTTTGTCTTGTTAAGGATTTTTATGTATTAATTTCTTTATCAATCTGTAAATGTCACCAAACATAAGTCCTGCTCACCGTATTTGGGAGCATTATGTTTATCCTCGTGAGCTTGATGATTTTAATAGTGAACTTTGGCAAATCTGAGTTTTGACCGTACATGTATTTTGGAGTAATATATTACTCGGGAAGATTCATCTGTTGTGATTGAGGGAAGGTTAATATTTTTAATTGTCAAAGTTATGAAGTTACAGGCTAGCTAAGAAAGTGAGTTCCACTTCTTGTCTAGGAATAAGCATGAAACATCTAAAAATCAGAATATTTTCTCAAGGAAAACCAGAAAGCATTATGAAGCTGTTGATGCTCCATGAAAATATTTGCTGCAGCATCTCAGCTCTCTCTGTAACCATACATTCATTTTCACTCCTTATTACTCTAGCATCCATACAGAACTGCCTTGCTTTCTGCCACCTAGTTATAACTCCAGCCATAATGGATTTGCTGTGGCTGCCAGTACAAATAACTGTTATTGCCAAATGGCGTTAGCATCTGTTTGCTGCACAACAGCACGTT
The DNA here is from genome assembly GCA_013396915.1 of Stercorarius parasiticus. Lineage (NCBI taxonomy): Eukaryota > Metazoa > Chordata > Aves > Charadriiformes > Stercorariidae > Stercorarius > Stercorarius parasiticus. Next base: position 185,733 of record VWZL01004030.1, read on the forward strand.
ATTTCTCCTTGATCCCTTTCCATCTCATAATATTCCAGCCCACCCACTTTTGTCTAGTCACAAGCCCTCACTGCTCTCCAGCCAGCAGCGCGAGCACAATTCAATAGTTTATGGTCCCTAGGCTTGAGCTCTTGTTCTTGTTGCAGTAAGAAGTCAGAAGGTCAAGAAAACCCACCCATGCTACTGTATGTGCAGAATCTAATCACCGTGAGTCTAGAATTAGCTGTCAACCCTAGCTGAATGCTTCGATTTTTCTTTTGTCCTCTACACGCCTATGGCTACTCTATTATTTATAATGATGACCAGCAACGCTTTCTAAATGTAAAAAGTTAAATTGATGCACAGTTCAGTGGCCAAACATATTCTGTCCACATAACTTTTTACATTTTCTTTATTCAGCAGCTCTGCTTACGCTGTGTGAGAGAAGAATCTAGCATCAAGTTTTCCATAATGAGGCAATGTTTTATCATCAGCTGAACACATTTAATCATGCATGTAAAATTGCAGGGGTTTATGCAGTTTTTAGGTTGTATTGCAATAATTTGATCTGACTTACGTTTTAAGAACTTGCTCAGAGACTCTTACCTTTTCAAAGACTATCCCTCTGTCAGCACTGTGTGGAATTTGTTGAGACTTCATTGCAGGAGGAGAAAACAAAAGTATACTGTAGAGCACAGGCTTATTCAGTTCCACAATGACATAACTGGGATTTTGATTAGGTTTGAAATTTTTTTCCTAAAAATACGTGTTTTGAGTTTTCTTCCAGTATGTAGTACATAGATCTACATTATCAACTTGCTTCTAGTTTCTAATGGTTGGTAGCTCTTACAGAGAAAGACTCTTTGGAAGAGCCAAGTCTCTGGTGCATCTGAATTAAAGATTTGAATTGTATCCCAGTGGAAGTCAGTGTTTTCTATCAGACTTGTTCCGTTTTATGTAAATAATTATTTTGCCCAAAGAATGAGTTGCTGATCATGTACCTGTACAGAATAGACACAGGATGTCATCATTCAAGGTTGTGTTGAATTGGGCAGAGCAGGGGCTTGAGCCCAACTCTGAAAATCTCCATGCTTTGGTGAAAGCTTTCTAGATTTGCACAGAAACTCCATTCTAAGAGCTGTTTGACAAGAGCTGTCCTTGAAGCTGCTAAGTCTATACCTCTGTTTTCTCCCTCACCTTTGAAATTTTCATCAAATAATATTGTTGAAGCAGAAAATTTATTTTTATTGAAAAATTTCAAGCCAGCTGTAATCAACACTAAATCTACTGAGCAAGAGTAAAGACTACTTTGGTACAACTGCCTCCCAGGAATCTTATATAAAAGTCAGAGATGGCCCAGAATGACATGTGGAAAATTGTGTCATAAGGGACAAATAGGTTCATCTTACTGTGGCAGGTAAAGTGAGGGGTAAAGTAATGTCATCTTAGTTCTCTACTTCCCATACTTAAAACTGAGGATTTACAATTTCCTGCTTTGATCAGAAGACCTACACCAAGCCCATCTGACCTTTTTTGAAGCTTTGAGGGTAATGCACTTTGACGGCTACAGCAATGCAAGTTCCACAGGCTGCTGTAGGTACACTCCTCTTAAGGTTGCTTTGGTAAAAGTATAATCAGGGTTATGCATGATGTGCCCTAAAATCTAAAACATATTGGTGCAGGAGGAACTTTCAGTTTGAGTTCTGCATTAGGAATATTTGATTGAAAACAAAAGATGTCTTCTCTCTGAATTATCTGTCCATAATGCAAACACCACCACAAGCTTAAGGTTTAGTAGCTGCTGTTCAACAGGGAATCGTGGTGTGCATGTTTTCAGATTTGTTTTCTACCAGAGTATAGATTTGCTAAATTAGGCCTTCTGCAAGCTCCAGCAACTTTTGGGACTATTTCCCTCCCCCAGTCTCTCGTGTCTCAGAAACATTGAATGAACTTTCTGCTCTAATGTTGTTTGAATCAACACTGTTGATGGATCCGGGTCCAGGGTCTCTCCTCCTCGTGTTCTGGACACAGAGATGTTCTCCTTGGTTTTGTGAAATTAGATGGGACTACAGTAGATCTATTGCACATACTTAGGCAAAATGAATTTGCATGTCCTTTTTGGCAGTGTTTACTGTGTCTATGATTTTTATGATGATTGTGGTTTTCTTAAAGCTCCAGCATCTTGGACTTATGTGAGATTGTTAACTTTTATAAAACAGAAAACTTTTTTAGCTAATGAAGTTGCAGAGACATGTAAAGGTGAATTCTAAGAGCTACACCATAAAACGAATAAAAAGACTAAAACTTCATTATTTATGGGAAATTGTAGTGCAAGACTTTTTGAATAGTTTAGAGTTGAAAATACTGTTTCTCCTTTTTAAATGTCTTTTTCAGTCTTCACAGTATTTAATTTTATCTTGTGCCTTTTCCTTTTTCTAAACTTGTTTCTTATTGAAATAGTTGTTTCTCTTTCTTTCTCTGCCTCTTTTTCTGTACATGCTTTTAATGTTTTCTTCTAAAATTTATTTCTGTAGTCTGTCTCATTAATCCCCTCCCTCCCTCTCTCCTCCTCTTTGATGTTTGTGCTGTGGTCTTCATCCGTTTCCCAACAGACTTCTCTTAACTCTCATTGCATGATAAAGCAGTGGGCCAATTAGCCCATGAACGAGGTTTTCCCTCCTTTCCTTGTACAAATCCCCAAAGCACAGGCTTTAGAGGCTGGATGTTTCCATTTGCTGCTGCATGCAGAGCTAATGGAACAGCGTAGCCCGGAGAAGGAATATAACATAAAAAGCCTAGGGGTGCAGTGCAGCTGCCCTGCTTCCAGCACATCTCCAGGCTAATGCTAGGGGTTTAATTTGTGTAACTCGCTCTGTTCCTCATATTGAAGCTTTATCGCCTCATGAGACTGCCCTTCAGAGAGTATTTCAAAAACCTGTTCTATAAAAAGCCTGATGACTCAATCCTTCATATATGTAAGTCAGGCTGCTCCCAAGGTTGAGCGAGATGAGGCACGTGAAGGGGACCTAGGGGTGTGATCCTGTTGCCATTGGGGCTTGCATGGGCTTGGAGAGACTGAGTCATTCAGGGCTTCATCCTTCCTGACAGCATGAGTGCTCAGCTCCAATCCAGGATTCCATTTAATTTCTCAGCAAGTGCCTACTCTCAAAATGAAGGCTCTCTGTTCGGAATTTTTCAGTCACAACTGGAAGCAAAGGTATAGGGCTAATGGCCCAAAGTTTCTCATTGCAAATATTATTTCAGGACTGCACCACCGCATGATTTTGGGCAAGACATTTCTCCCTACACAGACTTACTGACTGTAGCTGAGTGAGGAGAATTAAAGCAATTAATGTTTATACGGCATTTTGAATGTGGCATAACTGAGTGTTACTGTTCGGGGGTGTGCTGCAGTGCGGCTGAGATCAGCGCGAGCAGTTGGGAGGTTAGGAGGGCACTATGACCCAGAAGCAATGGGCCACGCACGGGGCTGGCCCAGTAGCCCTCTCGAAGAGCCATATTGTTGTTGAGTCATACTCTGGGGGGAAATGTGCCCTTTAGCTCACTCTACTGAGGTGCTAATTTAGTGCATCAGCTGATGTGACACCAACGTGGAGGTAAAGAAAGTCCCTCTTACGGGGGAGAACATTCTGTAGAAGGGGTTGTACTGTTTTTGTACATTGCGAACCACTAAGATGTGATTTATTTTTTCAGGCAATTATAAAAACAAAGTTTTCAGATCAATTCATCTGGCAGCCAAGTAATTCTGTAACCATGAACTATGGATTATGTGACTATTGTAAGTTTAGAAGGTCGTTATTTATCAAAATTAATTTGCTGTTTCTCATGGGGGTGTTTTTGCAATTTTTCTTTTTATTTAGCACTGGAGACAAATCCATACAAGGTCAATTAAAAAATAACTTTTTCAACATTGCACTTCAAGGGCAACAAGAGAAAAAACCAAACAAATCAAAACCCAACTGGTGAACACCTGATAAGGAGGCTGCTTTTTGCTGATGAGCTCCAGAGTCTATGTGGTGGGGTTGCATTAGCATATGATGAGTCTGGACTAACCACGATCTAAAGGAAGGAGTGATTATGGTACTAGCTGCTGCGGAAGTTATAGTTCATATTAGCATGCTGCAGTTTGTACAAAAAGGGTCTGTGTTTTGTGGCTTTTTTGTGAATATTAAAGTTAGTAACTAGCTGAACATGGTAGCCCACATTATAGTGTGGTTGACAAAGCATCGGTAGTGAAGCAGGCATCTTATCAAACCTGCTTCCACCAGCTCTGTGTGGATTTGGGAGGGAGACCTGGTGGCACAGAGCTTGAATAACTTCCTGAATTGTGCTGTCTTTAAAACTAGTGAGAATCAATGGGATGGTTAAATCCCTGAAAACATAATAAAGGCTATGTAGTCTAATGGCAAGTTTAAAACAGGAATATCATTATTGGCTTGGTTATTTTGTTTGGAATATATATGATAACCCAAGGGACCGCTCTCTTGTGAAAGTGCTGCCACGTTCTCAAAATGAACACCACATTAGGAGTAAGTTTCACTGAGTAAGTTACGTGTAGTAGCTAGGAAGGCTGCAGAGATGGAAAAGAATTGGAAAGGAAAATCCCTTGGTTTCATTGCTATTAATGCTTTGGCTTAAGCTGGCAGTCCTGCATCTCCCTGGTGCCATATTTTGAAGTAGAATTTTGTAGTCATGTGTCCCCACAGAATATTTTCTGGTGAACTGTTGCGGTGAATGCTGCTGTGTGCAGTCTCTTCTTTTTTACCACATCGGTCGCTTATCTGCACACAGACTTCAGTTTCAGTTGTGGTCCCTATAGTTGTGACCTTTATCGGACCAGTTTATTCATTAAATGAAAGATTGCTTCCTTAAACTAGTTTAACTTCCAAAATAGTTTAGAGGAGCCCATAACAGCTGAGTCAAGATTTGAAGTTCTCTTTGTTTTTATTAATCTGCATTTTGAACATTTTCTGCATTGAACGTTATATCCTTTTTACTTTTAATTTGACAAATGTTCCAATGTGACAAACAGATGAAAATTGGTCATGCTTATGTTTGAAGAATACAGTGGATTTTCCATTTAATTATCTTTCTACTGTAGCTGTAGGCCTCTTGACCTCTGCATTAACTGCACCATATATTTTGTTGTTAGATAATATGCTCCTTGAGGCAGGGATCTTGCTTGTCAGGTTTATAAATCAGCAACTGCATGGGTTGCATACTGTAAATAATACTCGGGGAGAAGCTGTATATAGGGAACTTGGGTAAACACATCCAGCAGTTCATGTTCACTGTGTCCATTGATTCCTTCTGGCTAGAATTTGTTTTGCCCTTCATTAGATTTTTTGACAACTTAATTGAGCAACTGGCTACATCTTTTCTACACTCATAATTTTAGACTTTCTGAGGGTCATGTCAGCCTGTTGCTAGCTGGAGCAGCTCAACAGAAGTAAGCCTAATACCTTCTGCTTTGCCAAAACCAAATCATTTTCCTGCTTAACTTTTATGAGAAGTTAGAGAGCTCATAGGAGAAATAAACAACTGAAACATGCTGTTAGGGCTATAATGCTCGAATTCTTTCTCTGCTAAGTTTCATACACTTGATTTTGTGGTTTTGCTGTAGTTACTGGTGACTTCCAGTAAGAGTCCTAATAGCTTAGCAGACAGTAATCAGGCTCCAAGTTTATTATCTCTAGAGTTGCTTGCCTCATTGCAGAAAAGCAGTCAGCCTTTCTGTAGGGAGGGCTGACGAGGCTGGGAATGATCTCAGCTCTAAGCTTGTTCTGATGGCTGTTTGCATTGGCAAAAACACCTGAGTTCCAGCTGTGCTTTAAGAGTCTCCTGTCTTCATACTTTATTTCGCTTATCTCCTTTTCCCTGCCACTTTCTCTTGAATAGGATATATTTCATTTTGAGTCCAGAGCTGCCGTGTGCCTGCTTTTGGTGCCTGCTGTGCTCTGCCCAAAGGTGGGCGCCTGGCAGAGAAGGGGGGAGTCGAGCCCTCTCGGGCACCCTGAACTCACCTAGCTGCCGGTTTGCAAAGCACCTTGAGAAACTCTGCTGTTATATTTTATTCTCCCTACTCCCTCAAGGATCTGGTAATTGCATGTTTATTTTTATTCCCTTTTGATTTATGTACCCTTTTGTTGATGTGTTTCTGACAGATCCTCCTGACTGGGTTCCAGATGAAGTCTGCAGCTACTGCACTGCGTGCAAGGCTCCTTTCACAGTCATTCGCAGGAAACACCACTGTCGGAGCTGTGGCAAGGTAATGACTCGGTTAAACATGTGAGAAACTACCCGCCAAAGAGAACAGCAAATGTATGTGTACCACAGAAACTCAGCCGCACAGCAAAATGCGGGCGCTTGGCCAGGGTTTTCAAGTCACAAGTGTTTTTGTACATCTTGGCTGTCAACTGCTCAGCTTAAGTTTAGAAAGTGGGGAGGAAGGTTTTGATTGTTATACAGCAATAAGGATTTGTCTTCTAAAAAGCAGAACTCCCTGTTGAGATCCTGAAACGAACACCCCAAATCCAGAGTCAGTCTGGACTACTGCTCTGAATTTAACAAGCTGCAGCAGCCTGCACTGTGAGGGATGATGCACTGCTCAGCTGCAGGGACGGTGTGTCCCTTTGCTTTTTTTCTAAACCTTTGCAGGAGGATTGCGGTGTGTAGGGCTGCTGCTTTGCAAGATTGTGGGGGAGGAAGACGGAGTGAGAGAGAATAAAGCAGTCATGTGCCTCAGGAAGCCAGAAATCTGCAATCCTGTTGTGCTTGCTTGCTGGTGTGCAAGTTAAAAAAGGAAGAGGGGAGAGAAGCTGGTGGTGTTGACTTTATAGTGGACTTGCAGGAGTAGGAACTTTGGAAGTATCCACAAATATTCCTCTAGTCTTTCTTTAAAAAGAGAGAGATTGCTTCTTTTCATCTCTGGGGAAGCTGCCTTCTCTGTGACCTGCAGAGATAGAAGCCTGCCTTGGCTAATGTTGGTGCTTGGGCCACCGTGTCAGAGAAGCTGAGCACAGTCAGATTAATTGGTCATTGAGCTGTGAATTGCCTTCAGGGGGCTTTCACTTGCTGTGCTGAGGAGGGTGGTGGTGCTGAAACACAAAAGCCCAGTGCATACAATCTTCTCTCCCCTCTCTTGAAATCAATTTTGTCCCATCCAGTTCTTCAAAGGAACTAAAGTGAAATCTCCGTCTTGTTTTTCAGATCTTCTGTTCCCGCTGTTCCTCTCACTCTGCTCCATTACCTCGTTATGGTCAGATGAAGCCTGTCCGTGTTTGCACTCACTGTTACATGTTCCACGTCACTCCTTTCTATAGTGACAAAGCTGGTATCTGACTTACTAAACTACTGGTGTGTCTTCTGGAGTCTTACACGGGCTGATATATTTGACCTAAGCCAAGAATTAACTTGAAAGAGGGACCCCATGAGGGCATGTAGGCTTTGACATCCATTATTATAAATTTTGTACAGACAGTTTTTATTGCATTTTACTAAGCTGCTAAAGGGAAGTATGAAGCGTCTGTAGTTCTAAGGCTACAGTACAGTCTTCCATAAATGTATAACATTAATGTTACGATGCCATATGCAGAACAAATGCACTGTGTGGAAGGAAATAGGGCTCAGAGAATCGAACAGGCACTGCTGCTTATTTTACGTGCTAGGAACAGAGTAGCCGGTTAACTAGTCCATCCCAGCAAATCAATCCCAAAGCTCGGACACTTCTGTGCTCACTAGAATACCAGCATGGCTGTGGATGTCAGCGCTCTCCCTACTGCTGCGGTTTAACTCGCCCATTACTAGATTTTTGCTACCTATGCTAGGATTAATTAAAGCAAAACTATTTCAAATCCATATTCGTTATTTACAAAGGCAAAATTTTCTGTGAATCACATAGGAAGCACTGAGGATCCTGAAGCAGTATATTTCTGTTGCCTTTCATTTACCGAGCAGAGCAATAACTCCAAGTTGTCTCTAAAAATTAAGTTTTACAACTTCCAGTTCCGTAATTTGGAGTTTTGGAAGTATTTTTAATCTGCATCATTTATGCGAAATCCTGTTAATACAATTATAACACAGAGCTTTGGTTTCTATATCAGCATTTAAAACTTAACAAACTTCAGAGGAAATGGTTACCAAATGAATGAATTACTATTAAAATACATATTTTTGAAAGCTTAGCAGCAAAATTCAGTCGATGTGACAAATTATTTGTCCCATACTGAGTTTTTTAAAAGGTTTTTAAAAGGCAAATACATAAAGATACATTCAAAAGGTTCTACAGAAAGGTCAGCCAGAGAAGGGTACTTGTCCACATTTGGCAGAGTAACCGTGTAAAATATTGCATACTGGTACTTCACTCATGCTAACAACTCAGAAGATGTTTGTATTTATTTGAAACACCAGGGATTAATTTTTATCTCCACTTGGAGAGGAAAGAAATAAGACTCACACGGATTCATGCTATGATCTTGCACAAACTATTTGCAGTAAGAGCTCCCTGAGCACTGAGGTTTCAAAGGCGTTTGGACATGCTTTGAGTTAGCCACATGAAAAGCAAGACAGTGTGTGCTGTGGTTACAGAGGAAGTGAGATCAAGAGCTCTTTGCTGTATCCCCTTTCCTGACTCACAGTGTTACACACTGTGTTTCAAAGTGATAAATACAAAAAAAGGATGAGGAAGTTGTGGTATCATGCTCAAGAAAGGTCATCATTCAAAATGATAAAGCAAAACTGGCCAGTGTTGATTATTTTTCTCTTTTGATTTATTTTTGGAGGGACGTTCCCTTTAAGTGGTTTAATATTCAGTGTTAATGAGCCATATAAGGGTACAACAGTTTGGCACTACTGTCGTTTTGAATCAGATGAAACAGCTTCACTTAGTTATGTGTAATGCACAAGCCTTATGATGCTGTTTGTAGACAATGTCAACTATGATGTGTTATCCTCACCTTATTTATATTTTTTTATTATTATTACTGTTTCCCTGAAATCCTTCCAATGGGATCCTTGAGTTGGAGTGTCGGCATTTAACTGAGTTTGGAAAGGCATGGGGTTGGGTGATTGGTGGGAGGTGGGTAATGTGGTGCAAGCAATGATACTTATTCAGGCTTAAATCTCAGGCTTCACATAGCAATGATTATTGCAGTTTTATTTTTGGAAAAGAAACCAACAAATTTAATGCTTCTTTTATAGGATAAAAAAGTACAACAAACTTCAATTGTGAAATAAATATGCACAAAAAGTTGCTTCTGTGAAAAAAAAAAACCAATCTTATTTAATGGACTGAATATTTATTCAAGCTTGTTTTTATTTTGTAAATGCTGTAATTCGGAATCATTTCCATAAATATGATATTTAAAGATCTCAGACACTATAGTTTCTTATGTAAATACAGACTCCTATTTCTCTTACTGAAAAGCACAATGACTATATCAATACTAATATACGTTTGCCTCAAGGAAGACTTTCATCTTGTAATCTCTTCAGATAATTAAAGTGTCAGGACTTTCTACTTCCATGTGCTGGATTGCTCTTTCATTTCAGGGTCTGTTTACATGGAGTGACAGCTGCCATCCTGTCAAACAAGCTGGCCTTAGGTCTTTCTCACTTTGAAAATAACGTGAAAGAAATGAGTTTAAATTTGAAAATGGAAGTGTCCATACGGAGAAGAGGTGGTAAATCAAAGCTGGAGCACTAGCCTGTCACTTAACAGTGCCTTGTGCTATCTCTTGCCACTGGCTGGAAATCTCCCTTCCCAAAATACCTTGTGTCAGTGACCGGTTCACACATGAGACATACTTGATCTGCCTGTGTCAAATCTGAATATTCTTTTCTGGGGGGGATACAAATCGCAATGCACAGTTGTTCTTATGAAGCATAAATGCCCAGTGCTGATTTGTTCTGCTCCTTGTATGAGACACAACTGTTGTAGGTTTTATGAGGATTAATTTTATTTTCCAGAGGACTTAATGCATGGCTTTAGTATGCCATTTCACTGAAGAGGAAACATGGTACAGCTCTGTGACGTTAGGGTCTCAGCTTCTATGGTGCAACAACAGGAAAATTTTATGGGAAGCCTGCACACAAGTTTAAGATTGCATTTAAATTAATATACATAATATTTATGGGCAAATAATGCAGCCTTAAGGTGCATATAAATAAATGAGCAGTAGAAATTTATGCTAAAGGGACTTTTTAAATGAAATTTACATCGCGTCAGGGTTTTGAGGGGAAAAAGGGGATCTGTTTTCTCCAAACCACAACAATATGTTCCACAGCATTTTTCCTGTTGGGGATACCGCAACGGGAGCGATACGGGATAATAAGGTAAGAGCAACATTACTGAAGGGGGCAGTAATTCACTTGCTGTTGGACTGTCCTGTGTGACAGCTTCCCTCTGAATCAAGGTGGTTTTCAGAAAAAAAATAATTTACAGTAGATTCTGAAGTGATCCTGTACAAATCCGACAGCATTTCCTGGTATGTAAAGGGAGGTGGGATATCAGGGCTCCCTCTGCAATGAAAGTAACTTCAATAAAAAAAATAATCTCTGCTTCCAGAGAATAGTCCTGTCCAGAAAATTCAAAAATACTTAAGTGTCCACATGGCAGCTGAGTGAGGAAGAAGCTGGGTGGAAGCAATGGAAGAGGAAAACAGCCTTTGTGTTGTGTGTTGTCTGACCTGGGAGGAAGGAGGAGGAAAAAATGGTGCATGCATGTGCGGTTGTGCCTGTGCGCCGTGGGGGGACACGAAGGGTGGGCTGTGGAAGTCATGGAAGTTGGAGACGTGGCTGTAGGAAAGCTTCAAATATAATAGAGCTCCGTCACAATCCTGCCTGGGCGCTGGAGGAAACCACCAGCATTCTCAGTGTCTCGTCCCCAGCTGAACTCGTTGTCAGTTTATGCAAAGTCAAAGCTGCTGGGTCTGCATCCTCTGGTTTCCGTGGCAACCCCCGATAGCATCTCTCCACCGACTGACTGCCAAGACTGCAGCACTCTGTTCCCGCACAGGCAGGCACGGAGGCTTCTGCTTTCTGCTTCGTCAGAGGGATTGCGATTGCTCAAACATCTTTATTTGTAACGGGATTTATGCTGCAGAGTCAGATGCTTACTGTGAACTCTATTTTCTGATGATAACATTTTACTGAATTACGCTTTCTTTATGGTGCTTGTCTGGAAGAAATCTCCTCTGTGGGCATCCTTTTGACTACTTTTGAGGCTTCTTCAGCTATTTTCCCTTCCCCTCTTTCACCCTTTACCCCACTCCAGCTTTCAGTTTCTCCTGTGTATAAAATAGATGTCTTACATAGTCTCCTTGGGTATCTTCCAAATAGCGAAATATTAGAGGCAATATTAGACAATTCAAGGAGCTTTCATCCCTGTTGCTTTCTGATCTTGCCCTTTAAGTTTCCAGGCTCATTTCAAACACTTTGTGTTCTTGTTACCTGCGAGAGCATCCTGCCACACAGGTCCTGCCTGCCTGCTGGAGCTGCCATGAGTTTTGCACCAAGATGTTTTAAGTCCTGCAGTATTCCTTTACTTTGTGGAGGAGAGAGGATGGATCCTAAATCCCAGGTTTTAATAGCTGTTAGTAAATTATAGATATTGCAGAGACTCATTTTTTTCATTTGGCTCTCTTTTCTTTGGTCTTAGCCCAAAAAATGGCAAAATATTAGGCCAGAAGGATGAAGAGGAGAAGACTTGTTACAGCAAATCTGGAAGTGTGAAGATGATGTTTTAATGAAATAATTGGTCTCTTTGAAAACAAGCTGTAACTGCATGTGTTAGGAATGCTGGTGCTCATGCATAAAACAAACCGGGCAATTAGTCTTTCATGAACTCATTTCATTTCTTGTTTTCATGAAACATGAAGGCTCTGAAGTGTAAAGTATGATTTTTTTTTTCTACTCGTGTTTCACTCAAAGGTATGAAGCTGATTTGTCTTGTGTTGGGTTCTTTTGTACAAACAACAGCCAGCCTGTTAGGGCTCTGACTGAGCTTGTCTGCAAAAGAGAGAATTCTCCTGCGTCCCAACAGCGGGGCCTCCCGCCTGCTGCTTCGGACCCTCGAGCAGCAGCAGTGGGTGGCCCATGGGCACAAGGCCACCATCACAGGGGCTGCTGCTCTTGTCCAGTTGCTGAGCGATGCTGCCGTCTGCTCTTCCTCCTGAGTGTGAGATGTCTGACACAGCCCAGGATGCGAGGGATGGTCGTGCCTGGGAAAGTCGGAGACAGCCAGCCTTTAGCTGAAACTAACAGGTTGCCCAGGGAGGTTGTGGATGCCCCATCCCTGGAAGTGTTCAAGGCCAGGTTGGGTGAGGCTTTGAGCAGCCTGGTCTAGTGGGAGGTGTCCTTGCCCATGGCAGGTGGGTTGGAACTAGATGATCTTTAAGATCCCTTCCAGCCCGAACCATTCTATGATTCTAACTACCTCAGATATTACAGATACTTTATTTCCTGAAAATAGCCCCATGCCAGGCACTCGTGCCACTTCAGCAAGCACTAAGCTCATGTTTTACTCTAGAAAGTCTTATTTATGTATTTTTGCAGTTTTACACAGTTCTTCACAGGGCAATAAAATGTTGTTACCGCCATGACCTTTTTATTCACTTAGTTAATAAAAAAAGAAAGCAAGCTGCAGCAGGGAGGGTGTTTGAGGTGACTGCTTTCTACGTAATATATCAGTAGTGGCCAGCTTTCCATTTTTCAGATGGGATTAGGCTGCAGTACCTATGGGCTTGGCAATACAGGGTAAAATGCTGAGAAGAAATAGTCCTGAATAACATTTGTGCTGGTAACTTCTCTCTGATGTACCATAAAAGGTGCTGCAAACGTCCATTTTTCTGAAAAGACGTGTCTGAAAATAACTCTGAAGTGCCTCAGCTTTTTTGGACGGTTTGGAGAACACCATCCTTCATCCTTCAGGGGCTGGGACGGTGGCTCCACTGTGGGCTGTCCCAGACCAAGATCCTCAGTCATGAGAAGCTGTGGATTGGCGGTGTTAAGAGCAGAGACTTTTCCTGGCTTTATTAGGAAAGGAGGTGTATCATGCCATCTTCCTTTGCTTTTGGGGAGCCTCTGGGATCTAATTTTGAGGCACTCGATGGGTAATAATTTTTTCTGGCCAAGACCATTTGTGATTGCCACTTCATTAGCAGCTTTTCTGTTTATTATGCAGCAGTAAAGCCTGCTGGTTTGGGGTGGGTTTGTTGCTTTTGGTTTTGTTTTTTTTTTAATTAATTTCACTTTCTTTGGCTTATCTGCAGAAAGCTGGAAACTAATAATTGAAGATATAAACGGAAAAATAATCTGTAAGCTCATAAATGTATTCATAAGGGAAGTACCCTGTGATCCCTTGACTCTCAAACACTGGGAGATGGTGTAGAAAAAAGTGAACCCCAAGTAGTTCAACCCCTAGTTTTGTCTAGGAGGACGTCTTGTAGCTAGTGGAAAGGGTAATGGGGATGGATTGTCTCTGGGGGAACAAATGGTGGATGGTCTTCAGTGGGGAACAAAAATTAGAGGTTTTGGCTGGTGATTGTAAATAATCTATAAAATAACTACCTTTTTTTTTAAAAAAAAAAAAAGAAATATGCTACAGTCCCCATGTAAAGAAGCTCTGTTCAAATAAGAAAATGCAACTAATTTGGTCCAGGTGTGTTGGAACAGAACATAAAGTTGCCACACATTCAGTTCAGTGTATCACCTCCGATTCCCACATTTTGCGGAGTCTGTTTCAGGTCAGGGCATCAGCCTTGCCTGGAGAACAAAGTAGGAAAACCTTATTCAGTTGTACTCCTGAAAGTAGGTTTTCTCCATCACGTTTACTCACTTTCTAGTTGCTGGGTTTTTTCTTACTTTTTTCTCTTTAAAGGTACGATATTGGAGTTAGACGTTAAACTGAGTCTCAGGGAAAATACTTCTATATTTCTTTCCCATAGGGAGTGTTTGAAACATGGCTGGTTTTCCTGCTTAAATACAGACGACTGGGACTGGTGTCTGTCTCAAAAACTTAACGTTGTGAAAAGCCGAGGTTTTGGATGTGAACTACTTTAGATGCTGCTTCTATGCAACTTATGCTGGAACAAGAGCCAAGCAAATTGCTGCAGTAAAGAAACCAAAAATCAGGGTGGTGTAAAATAGGGAGAGGCTTAAGGGCTTCTTAGGAAGAGACTCTTGGTGGTGCTTACTAAACACATGAGTAGAGAGGGTGATGCAAAGGCCACGAGCCCGTAGGTGATGAGGTGATGCAGCCTTGGGTTGGGGACCTGGGACCTGGTGGGGCAGCAGGAGTAGCTCAGCCCTGGCCAGGCTGAAGGGAGAAGCTGAGGAGCAGCTGGCCCAAGGGACACAGCCTGAGGGGAATTTTTTTTCCCATTGTTTCGTTAAAATCAAACCCCAGAAGGAAGAGAGATGTTTTCTTACCTACTGCACTGAAGGTAATTTAGAAGGTAGGTGTGCTACTTCTGTATTCCCACCCAGTCTTAACAGAAATACTAGTCCTTGGCAGATGGAGGGGGACAGCGAGAGGCTGTTATCTTTTTGCTTGTTGATTATATTTTTAACTTTTTTTTCTGCTTGCTTACTGCAGTAAGAAAGGAAAAGAAAAAACTGGAAAAAAGTGTTCACTTTTTAAAAATCTCGAATTCCCATTCATGCAACAAATAATTCTCCTAATGTGATCTAATTGCTTAATGCAAATAAATACCAATCACAAAATAACATTAGTTTGGTTTTAAACAGAAAAATCATCAACCCCAAATCAAGCAATTATGAAAGCGCTTCCTCTGAGTACAAACAGCTCAGGAGCCATCGAGAACACCAGCGCGGTGCAATAAAACCCTCTCTGCTGGGCATGTGCTGCTCCTGGAGGCTTTCCAGTGCACTCCCAAGGTTCGGATGTTGTCACGGTGTTGGCTGCCAGAGGAAATTGCTTCTTGCTAAACGGTATCTTCATTGCTGCTCTGCGTTCTGCTGGGGTTTGGCGCTGAAGGCTCTGCGAGCCTCTGCAGGGCTGCTTTTATGTGTGATATTTGTAAAATGGCATAAGCACCTGGCAAAAAGGGAGATGTAGCCGAATGGGGGAAGGCGTTGAGCTAGCATACTGCTGAAAACAAAAAAAACAACACTTCTGGTGTGTTTTGCTGTGAGGGAAAAGCCATGGGAAAGACTAAGGGATGGGAAAGTGCACCTTATACTGAAATGTTTTAGGTTGCAATCTATTTAGTGCATCAGAGAAGGTTAATTGCACACCCAATTGACTACCCTGTCTACATTGGGTGCACAAATCTGCTAAGGAGGGCTCCTCCGCCTAACTGGGAGGTGTTTAATGGGCACCAGCGGCTAAAAGTTGAGCCAACTTGAACAAATCCGTGTGAGAAAGAAAAGGCTAATTCTTGTTTTTACAGTCAGCTGTTGAAGGAGTGAACTAATACTTGTGGTAAACTCTACTTATGATCACCAGAATTTTTAACATGCCATCAGGGGCTCCCTACAGGCACAGCGGTGAGGCCACCTGTTTGGGGAGGGACTAAGGCAGAGATGAACGCTCAGTGTGGCTGCCCTGTGCCTGAGGTCAGGGGAGGTGCTGGTCGTGGTGGTCTCAAGTTTATAAATCGGTTCAGGAATTACCAATAAGAGGGATTTCTCTGGGGGCTGTCGTGCAGGAGGGATGCAGCAGCACAGGCAAAGCCACTCAGCGCTCCCCATCTCCCCGTTTCCCCCTGGAGTTAATCCTGCGCCAGGGTTGGAGTCACACTGGCATTGCACCATTATAAGCAGCAGGGGAAGAAAGGTAACGGATCAAACACAAGGAAGAAGGAAGCAAGGGGAAATATGCTGCCATTTGGGAGCCCAGTGTCTAAAGGAAGGGAAGGAAAATTCCTAACCGCAAAAATCTCCCTATGTGCAATTCATAATCAGCTAAAGGAACTGCTTCCCAGTTTGCCAACAGCGTCTCTCCTGTCCTTGTGAGCTGGTTGTGATTTCCCACAGCGCTCGTCAATGCTGGTGTCATGCTGAGCGCATCACTCCTGCAAACCACCAAGCGGGGCAGTGGGTACCACCAGTGTGCCACGCATGGGAACTGAGCAGGGCTGGGTGTGTAAAATCGCTGCTTTCCCAAACCCAACCTGCAGCTACAGAAGAAATGGTCCTTCCACTTTTTTGTTCCTTCCCAACTGCTGCTGGTGACTCCGCTGCTCAGCTGAGACAGCCTCTGTAGCTGGGCCCTGGGTGATGGAGACAGTGAGCTGGGATTTGGGGAGCTGGAAGTCGTGTCCCTGATTTGGGATTTGGGATTCAGGCAGAACCTTTGCAGCCCCTATCAGGGGCACAGCATCAGATCCAAAAATCTGTGCCTTAGTTTCCCTACTGCAGAGAGGAAAGGATGCTTGTTTGCTGAGGAACCGGGCATGGAAAGCAGTGGCCAAGCCTGCAAAGACGTTATGGTGAGGTACAACTGAGGATGTAAGTTATACCATACACAAAAGGGATTTGTTCATATTCACGCCCAGCAGAGCACATCAGCCCTGGAGGACCGGAGAGGGCAGCCATGCCTTTCCCCTGCCGGAGTGTGGGGAGCGGGCTACTGGCCCCCCACGGCTTCTGCCGAGCCCCTGTCCCAGCCCACGGGCACTTCTTTTCCCTTCAGAGATGTTCAAGCCAAAGGGACCATTGTGAGCGTTCATGGGGGTGCCTCCACAGCAGAGGCATTGCAATACTGTGCCATAGTGGTCTATAGGATATTGTATAGTAATTCCTTCCTCAACCCTGCAAACCGCACAGTGCCCCTTATCTTTCCCTGCATATACGGTACCAGCAGGCTATAATGCACCATCATGCGGGACCTGCTTATGCCACCACTGTAGGTATGCTATCTCCATCCTACGGAAGAGTTTATTAAAAGACTTGGGAACACAAGATCGGATCGTCCCATCCTGCTATCTCAAGCAAGCATGAATAATCCCTTTCATAAATTGCTTGTACCTCATCACACAGGTAAGTGCAGTTTTCTTTACTGTACTCAGAGCTTAATCTTCTCAGAAGACTGAAGGTCTTAGAGATGCTGAAGCCTCCAAACTGTGACATTGTAGTGGCCCTTTGAAGCTTAACCTTGGATCTTGCACTCAGTCCTCCCTGTTCCTCCTGCATGACAGGGGACCTTTTGCTCTCTTGCCTGTCACCTGGACCGTTATCTAGAGATGTGTCTGGTGGGAAGAAGAGAGCTTGTAGGAAACGTCTGTGCTGCTGTAAAAGAAAGGTGTTACACCATGTAAATTGAAGCCTGTGGTGGCTCTGGGCTTCAGCTTGAAAATCACAGCTTCTCCTGGTCCTCTGAAAGCGATTGGTATGCCGTAGGTTGCCTTTCCCTTTGGCAGGCTGCTCTCATCCTAAAAGCGGTCTCTGGCCTTAATTTGGCTTGTTAAACTTCCCAGACCTGCCGGACACGTCAAGCAGACACCGGTGGTCGAGATGGACCTCTAAAGACAATTTTGCTGTCATCTCCATCGCTCCCATCTGGGTCTACAGCAGCAACTCTGTCTCAGTAGGTATTTACTGACATAGGGGGGTGGCTCAGCACATGAGGGTGCTGTGTGCTGGCTCTCTGGTGTGGCGTCAGCATGCCTGAAGCAGGGGAGGGACATCTAAATCTGCTCCCAGGACTGGGCTGGGGAGTAGAGCTGCCATGCCGGGCTGGAGGGTGTGGGTCATGGCCGCAATCTGGAGGACAATGTTTGTGTCTTGTGTTAATCTCTTCTCTGGCTAAACACAGCAGAGACTGATTGGTTTGTTTTGCTTAGATGGTAATGAAGCAGTTAATTGCATTTGGGAATGGCTGGCTCTGCCTGTCTGCTCAGGGAAGCATCTTAGAGGCTTGCCCTATGGATCCCAGGCTGTGTAAGTGCATCCAAGCATCTCCTGTTTCCCAGGCTGCTCAGCTTCCCAGCCCCCTTGTTGGCTTGACTTGTTCTTTCCAAATACATGTTTTTATCTGCTCATCTCACCAGCCCTCCATGCTAAATGTTGTCTGCACCAATTGGCAGCACGAGAGGTGCCTGTGCCAGCACGGGCTCCTCCTGGGGCTGCCTGGGCACCAGAGCTGCCGCCACGGCACGGTGCTTGGGTGGCCCCGTACCCACGGGAGAGCGGGGTTGTGCTGCCGAGTTGGCGTATTATTGCTGTGGTGTGCAATTCCCACCATAGCTCCTGGTGGAATTCAGGTGTTTTGAGGATACATAGTCTCTGTGCTGCCCTCACAGATCGGCACCAGCCCTTCCCAGTCTCCCACATGCTAAAATGTTTCCCATCCCTTACACCTCCACTGTTAGCCCCTGTTCTGCTGAGGCATCACCTGCTGCTCTTCCATTGCATCCAACAGCTACCGAGTTTATTTCTTTTTCTTTTGTAGTTTCTCCACTGGGGCCTTTGAGTATTTTTAAGGCCTGGCCTGGCATCCCAAAGTCATCTTCCAACAAAACAAACATTTCATATTTAAAATGCAGCAAAGCTGTTCTTCCCATGTCACCTTGCCAAATCATAATTTCTCCTCCTTTAATGGCACGGTAGCTGAGGGTGGGGAGAAGGCAGTGCTTCCACAAACGAGCCTGCTTTACCTGCTGTCACAGCACCAGGGCTTGGCTGTGCAGAGTCAATTATACTTGTAGGTCAAGTGCTTTTGCTGCGTGGAAGCACTGAGTACCGCATCCTGCCTTCCGTTCCCTGCTCAACATGCATGCAGGAGCATTAAAGCCGCTGTACTCCCCCATAAAGCACAATATTTGGTCAAATCCAAGTGCTTCGGTCCCCACCTTGCACCTTAGCAGGGATCACACCATCCTCTTGGGGCTCTCGCCAGCCCCCATCCCTGGCCCTAGGGGGGCTGTTGGCACTCGAGCTGTGTGGCTGCGAGGTTTGGTGCCTCAGAAGCCTCCGCTCCCCCCATGATGCCACCGAAGGAAGCCCCGTCTCCGCCGGCCCCCGCTGTGCTCCTGTCTCGCTGCTCCACTGAGAAGTTCTATAAGATTCTCGGTGCTCCGTGAACCCATGGGAGGGCACANGTGGGATAAAAACCACCAATTCCGATTTTTCGTTTCTAACCCCTCCTGGGACAAAACGCAGCCGACGCTTGTCCCCTCCGCCCACCCCCTGCGCGTCGCCCCGCTCCCCGGCGGCATCGCCCGCCCCGGGCTCCCTCGGCCCCGCAGATGGGGATGGCGGGTTTGTCCCTATAAATAGCAGCTGCCGGTGACCGAAGCCGCTGAGCTGCGTCGGGAGAGGCGGGCAGGCAGCAGCAGGCAGCGGCGGGCTCGGTGTGACACCTTGCGACCGCCCGGCGCAGCGCCGGGCCGGGGCTCGGGGGGAGCAGCGCGGCGGCGAGCGGGGCTGCTCTCGCCGGGTCACCTTTCCGAAATATTACAGCTTTCAGCCCGTTACAGCTCAGTTAGCCCCCAGCCTAGTTGGGGGCGGGGGAAAGTCCCTCTTTTTTTGTGATGTGAGTTCAGGCACTCGGTCTGGGCTGGTGGCCCCGGAACGATCACGGCTCACGCAGCGCAAGGATGCCGGTGCCCGGATCTGAGCCTTCAGCCCTCGGCTGGGCCCTGCCGACAGCCCCCGAGCCTGCAGAGCCACGGGTGGGTGCCTCTCCATCGGCCGAGGTTCCAGCACCATTTGACCTGCTGTCCCCTGCCCTGGCTGCGGCGTTGAACAGGGGAAGACGGCAACGAGCCCTGTAAGCAGCTGGATCTCTGTATCCCTTTGGAATTACATCTGGAGATGAGAGGTGTTCTAGCATGCTCCTCGTCTCAAGAAGTCTTGCAATGGAAATTGGCGGATGAGGTTGTTGAGCCAAGACTCCGTGCCCGCAGTGGTTGCTCTTTGGTTTGCGTGGCCTGGCTGTGCCTGGAGCCAGCAGAATGTGGGGCTGCCTCATCTCCTGGCTGGCTGCATCAGGACAAGAAGATTTGTGCTTCACTTTCTGAAAGACGGTGGCTGTGCCCGCCTGGGCTGGTGTGGGAGCCTGCTGGAGGCCTTGGGCTGGAAAACGGCTCAGCCACCGAAAATACCCAAGCGGCTTGCGAACATCTGCTCCAACAGCAGCACATGTGAGGCAGGTTTTGGAAGCGCGTGGAGTAAAACAGCCTGGGCCACTGCCACTCCTGCTGAGTTGTGACAGCTGAGGACAGAAACCAGCTCTGAACGTTTTGCAGTTCAGTCCTCTGAGGTTTAGTGTAGAGCCTGGAGAGCACAGGACGAGGCTGCTGAGCTGTCCTTGCCAGGGCTGGTGTTTAACGTCCTCCCCTGGGGTGGGGGGAAGGAGAAAGATCTGCTTTTCTGCTGCCCTGGCCTTTTTTCCTTCGGTTCTGCACTTGTTTCTCTTACTGTACTTGCCAGTGGCTTGCCTTATGGCTTTTATTAGTAGGTTCAGGGGGACCTAAGGCAAGGCATTACTCTCGGAGGGCTTCCCCAGCCCAGCCAGGAGCAGTAACCACCCAGAACCAGCCATCCTTGTGCATGATACTTGCGGTCATCTCTGCGTGGCTTCTACCAAAACTCAGTGTGACATTTTACACCCACTCCATGCAAAGATCACCACGTGGCTGGATGATACCAGGAGAAACTGGAAGGACAGGACTTCTCAGAAGAATGACACTTCAAGGTCTCCCATGCTGCTTGTTGGTTAATTCATGCTGACAAGTATTTACAAAAATTTCCATGCATCCAACCCAGAACATCCTGCTGTCCCTGGATGTGGCGTACGGTGCGGTGCTCGGCTTCTGCTCCAGGAGCATCTGCGCTGCCGGGCACAGCGACGTGGGCCCAAGGCGCTGCCCATGGAAACCTGGTAAGCAGCTGGCATGACAGAGCAGAGCCAGGCTGCTCCACAGGGCTCTCTGCTCCCACACACCGCTGGTTAAATACCTGGGCTCTTCCTTCCCCTCCGCTTGGAAATCTCACTGTTAACTCAACTTAAAGCCTCCCTGTGGATGTGCAAACTTGGAGGAATTTTTTTTTTTCTTTCAGAGATGAGTTCTCCTTGCCAAGAAGGTTTTAATAACTCACCATGAAATTTATAGCATTTAAATTTAAACCACACGTGGGAAAGTGGAGCTGTAACAGTTTAATCCAATTTAACCTTGAGCGATCCGTTCTGCAGTGCTCAGGCAGACAGTTCACACCACAAGCGAAATTCCTCTGCAGGGTAGCAGACAGTGGCTTTCTCATCACGTCTGTGTCTTTCTGAAGTACAGAGGATGAGGGTTGGCCATCTATGTTCCTTTGACCAGACCTTTTCATCCTCTGGCTGGTCTCTCCCTGTGAAATAGCAAGAGTTTGATACAGCTTGGGGCTGGGCATACTCCTAGGAAGAGGCTGAGATAAGTCTCGTTCTAGCTGTTATGTTTTCCTTCCTATGTTAAAGAATATCCTTTTCACGTCCCAGTCACATGCCACCTCCTTTCCCATCACAAGAGGGAGGCACATTTCACAGGTGACCATACAAATGCACTTCTCTGGGGAAGCCATCTCCTGGGGATCTCCCCGATGACCTCCAAGGAGAGAAGGTGGGAAAACCTCATTGACAAGTAAATGCTATGGATCGTAAAAAAAAAATTGAGCTTCACTACAGCACAAAGAAAACAGTTGGGCTGCTTCTGAGCAGTGCTGAAGGCTTAATGATGTTTAAAGAGTTGTTCAAGTGTCCCTTGGCAGCCAGCACAGCAGCCAAGTCTGTGTCATTGGTGAGGCAAAGCAACTCATGCTAAGAAGCTCTGACCTGCACAGCATCATCACATCCATGGAATAAATGATCCCTTGATCCTAGTAGGGGCAGTGGTAGGGCTTCGGAGCTCGCTGTAGACAGTGGTGGTGAAAGCCATGTTGTGGCATAAAACTTAGATGCTGCCTTATAGCAATTGTACCCTCCTTAGTGCAATGCCCAGGAGACCACCACCACTGCTGCTGGGAGCTGTAGAATAATATAGCATTGAAGCTTTACAGCCTTTGTCTTTGCAGCCGTCAATGATCAGGGAGAGTCAGCCATATCACGGTTCCCAGTCAGTTCTGCCACTGGATGGTCCAACGCAGCGATGCTGAGCGGGGAGAGCACTGATGTGTTGAGCTCCCCAAATCCCCAGGGTTTTGTCAGCTTGCTCGTATGCTTTGGTGCTCACCTAAGCAGCTCTGCTGGGCCATCAGAAGCTCCTCTACTATGGAAATGGACGCTTGCGATTGTGTCTCTGTGAAACTAAAGCAACAGTTTTTCTGATGGGCTGCTCTCCTCTCCAAAGTGTGTAAGTCGTATCCCTTGGTTCACAGAAACACAATGGTTCCAAATCATAATTAGTGTGCATTCCACAGGTGAGTGTTGAAAGTTTTATTTCCATTGACCTGCTTTGTCATTTGTAGCAACGTCAGTTTTATATCAACGCCATTGAAGTGCAGAAAGACCAAAGGTACATTCGTAGCACAGGTGGGACACAGAATTGGCAAAAGCCTGTTGAGAGGGGATGTAAAATGGTTGCTGATGTGTGGATGCTCCAGCCCCAGGGAGGATTTGCTGGCTGCACACAGAGATGTGTTGGTGGCTTAAACCTGGGAAGGCCGAAGTTCTTGCATGGTGTCCAGCTAAGGCACACAAAGCCAGCACTAGGCAGTCACAGTTGTAAGACACCTTTACGTGTTGCTTACACCCACAGCAGTCGTGGTTGTTCTAGTAACGAGAATTACGCTGCTTAGCTTTCTGTTGCAGTCCGTAGGAGGCTATACCTCTTGGAAATAGGCAGACCTGGTGATTTTCTGGGATGACCAGGTGGAGAATAGAATGGATGACTTAAGGCTTGGAGGAACTGCGTGGATGGCAATGCTGTTTCTGATCCAGCTGAACCAACACTTCCAGAGTTTGGCATGTTTCTGCACAACTGTCCTTGAAGCTGCCCTTATTGGAGATATCCCAGCAAAAAATGGGTGGATAGAAAATTCTACTCTTTAGACTTTTTTTCCTTTCCTTTGGGCTTGTGCATATAACAGACGATCATCAAATAACTTGCTTTGGTGAGATTTGCTTGTTTGCTGTTTTTCTGGAGAGAGGGAGCTCGTCAGCCAAATATTCTTTAGACATGTTAGGTATGACATGGTGAGATAAGAAATGGGTTTCATGTCGTGTTCCCTCCCTAGTGGTTTCCCAGGCGGGCTGACTGCTGCCTCTGCAACTCAACTTGGAAATTTTGGGGTAGTGTAAAAAAAAAAAAACAATATATTCCCAAAACCAGATCCCCTTCCAGCTTGCCAGGTATGCCAGGCGCCTCGGATGACTCACGAAGGTGGAGGTTTCCAGAATGACTAATGACCGAGCAGGCATTGATTTCTGGCTGTCTAATGGGACATGTCTTACAAAGTCTCCAGTTTCCAGACTGGGTGGGGTGCTTGCCCTTTGAAAATCAGATCCATGTATTGTGTATTGAGTTGGCTGCCCCAAAAACGAAACCATAACCTTGAGATCAGGTAAGTGTGTCAGTGGTAGGCTCCAGGCTGCCAACAGTCATGCAAAGTGCGGAGGCAGCTACTACAGCTGCCCTCGTGTGCTCCCGTGCTTCATCGTTGTTGTGAGCGGGGCCTGAATTACAAACTAGACTTTTCAAAGCCTCGTGTCCTCATGTAGAGGGTTAATACACTCCCTAAAATGGATTCCCTTCCTTTTTTTTTCCTGTAAGGATAATCTTTGCTCTTCTGTTGCCACCTCTGTGTTCTTCATGAGCACACAGAATTTCTGTATGCTTAGACCTGGCCATTCAATGAGGCTTGAAGTTGTTCTTGGTAGCTCCATGTCAGCTCTGCAGGAGACGAGAGCAGACCCTAAGGCTATTGTGAAAACAAGAGCATTGCAACATTATGTGTTGTTTCTCATCATGGCTGTGACTGTTTATTTCTGACTCAGTGTCACAATAAATACAGAAGTTAATTAGATGTCTTCTAACATGGAACTTGCTGTTGAGCACCTGGTTAACAGCAGTGGCTTCGTACCTGATCCAGGCTGAGGTCTTCAACTGTGAGAGCGAGGAAAGTCCACATCTGGCTTGTGAATCTGACAAGAAAATCTGCTTCTGCTTGTACCACACAAAGTTATCTCCCTGAGAGAGCACCCACTAGGTGTGAGGAGACATGGGTTTGGGTTATTTTTCACCTTTCTTGTATTCTGCTTCATTAGTTTCTGAAATTGATTGCACAGCACCATGCGTGTGTATTTTCCCTGCTCTTTGGTGACAGCCATCAGCACGGATGCATCACATCATCCCTCTTCCCCGCTGTTTCAGCAGGCACAGCAGTGCCAGGCTGCCGTGGACCTGGTGGATGCCCTCCTGGGTGAAGTGCCAGGACGCACCTGGCTTTCCAGCTCCATCTGGGGACGTGTGTCCCACTTGTGAGGTAGGTCTGTGGGGCTGGGTGCTGCTTCTGGTTTAACTCCTTGGGGCATCCACAGCTTCTCAGCCCCAAAACACAGGACTCTCTCCCTGTGGAGAAGAAATGGGAGCTGCTACTGTAACCCAAGAAAGGGTCTTTCCATTCCTCCTCTGGACTCAGAGTCACCCCTGGAACTGGCTGTCTGTTGGAGTCCAGGGTGAAGTCCTGTACGGGTGTTTAAAGGCTACTTTTGCCTGGGCAGGGACAGCAGGGAGGGTTGGGTACTGTCACTATGGACTGGTGATACAAAAGACATTCAAGTAGCCTTGATAAATATGACCGTGATCAAGCCAAGCAGTGTTCTGTCGTCTGTGTGCCATGCCAGCTATGCGCACATTGCTCATCAAGCTCACCTTTTCCTAGGAATAAAACTCCAGTCTCAGGCAATGGAGGAGGGAGAGAGCATTAAGCTTTTAAGAAGCAGACTTCAGAGACTGCATCCTCAAATTTTCTGCCATTTAAAAGGTTTCCCTAAGGTTTTACCGCATGTAAATGAAATTATAATTGCAATATTTTAATCCAATTAGCTCCCTTCATGATCTGGCAGGTGCAAACTGGAGATGCATCAGACTTCTCCTTAACTGTGGATGATGCCTGGAGCCTCCTTAAAGCTGCCGTCTGGCCCTACGTGTACGCACTGTACAACATGTGTTATGGGGGGGACTGCAGCGAGGTCCTAAATTATGTATAGCATATGAATTATTGCTGAAATGCATCACTAAGACTTCACTCATCAAACATTTTCAGCTCCATGTGAGCAGCATGGGAAAAGCAAAGAATTTGCCTGTGGCATGGGCAAGGTTTTCATTTGCATGGATTTAAATGGTGTGTGTCACTGACAGAGTCACAGGTCACCCAGAGTTAACTTAATACGTGCCCCTACATCTTGAAGGAAATGTATTTCGCAAGCTTTCATCTGATTAGCATGGAAATTACACTGGGACTTCTCTTGAAAATGGGGACAGAGTTGAAAAAAAAATAATAATCTTGATGTGTTATTTAAAAAAAGAAGTCTTTGGAGGCCAGCACAGCTGCCCTTCCTCAGGCAAATCTCCAACTCACATCTGGGAGAGCATCCCCTCTTCCTCCCACCCATGGAAACCTGGAGCAGCCAGCCCAGGTTGTCCCTTCTGCAAGGACAACCGGAGAGGGACATCTCTGCAGCTAGAGCAACCAACATGGCCTAAGTGGGCAGCATCCCACGGAGGCCAATTTCATGCTAGATTTCCTAACACCTTCAGATACGGTTACACTAAAAATGATGGAAGACTGCCAGGTACAACCCCAGCTCTGGACAGTGTGTTTGCATAGCAGTAGGGTTTTCATCTCTCAGCGCTGTCCTGATGTGGCCAGATTGCCCCAGGGACCCCCAACGTGCGCTGAAAAGAGGAAGAAATTGTCTCTTGACAAAACCCAGTGGGGCCATTTTGACAGTGTTACATCGCCCATCCCTCAAACTGAGGCAGGAATGAAATTACACCTTTTTCTTTTACTATTTCATTTTATGGAAGTGACTGCATTTGCTGAGAAGTGACTAAATCTCCAGATCAGCCATGTTAAATGGCACAACTGTCCCCTGAACATACTGGTCTGTACTGTCTGGGCACCTGCCTTTACCGCATGGATGTGATAAAGGATAACTTTCTTATCTTTGGCCCATTTTGAGTGGAGAAATATGATTTATTTTGCCACTTATGTTCTGATTTCCCCTTGGAGGACTGCTGCCTGTCTGCGCTGAATGAAAGCTCCCAGCCTTATGGGATAGGGAATCTTCCCTCCTTTTAAAAGGACGACTGAGTAAATATATTTCAGAATAATATTTCTTTCAGTGGTTGCATTTGGAATCCCTGCATGCTGACTGTATCACACCCCCTTTATGCTTCTGTACCTCCATAATCTCCCATCTTTGGGATAGATGGAAAGGGAGTTTAAAACTGCCTCTCCTTTAGCGTTAGCACCAAGACCCGGGCTGCAAAGACAGCGCTCACCAGTGAAGGGAGAGGAACCAGCCCCAGTGAGATGCTGGAGCTGAGTTGTGAGGAGTGAGCCACAAATCACATGAAATAATTTAAAAAAAAAAAAAAAAAGCACTGAATGTTTTCAAACAAACGGGAGAAAACTGGTTTTTGCACATTAACAGTCTGTGAACATAAGGTGGTAAAATCTTGCCGGCAGTGGGTACTCTGCCGTTGGGTGTGGAGACGCAGCTGCTTGGTGGGAGAGGGACTGGGACGGCGATGAGGCGAGCGAGGAAGAGGTGTGTGTTTGAACAAGAGCTATACCATTAGCACGAGCAGTGGGAATGCTGCATAAACCCTGGGACAGACAGGAGGAACCGTGCCGTAAAGGCTGTATATAAGATTGTTGCTCAGCAGAACTGTACATGTAGGAATGTATATTAAGAGGGGAGCGAAGTACCAGCTAGAGAGGGTATTTTGGTGGGCGAAGCACAGTCTTCAATACTCTGTGGTGCAATACGGTTCTACCTTTGATTTTCAGGGGATGGAGAAATGCTGTCACCTTGAGCCAAGACCGAGATGGGGGTAGTCTGTTATTTGGTTTGACCTTGTGAGTTGATGTCCTCTGCTTCAGCTGAAGTTCCCCCATTTAATGTGGGGGTCAGACTGACCCCTGCTCTGACCCTCCACAGACAAGGTGCAAAGTGGAGATGTCAAGACGAAATTCTGGCTGAGAAGGTCTTTGCTTCTGTGGGAAGAGATGTGACGGTGAATGTTCAAATGAAGATTCGGGTTTGGAGTCCTCGACCACCCCACAAGGTTGGTTGGTTTGAGTTCAGCTCCGTATCTCCACATGAATTTTTTAGCACAAAAACGCAGAGCACAAGAAGCCTTGGCAACCTGAGGAAACCCACCCAGGGAGTGAGGGAAAATTTCCCATGGTTGGTGGAACCAAATCCAACAGAAAACTAGGAGCAAGGCAAGGGACAGGGGACACAAAAGGTAAGATTTGCTCTAGGTAAGGCAAGTAAAATGGTGAGAATTGAGTCCCATAACAGCTTAGTGAATTTACTTGATGTCTGCCTAAAAATTCATGTCCTTCATAATTTTTATTGAAAAATGAAAATGAGGTGGGTTTGGAAAAAAGCTCTTTATTTTCCTCTTATTTTTGGTAACATCATGGTGGTCTACCCCATGCCTCCTGCTGGGAGGGCTTCCTACTGCCAGGCTAGGAGGAGATGGGTTAAAACAGCCTCTCCTTTGGGAATAGTTCCATGTTGAGTTATGCTAACTGTGAGGTTTCAGGGAAACCTTTTACTCATCCAGTATTTTGCAGGTGGGGGAATAAATCTGCTCTTTGGATAAATGAAAAAGTTGTTGCTCATTTGTTCGCCAGGTGATGGCTTGCAACTACTCTGCTCATGTGAAGCACCTCTGTACAGACAGTGCCTGAAATGTCACCCATGGAGTAAGGCACAGCCCAAAAGGTGTGAAGGTATCGTGATCCGTCCTCCCTATGTTGCACATGAAACAGAAATGGATGCGCACACACTGCCAAAAGGGTGGTGTTTCCACAGACCCTGGAAATCCCATAGTCATGTTTGTCTTTTCCCTGCATCAATTGTTAGGAACAAAGAAATAAACCCCTGGGGCCACGTTTCTGCGGGAACAGCCCTTTGCTGGAGGCGGCTGCACTGGGTGCATCTCCCAACAATGCCCCCTGAACAGCAGAGGCTGGCAGTGACTTTCTGGTGGGATGTGAACGTTTGAAGGGTTTCTTGTTCCCGTTGCAGACCTCCTGTGCACTCCTGGGAGACTCCCTACTTTCCTTGCCCCTCTCCTTACTGCTGCCGAACTGCACTTCCAGGTATCGCAAAAGGACCAGGACCCAATAGTGGTCACAGAGGTGGAGAAAACACCCTGACCACCACATCAGGTGAGGTGGCAGGAGCAACAAGCCCCAGCACAACTCCCCCCCACCTCCTCGTTCTACTAGTTTGCTGCCCAGAGCATCATACAAGAAAAGAGCTGGTCTGTGCACTTATCACCTCCCAGCCTGGGCAGGAGAGGGGTGGTGGGCTGAAGGTAGCTATATGCTGACAGGGGGGTTTCTGGGTCCTTGGTTGTATCTCTCGTTTCTGCCTCACCACTGGCTTCTCAGGAAATCTACAGCAGTTTAGTATTTTTCAGGCAGCTTCCTCTTGCTCAAACCGCCTGACGTTGGCCAGCGTGGGCTCTGACACAGCACCGCGGTGCCGCAAGCCCTGTCGCAACCCTGCTGTGCTCATTGCCGGTCCTCGTGGGAACCCGGCGCTGTTGGGTAATGCCAGGACTTCTGCAAGACTCGCGCTGAAGAAGAAACCGGAGTCTGGTACTGACCGGAGAAAAGTCAGTTAAGGATGAGGTTTTTTTGTGAGGTGCCCGTGGTCAGTGGGGAAGATAGAGGTGCTTTAGGTACTTATTTATTTAACAGTGTTACGTCAGTGGGGAGGTGGGAGTTAGGGTCCTGCCTGAACCTGGGCCTTGGAGAGAAAACCCCTGAGAGTACTTTGGCTCAGTTTGGGAGCAAATAACCACCCTGATCCCTGATGAAATCCTTAATCCCAGAGAAGCCTCTAGTGTAGAGCCTCTGCTTAAGTGAGGTGCCAAAGTTGCCATCTCCTGAATACATAAGATGTCTCCGTAAATGTCCTACGTGACCAGTCAGACATCTTTGGAGCCTGCAGTCCATCTCACACAGACGCTTTCTTCTCTCCACTGACTATGTAGGAAAACTGGGGTGCCTCCAGGTGGCAGCCCTGTCCACTCAAAGGAGGGGTTTGGTTTTCCCTTGGGATGATAAGGAGACACGGGTAGTGGAATTAACTTGGGATTCAGTCCATCTTTAGCAGCACGGTGGTAGGATGATGCTATATGTGCTGGTGGTGATGCTCCCTGCTTTCATACAATGGTCTAACACCTGCAGGACTTGTCCCAAACCAGAAGATGTAGGCTCTGGGCTCTGCCAGCCCATGCACAGGGTTGGAGGATTGCAGGACTGACCCCACAGCCTCCACAGCAGCTATGGTCCTGCCCAGGACCAGGCTGGCAAGAATCATGGGGACAGAAGGAAAAGCAGGAAACCAAGCACAGGCCTTAGTGATTGCAGCATTCGTTTGACTGGTTACAGATAGGAACCTGGAAATATAACATAAAAATGTAACTAGATTTAAAAAAAAAACAAAACAAAAAACAAAACAAAAAAACCCCAAACCAAAACACCAAGAAGTATAGACTGGATTCTTACATAGAAGTGATGACCACCAGCAGCAAAAAGCCTTCTTCTTGTGCTGGGTGGTAAAGTCACCATCTATCCTCTTGTGCTTGGGGCATACCTATTGGGAAGCAAGGTGGAAAGCTCAGGCTCCAGCCAGCTCTGCACCACCAAGATTTAGGTGGTCGGGCACCCACAAGCACGTTCTTGGTAAGAAGTCAGAAATCTGGGGGGTAAGAGCTGAGAGGCTCTTTGCAAAACTTTGTGGATCCAATCAATAACACCTTGAAGGACTTCGTAAAGGGGTTTAAAATAGTGATAAACCATCTGCAAGTTGACAGCAGTAATGAAATTTGGGTGTTCCCAAAATTTGCAGCTCAGTTTCTATTCCCAAAAGAAGGATCAAAACGTAAATGTTCCAAGGATCTGGCTAGCTCGTTGCTCCCAGGTGCTTTGTGGCATTCAGAAAAATGCCGTTTTCTGACCAGAAAGGAGACTTAGTGCGCTGATCATACAGAATTTGAAATTTTAATGCTTTAATGCAGTGAAAAAGCAATGCAAAGAGCTGGTGTCTGAATTCTGGTTGGTCTGAGGATAGAAATTCCTTTTATTTATACTTCTAATTAAGGGTGAGTTTTTGTTTCTGTCACAATTCACAGAATTATTTCTAAATCATATTTAAGACTTCCAACAGAAGAGGTTAACTAATACTGTGAACTCATCCACCCAGGGGAGCTCTGAATTAATGTGGTATTTAAGTGGCGAGATCAAAGCACTGATACCAAATGAAATGCTATTAACAGTTTCTCACAAGCAAAATTCTTCAAGAAATTTTAAGTGCAAGATGCTGGAACTGAGCAATGGCTGTGGATGGGGAAAAGGTGGCTCCATCCCGGTGCTGACTTTATTTGACGGTCAAAGCAGGCATTGAGGGTAGGAAACCATTCGCTGATAGTTGTAGATGCATTGGCTGTGGTCAAGGGTGTAACGCACCATCTGAGAGGCTGCAGGCCAGAAGCAGAGGCAGCGTTCTTCTAACCTTCTAACCTTCTCCCAAGTTCCCCAACGAAGATCCATGGTGTGTTGCTGTAGTTTGGATGTTTCAGCATCCCAGCTTGCACTATGAGCTACTACCTGCTTCTTTTCCCACATGTTATCCCACTAAGTAGCTCACGAAGCTGCTCTATCCAGTGGTTTTTTCTTTTTTCCTCTTTTTAACTAGAAAGCAGCCCAATTCCCAGTGTTCCCATCCGGACAGCAGTTCTGCCGTTGTTGGTAAAAGTCAAATTCATTGAATAAACTTGAATTTGGTTGCCATCCTTTCATCCCTGGTCGCTTTGCTAAAAAAGCCAAAACAAAACCAAAACAAAAAAATAAAGCATTGCAGAGAGACTCTGCATTTTTCAAAGCCTGCATATCTATCTTACAGCAATATTTTCCTAACTCCACAACTGCGATTAAGTCAACAACTTATGAGGGTAGGGTTAGGCCACTAATTAAGCGAGAACTGTAGGCAAGATTGAAGTGGGATCTATGGGGTTGACCCGTCCTTTTTCAAATGCCAGGTTTATATACGTGACCGTGCATTTCAAATGGGTCAAGGGAGCTTGGCTGTAAGTACCCAACACATTGCTGTGAATTAATATTTAATCAAATGTACAACATAGGGCTGAATATTAAAGCTTATCTTTGATTTTGACTTCTATGATTTTCTTGGGCTTCTAAACCCCTCTGAAGATACTTCAGCATTTCATAATAGTGTTGCTCATACGATATGTTTCTTAGCTGTGATTAAAGCTACTGAGAATGTAAATCTACAAAGGGAAATCTAAGCATGACCTCATCAGCATAAAGTATGTGGGAGACTAATTTAGTTACATCCCTATTAGTAATGACAAATCAAATTGTTCCTCCTGTTAAATCACTAATATAGCAAGGTTTTGCAACTCAGCACATAACACGCACGATAAATCAGTTCAGTCTGTACACAAATACTGATGACTGCTTTAAATCTGGGTTAATTTCTGGATTCCAGACCATTTCCGTGCAGTTCAGTTGAGCCATCCTAGTTCCTTTAATACCTGGAAAGAAAGAAAAAAAAAAAAAGTTAATCTCCACTCCCATGTACTGTATATTAAGCACACAACATTTATAACCCTGCAGCTGATTGCTTAGCAACGTCTTTGGGAGGAACAGCTCACCTGATGCGCTATCGGGCGCTCCTGTGTTGCAGGGGAAGAGCACGGATGAAACGAGGTCAGGCAGCATAAGCTTATCCCGTGCCGAGTGGCGTTCGCTCCTCTCCGTAATGAAATTAATCAAGGGCATTAATTTGATCCTGTTTCATTGTTATAATTTGAAGCTATAATTTGAGGTGGCTCAAAGAGGCACAGTCTTATCTGTAATTATACCTTTATAATTACATTTATATTTTAAAGTAAACATTTTCATGTATTGCTGTAAATAGACTACGTATGATAGAGAATAATACTGCCTCATACTGCTTCTCAGCCAGAGCTGCATTATTGAAAACATGGACTGTAAATGGGATGGGGGAGTCAGTTGTGTGCTATTTAATTTGTTTTTATGGGAGTGTTTTATGTATCTTACATCGTAAGGTTAAAACTGAGCCTAAACCCCTATACAGGCCCAAAATCAAAGGCGTGGGCAATTGAAAGAGATAAAGAAGAACTGCTGTTTGGTCACATTAACTTTTAGAAATTGCAGTGCCAAGGCATGAAGATCGTCCTCTCGGAGATCATGGCGGCTGAAAAGCCACGTGCCAGAGACACCTCCAGGCCCATGTCTGTGACAGCGGCGGGCGAGCGGGGACCAGCCATGCCGATCCTGCAGGTGATGGGTGAGGAAAAATTGCCTTGCTTGTTCTGCATTTAGCACCTCACTCGGTGAGACCACGATGGGGGTATGAAAGCACCTTCCGTCTGCACAGCCAATTTGGCAGCCTCTGTTCCCCCAGGGCTCTGCTCGCTGGCTGTCTCCGCGGCATGCATATGAGCTCCCTCCTGTCTCCTCTCTGGAGCAAACCAACTGGTTTCTCCCAAGGAGAAACCTCGACACGACCGACAGTGCTTTTTTCCAGGGTTGCCCAGACAGAAGAACCTGTCATGGGCTGGACCAGATTCTACCCTGGACAGTCCTCCAGCCATCCCAGGAGACCTCGTGCCCACCGACCTCCATGCCGTGCTGGCAGAACCCAAAACACCTTCACGTCCTGCTGGAAAAACATCATGCTGGCCAGCTGCCACCCAGTCCTTCCATTTCAAAATCAAAATAATTATTGACTCATGGTCCGTGGGGCTCTGCAAGGAGCTCAGAGGAGACCCAGGTCAAGCACTGCACAGCATGAAGGTGGCCAGTGCCCTTCAGAGAGTGCTGGTCCTTAGTGGTGTGGTCACAAGCCAGCCAGTAGCAATGAGCAATGAGTTAATGGTGCCTCCCAGGCATTTTCCACAGAGGCAGCAAACATGCAGCCTTTGCCAAGTAGCCAACACAGCACTTCCTTTCTTCTCCCTAAGATTATTTCTGGACTCTGCAAACCTCTTCTTCCCTGTGGCTCAATGCTCTGGTAGCAAAGCGATGGGGACTCTCTGGAGCTGTAGAAGCGGGTGACACAGGAGTGGGTGATGCAGTAGGTCTGTGAGGACAAGTCTCCGGAGGCAGAATGAGGACACCAAGCATGGGGAACCCAGAATGAGGGAAGCAACGAGCCTGTGCAGGAGCAAGAAAAATATGGTGATGTTGCTGGAAGAAAACAGCTCGGAAATGAATCCCAACCCTACTCCATTTTGGAGGGAATCTCTTGAAGCGTGTAAGAAATCCGGCAATTTACATTAAATAGTTGAAAAGAAAAAAGTTAAGGTGTTTTTAGTGTAGTAAAAACCGAATTCACAGATTTAGTGAGAAAAGAGGAGTGAAGGGGTCCCAAGTTCTTTACTTACCAACAACCTTGGTGCAGCTACCGGTAATATCTTAAATATATGTCCTCCTTAGCAAACTAGTGCCACAACTGGGAGCTGAACTCTAAAGGGCACAGTTGGTATTGCTCTTAGATACCTGGCTCAGCTCTCAGTAAAGAGACATTTTCCGTTTCTCATGTATATTTACCACATAGTGTACATATAATATA
Organism: Stercorarius parasiticus; assembly: GCA_013396915.1. Lineage (NCBI taxonomy): Eukaryota > Metazoa > Chordata > Aves > Charadriiformes > Stercorariidae > Stercorarius > Stercorarius parasiticus. Next base: position 219,550 of record VWZL01004030.1, read on the forward strand.
CTTGTAACCAAGCATCTGTCTGTACTTGGCTTATTCCCTTCTCTATTTAAACACACACCTGAGAAGAATCATGAACAATTTGCAGTGAAGCAGATCATCCATCACCAGCAATAAAAGCATTTATAGAAAACGTTCCAGTACATGTCTGCAAAATGAATATGTGAACATGGGTTTGTAAGAGATGAGCTAGAATTGAGTGACAAAGGACCTGGCAGGCACCACATGAACAAGCCACACAAGAACCTCAAGGCCCAGCCATCAGGTCAGCATGCTTTATTTTAGCTTGCCACAATTTTTAGAAGTGATATGGTATTTTTGCAAACTTCATTTTTCGGTTTCTCTTTTGAGACAATTTTATATAAGGCCACTGCTGTTGAAAACGCTTGTTCACCTCCAGGTGAAATAAAAGAGTCAGCTTCTCAGGATTTTTCAATTTGAGCACCCAAAGCCAATGGTCATTCTTGAAAATTTTGGCTGTGGGAATGATAGCAGGGCTGGGGAAGAGGGGCCATAAAAGCACTGAGCTCTTCATGCAAGTACTTGTCCCAGCAGGAGACCAACCAGGTACCTTTTGGGGCTGGTTTCTCAAGCAGGGCAGGGGATGAATGACAGATGATGCTGTTAAATTCAGCAAGTGTGATTGAAATGAGTGCAAGCTCACTTTGACTGCTTTGGTGTCTCAGGATACTTTGGAGAGAATATCCCCCCTCCAAAAAGTTGTGTAAATGTGTAGAACCAAGTGTTGGGGAACTGGACTCAGTCAGATGAAGCTGGAAAGGCTTTTTGTACCTCGTTTCATACAAAGTCTGGGCTGGCCAGGGTGACATCAGTGGACTCACCAACATAACCTCCAAAACTAAACACCCCATGGTTTTCTGGTCGCTCTTATCCTTCTTCAGCATCTCTAGTAACAAGCAACACACCAGCAGCAACCTTGGCTGGTTGAACAGTCTCCCCTGTGCAGTCTGTTATTAAATTCTCTTATGTCTTTATTAGATATCAGACGTGATGAAAGAAGGTGACATCTCCAGGGAAATCTTGCAGGAGGTGTGGGGATGGGATGTTAATGGACTGGGGGAGACGGAAAGTCTACAAGTGTAATGATCTTCTACTGTCTCTGTGAAAGTGTTAAGGTCCAGATATCTTTTTATTTTTCCCCTCCCAAAATGAAAAGGTAGTTGAGGAGTATACAGAACAAGGAACTTATCTCTTCCCTACCCAATACTGCTCCCTTCTGTTTTAAGGATTACTTTGATGTCTTTGTTTTTTATTATTTTGCTGTTCTGCGATCTCCGTCCTTTTTATCTCACCTATTGGTACAACTGATGAGTTCTCCTTTCCCTGTGACAGTTTCATTTCAGAGAAAAATGACAAAATCGCTGCAGAATGAGCATTTAAAAAAAAAAAAAAGTTGATTAAACAGAAGAGGGAAAGACAGATGCAGACTGCGGGACTAAACCCCGAGGAGCTGATGTGCGGGGGCCAGGCAGCACAGTGGGGGTCTGCCTGAGGCAGGAGGCAGCAAACCCAGGGACCCGGGTAAAGAAATAAATACGTTCAAATATTGCACTCTATTACATTTGTATTCCTTGATTTAAAAAAAATGTTAAAATAAAGTTGAAGAACGTGGTTTGAATTATTTAAAGGCAGGTGCTTAAAAGCTCAGGAAATGCAGAGATATGGTTAAACATATATATTCAGGAGTGCTGTGTTTACGTTAGCCCTCAGCCCCCATCCCTCCGGGCACGCCTTGGACGTGTGCACATGTCCTGCTCCTTCCTCCTTCCAACAGGCATCTTGTGAGGGTCTCCAGATGTATTTATGATACCAGCAGAATTCCTAAAGGTCAGTTTTCATACCAGAAACCCTCCTCTCTTTCACCATGGCCACACGCTCCTGCCGTGCTGACAGAGCTCACGCCAGGTAGCTCCTGCCCACGCACAGAGCCGAAGAAGGGCTGTTCCTGTAGACACCTCCTTAACGAACCCTGGCATTTTGCAGCCTGGGCTGAAAGATGCCTTTTCAGTCAGGATGAACATTAGGCAACAGCCCTTATTCCTAGAAGTCTGAGATATATTTTATATTTGAGAATTAAAGTGAGTTAAAACACTCTAGAAGTTTAAGCTGGGTTCTTCTTTTATTAAATTTCCAAGGGACCAAAGCAGGCCGGGGGGGGGGGGGGGGTGGTGAAAGACATCTTGAAGTTCTCTTTAAACTCATTTTTAGCTGTAAACTAATTGTAAATTTGTGTTTACTTCTAACGGGGAATGTGTTCTGCCCTGCAAGCGCTGCAGCGTGGTGAAGGACATGCTCTGTTTTCCATATATAACAGAAAAAGCATCTTCCCTTTCAGTGGAAATCCCAGCCATAGCTAGGTGGGGCGAGGACGGCTGGTTCTGCAAGAGAAGTCCACGTGCTCCCAGACCTTGACTCGTACCCGTCGTGTCGTGGTTTCAGGTCTGGCTCCAGATTTCCCTTGCATCTCTCTGGACTGGGGCAGGCACTTGCAGCACCATTGGACACCGCGCACACCCCCTCTTTTTTGGGGAAAGCAAATTGAAGCGCAGTTTGTTTCCAGAATATGTCTTCATGGTGGCTGCGCTCTTAGTGGGCGCTTGGGCTCTTCTGAGCTCAGCGGTCCAATGCAGCTGCTCGTTAACTGCACGAAAACCTGCACCTTTACGAGGAAGGTGTGTTGTGGTTGGACGGGTGGGCTGTGTTTCTTGGATTGCCTCAAAAATAGTTTTCGGCTTTAATAGACCTGAGTGGCTGATGATCTTAACATTTGCTCTTATGGCTGTTTAACTTCAGAGCGGGTTTAATGCGTGTAGCCAGGTAGTAGTTACAAAGAAAATACTCTACTAGAATTGAAATAATTAAAAAAAAAAATAGCTGAAGCCTTTATATCTATAGGGAGAGACTTAAACAGGTGCAGAGCTTTTTAGGCACTGGGTTTAAAACTAAACTGTGTAATCACAGAAACAGGAAAAACATAACGGCAAGAGGGTGGTGCCCTGCAAACAAGCAAGCAGACTGTAAATTGCTTTCTAATGGATTTCTTAAGGTGTTGAAGGAGACTTGTTGGTTAATCTAAGATAAATCTAAATTTAATTCTTGTTTTGTTACAGTTTATGATGATGACCGGGAACTGATGTGGGATTGCTGGAAACGGGTAAAGTGCTACTAAAACCTGTAATATTTTATCTTTGATTTGCCTAAGCACAGGATCAGCACATTAATAGCTGAGCTGCAATCAGGACCTGCTTCTCTTCTTGCAGGAACTGACACCAGGGTAAATCTCTGATTCAGCACACTATTTCGGCACAAGCGAAGCACTAAGCGTGCGGGACAGACAGCGAAGTCTCTTACCCCATTATACCCCACCTCTAGCTGCCCAGAGATCTGTGCAAACCTCTCTACAACCGTCCCTTATGGACGAGGCTTTGCCCTCCAGCCCTTGGACCTGAGAAGAGCCAGGAGATGCAGGAGGGGTGGCAGCCTCGTGGAAAGCCTGGTCCTCCCTCCTATCGCAAATAGCAGAGGGAGCAGCTCCGGATGTTATAACCCAGCAGCAGAACCATATGCAGACACGTTTTCATGGCCTGTCCAAGCTACAGGTAAGACGATGACTAAAATCCTGCTAACAATGAACTGGAAATTTAGTATTTTGGCTTAAGGAAACCTGAATGCCCAGAAGGTCTGCTGGGGAACAAAAAACCACAACAAACTACAAAAAAAATCATAGAGGCTCCACAGTGACATAATTGTGTGACTTAGCAACAGGGCTCCCACGGGGAATAAGGAATGCATCCCACCAAACCAGTGATTTATTGCTGCAAACTCTGGCACAGAGATCCACGCTCCTGCAGACAACGCCTCAGCACAGACAGGTCAGCAAATCCTGTCTTCTGCTAGGGAATCACTCTTGTCATGTCAAAAACCCTTCCTTACTCCCAATGCCACAAGTCAGTGGATGCCAGGGGGTGAATGGGGCATTGCTCTCCATCGGAGCATCTTCAGGTGTCCGTGTCTGCTGGTGCTAAGCCGAGCTGTGGTTGTGCGCTTTGGGGAAGGAGAGGAGTTCAGGTCGGTCTCAGCTTGGCTTACATCTTTTTGCACTACCAGTTATGTGCATTTAAATCTTCTGTACTCAGATGTCTACAAAAAAATAATACAATGCTCCTCCTCTGCTCAGGATGTCTTTTATAGTGTAAAGTAAACAACTACCCTGTAATTACCATGAATAATGCCACGACCATTCCCTTGCAGTAATACAGATCAGTGCTCCCACCGCAAGCCCTGCAAACAAATTTATCAGCTGAGCTTCTCTGCATTGTCAAGATCCTTTGCGATATCACGCGTGAGCTGAATTAGTATTCTTGGGATGGCAGGAAATGCTTTTTCCTCCAAGTATTTCTGTGAGCAAGCAGGCTCTGGTGGTGCAGCTGACCCTGCCGAGCCCGGAGCACAAGGAACAGTTTTCCCCATCTCCTTCATCTGCGGCTTCGCTGTAGGCTGGAGCATGCAATCGCAGGCATTTTATGCACCACCCGCCCCCTTTTTTTTTTTTCTTTTTTTTCTGATGAAAGAGGTGATCTGGGATCTTGCTTGTGTGACTTCAGGGTCCCCACGTGCCCTTCCCTTTCTGGCCATCGGCTGTCAGTGTGGCTGCAGGAGCCGCTCGAGCTGA
>VWZL01004030.1:224534-268430 GCA_013396915.1 Stercorarius parasiticus
TTTCCTCCAAGTATTTCTGTGAGCAAGCAGGCTCTGGTGGTGCAGCTGACCCTGCCGAGCCCGGAGCACAAGGAACAGTTTTCCCCATCTCCTTCATCTGCGGCTTCGCTGTAGGCTGGAGCATGCAATCGCAGGCATTTTATGCACCCCCCCCCCCCTTTTTTTTTTTTCTTTTTTTTCTGATGAAAGAGGTGATCTGGGATCTTGCTTGTGTGACTTCAGGGTCCCCACGTGCCCTTCCCTTTCTGGCCATCGGCTGTCAGTGTGGCTGCAGGAGCCGCTCGAGCTGACGCCATCTGACACACAGGCTCCGTCAATGACACAGAGCAAAATGATTTTTTCTTAAGTGAAGGCCTGTCGTATACAGTGAGACTTTATCTCAGCTTCTGAGTTCCTTTGTGTTTTAGAATCATAAAATGCTTTGAGTTGGAAGGGACTTTGAAGACCACCTACTCCCAACCCCGCTGCCATGGGCAGGGACACCTCCCACTAGACCAGGTTACTCGAAGCCCCATCCAGCCTGGCCTTGGGAACTTCCAGGGATGGGGCATCCACAACTTCTCTGGGCAATCTGTTCCAGTGTCTCATCACCCTCACAGTAAAGAATTTCTTCCTAATATCTAATCTAAACCTACCCTCTTTCAGTTTAAAACCATTACCCCTTGTCCTGTTGCTACACACCCTGACAAAGAGTCCCTCCCTATCTTTCCTGTAGGCCCCCTTTAGGTACTGGAAGGCATCTATAAGGTCTCCTTGGAGCCTTCCCTTCTCCAGGCTGAACAATCCCATCTCTCTCAGCCTGGCTTCATAGGAGAGGTGCTCCAGCCCTCTGATCATCTTCGTGGCCCTCCTCTGGACCCACTTCAACAGGTCCATGTCCTTCTTATGTTGGGGGCCCCAGAGTTGGATGCAGTACTCCGGGTGGAGTCTCACCAGCATGGAGTAAAGGGGCAGAATCACCTTCCTCAACCTGCTGGCCATGCTTCTTTTGATGCAGCCTGGGATGTGGTTGGCTTTTTGGGCTGCTAGCGCACATTGCCGGCTCATGTTGAGCTTCTCCTCCACCACCACCCCTAAGTCCTTCTCCTCTCAATCCATTCTCTGCCCAGCCTTTAGTTCTGCTTGGGATTTCCCCGACCCATGTGCAGGACCTTGCACTTGGCCCTCTTGAACTTCATGAGATTTGCATGGGCCCACCTCTCAAGCCTGTCCAGGTTCCTTTGGATGGCATCCCTTCCCTCTGACCGCGCTACACAGCTTGGTGTCGTTGGCAAACTTGCTGAGGGTGCACTCAATCCCACTGTCCGTGTTGCCAACAACGATGTTAAACAGCACGGGTCCCAGTACCTACCCCTGAGGAATACCACTTGTCACTGGTTGCCACTTGGACATTGAGTCGTTTACCACAACTGTTTGAGTGCAGCCATCCAGCCAGTTCCTTATCCACTGAGTGGGACATCTGTCAAATCCATGTCTCTCCAATTTGGAGACGAGGATGTCGTGCGGGACAGTGTCAAATGCTTTGCACAAGTCCAGGTAGGTGATGTCAGTTGCTCTTCCCTTATCTACTGATACTGTAATGCTGTCATAGAAGGTTTTGACTGGCTTTTTAATGTCTTGGGATGTGTATCTTTATTTGCAAATAATTTTCACTGAGAAATGACTGAGGGCCTCTGGATACAGCTGCTCTCTAAAATCAATGGCACTTTTGAGCCATCACCGCCTCCAGGCCAACTGTAACTCGGCTGTCCTGCAGTGGTTAAATACAACCAGGAATTAAAATACTGGGTTTGGGGACTTTTCTGTGTTTTGGGTTATTTTTGATTGTTCTTTTTTTTAATTCTCACTGTGAAGCACTTAGATTTCATGTCTTCCTGCGTTCAAACTAATGCTAAGGGATCATTCTGTGAATGCTACTAAATATTTGTTCAGGATGGGAACCTCCAGCACTGCTTCAGCTGAAAGATTTTCTTCTGTGCACTCCTGACTGACAGATTTTTCCTCTCCCTTTGTAAAAGGCAGATTTTCATGCTGTTGTTTCAATGAGACTTGAAGGTTTTGCACCCCCGGGGCCATTGCATAGCTGCTGGAGCTCTGCTTTCCTGGCAAACTTTCTCTCCTTAGAGGTTATTAATACTTTCTTCATTAGCAATTCAACATTGCAAAACAAAACCTGCTTACATCAGCCACGGACTCACTGAAGATAAGTTTGTGAATGTAAAAACATCATCATGTCATGATGATGACCAGGTACCAAACATCTGTTCTCTGCTCCCCTACAAGCAGTTGCAGGTTGTCTAGCTTTTTATCAGCCTGGTTTATAAAGTACTAAGTAGTGGTATCAGCCCAAAAAGTCCTCTGTCATAACATTTAGGGTCCTTTCTCGGGTATTTCTCTGCTTTGTCACCCAACACCCTCCCCTGATATGTGTGTGTCTGTGGAATTGTTAATATGTCGACTCATATACAGATGATCACGTCTTTAGATAAAAGTATTTAACTGCCCTTAAGCTGCTGGCCTCATCCTTTGGGGGAATTGCCTTTTCAGCTTCCTCTGGTCTGCGTGGGCTCACCAAAACCTCTTAGCAGGAACCGTCAGCTCAGGAGCAGGGGCAGAGGGATGGGCCCATACTCACAGCTGAACATCTGGCACAACCTCTGGTGCCAGCTGTGCCAGCTCCTACCTCCTTCCACTGCTGGCTGAGCCTTATGGGCCCAGCACCGCCAACAGCATCAGGTGACGGCTGCGGGAGCTCAAAGGGGAGCAAATGGAGGTAAACACCTTGCAGATATAAAACAGAGTGATCGAGGTGAGTCGTCGTGGGGCTTTATCTGTGCGTACCGCAGGCCAGCATGAGCAAGTGTTTCCATTTCTCTGCTGGTGTGTCTGATGTTCTGATAGATCTCATGCAGTGCAACGTCTGCAACACCGGTGTGAGCTCCCACACCTTTCAGCACAGGCATTTCATTAAGTTCGAGAACACTAATCACTGAGGCTGAGCAGGGAGGGTGAGACACCCTTTTGCTTGGGAGCCATATAAAAGTTACACTCTAGGGCTGTGCAAGCTGAGAACTGTGTAAACAGAACAGATAAATTATCCCCTAAGTTACAAGCGGGCTCAGAAGCAGAGCTACAGCCAACCTTTGCATTAGATGGGAACAGCTGCATACACCATAGCCTCCAAATTTCCATAGAAACTTGGATCAGCCATAGATTATCTTCATTTTGTAAATGTTTTAATTATTATGCTATAATATTGTTCTGTAGGGATTGCAATGCTAAAGCCAAGGCTCCATGGAAGCCACATTTAAAAAGCAGTTTCCCTAGACCATATTTTAAGAAAAGCAAAGCTGGTTTAGGATTAAGACTTACGATTTCTGATAGATTTGGTTTTTTTCCATGCTACTGCATGCACTGTTTAAATAAATAAACTCCCACTGAGCTTGCTACTCCAGTGGGACTGGATTGAACTTCCCAGGCATGCATGAATTATAAAGTCAGATATATGTTCCTGCAGAGAGGAGAATTACTTGCAGAAACCATCTACTGATGCACGTAACCTGCCTCAGTCACTTGAAAAAAAAAAACCCGGGTGCGTGCGAGTGCAGAAAGCCAACGCCGCACCCCAACGGGTGCGTTGCTCCATGCAGACAAGTTGCTCCCCGCGTGTCGCAACCCCTCTGCGTTGTGGCCAAGGAGATGGCCCTGCAGATTGCAAAAGGGCTCGACAGGATGTGGCTTCTGCGTGCGCGGCAGCTGCGCTGGTGCTGATGTTTACAAGGTCGGGTACCGAAGTGGAAGCCAAGTCCGGCAGGCGGCCCTGGGAGATCTGGTTAGATCAAAGGCTTTCCCACGGCAAGGGCTCCCGGCTAGGTGGCAACGTGCCTCGTGTGGCAGCGGTGAGGGTGTCACCACGCCGGTGCCGTTCCCCGGGGTCCCTGCACGCCCCGGCGCAGCTGGGCTGGAGAGCTCTTCCTCAGCTTAGCTTTCCTAAAAGCAGCCTGAGGATCCCACAGCTGCTGTCGCTGGACGCCACAAGGTGCACAGGGGTTGTCCCAGCGCGGTGCCGACCGGGGTGTGAAGCTGCACCGTGTGGTTGGGAGCCAGCCTGCAGCAAGCCCAGCCTGCGGAGAGGGGCCACGGGGGCAGTGGGTCCGGCAGCGGGCACTGCCACCGGCACTGCCACCAGCGCTGCCACCAGCATCACCCCATTGCTGCTCTGCCCCTGCCAGACACCTCTCCCTGCCCTTTCTCTGCCTGTTTCCCAGGGACGCGAGGCTCTAAGGATCAATCCTACCCCTGCGCTCAATGAAGAGTCCCTTAAATAACGTATCTGCCTGGGACAGAGCCAGTCAAGTCACTCAGATGAGGTGAAGCTTTTTTTTTCCCCCCTTCCAGGGGAAGTTTTGCTTGCTGTTCCCTTCAGGGCAGATGGGCAAGGGAGACCTGAGCACCAAACCTCAAACCTGTTGCTTCTTACAGGTGTTGGTCCAGCTATGACTCTGGTTTTTATGTGCTTTCTCTATAAAATGCTGTGTTTTGCTGTCCTGCTTCATACAGAGCGGAGACGCCAGCGGGTGGGGGACGGTGCAGCCGAGCAGTCGCACCGACGTTCCCACAAGGCATAAGTCAACAGAAGATATTTGCCCAAGCCCAGCAAACTGTGAATCAGAATACAGCTCCTGACAAAACAGAAATCCTCCTAGCCCGTGCTTTGCTAGTCATCAATTGAGGCAGAGTGATGAAATACTTGGCCCTCTCGCCTTGATAAGGGCTTTATTTTTAGACTACCTTTTAGCATCGCTTCGGCAGCTGGTCCTGCAGGCTGGGCTGTCACCTCTGGCTCCCAGTGCATATACAGACCCTGCTGTCGGTACATGCTGGGCTCTCGCTGAGCCATTCCAGCTCCTCATTTACACTCCAGGACAACGTGTCACTGCAAAACTTTTGCTTTGTCACACCTTCATCTCCCTCTCACCTTTTGCTGCCATCCCGGATCACGCCATAACTTTTTGCAGAAACAGTTTTCTGGTCAGCTCAGCAAAAAGCATCCTATGTCTTCACGTTTCTGCAATTCCTCCCAGCAAACTTACTATTTTAGGGGCACTTCGTGGTAATTTGTTTAGACAAGAAAATGCCTGGCAGGATATTGTTCCATGCAGAGTCAGCTGTGTGTGCGACACCCTCCAGCTCTGCCTGTGGTGACAGAAACCCGCCAGCTGCGTGTGCCTCGCTGACAGGGCTCTGGGGGAATGCTTAGGTGTCTGCTCCTGGTATCCCAGGTGATCCCAGCATGTCCCAACCAGAGCCGGCGTCAGCATACGGGGACCAGCTTCGGATGCTTTGGGGCTTTTCTAGCAGCAGTGCGAGAGCAGCACCAGGGATGGGAAACTTTGTGACTGGTGTTTTTCCTGCTTGGAAGTGCTAATGTGTTGAGAAATGACTTCTCTTATAGAAATGTGTAGAATAGGACACAAATTCATTTAAATAGAAAAATTGGTAACAAGAAAGAGAAATTTTAGTTTCCATTTTGGAATGTTTTGGTTCAATGTCTTTCAGTCTTATAGAAAAAGGTAATAACTTTAAAGGCCTGCATTGGATTTCATAGAAACCAAACACTTTGATCTACCTGAAGTTAAACAATTTTGGAATTGCAATCCACGACAAATTTATTACCTGCTTTGAGTGAAAAACAAATGCCAAAATTGCAGATTTTTCCTTTAAAAGAACCCCACCCCTGGCTCCCTCCCAGCTCTCCCTTCTGAATGAAGTATGGAGCTCAGTTCCCTGCAAAAACACAGAGCTATATTTATGACCAGGATGGTTCCTTTCGCCCCGTGTTTCAGGTTGCTGGATTTCTATGTGGGATTTCTTAGATGTGTCAGGTCAACCGACCATGTGCTGGGCAGATACTTTGCACCAGGATGGCAAATCGGAGAGTTTCAGGAGCCAGCAGGTTTCCTGCGCCTGCCCTTACTCCCTTTGGAGTGCGTTTCCATCTCCTGGCCTTTCCCGACGACATGGCAGTCCCTGTACATTTGCTTCCCCGTGATTTCTGCTGGCACTTCGGAGCATTTTGAGGTCTACACCAGCCTGAGGAAGTCCCTTGGCAGCAGAAAAGGACCTCAAAGTCCACCCAGATGAACTTCCCCAGCAGGAAAAAAAGGGGGATCTCTGGGGTGATCCATAAAGGTGTTCAGTTGCAGCATCTTCATTAAGCACAGGTGAGGAGAGCAATTCTACCTTGTCGTTAAATGCTCAAGTTTTCTCCCAAGAGACTTTCCCTCTTCCCCTACTCTAGCTGGTCTTCCTCCACGCTCTTCTTTGCTGTAATTAGATGGCAGACTGTAAAGCTGCTGGTGGTAGGGCTCTCGGCCCCCTCACTGCACACCGCGCGCAATGGGAATCGTGCTCATTATTATTATTATTATTTTAGTAGCATCTAGAGGGCTCAGGCATTGCGGCAGATGTTTTGCAGACGTGTAGGAAAATATAAGTCTTTCCCTATGGATGTGCAATTGGAGGCAAGACCCAACAAGCGGGAGGTGAAATTAGAAGGAAGGGTTTGGTGCTAGGGATGAGCGGCCAAACCGACCACCTCTGCTCGCCCTTTGAAGCGTTGGGTAAGGCTGATAGATGGAAATGTACTCCATAAAAAGTCATTAAATGTTTTAAAATTTTAGGCTGGTTACAGCCTTTATTTATTTATTTTTCTCAGGCGTACAATTTTGAAAGGCTTTGAAGTCCTGTTTTCTGAAGTCACTTTGGCAACCAAAGTCCCAGCGACTTTCAGGGAGATGGGAACTCCTGGATCCCTTTGCTGCTGTAAGAAGCAGCACATTGTTTCCTCCTTCATCTACAGATTCTTGAATGCTGCACCTGGGGTCAAATGTTTTTGAGTTAAGATAGGCATGAGGGGAGAAGAATGAGGGTGATGTGCCTAAAAAAAACCCCAAAACGTTATCTAAAATAGTTGGTTTATATGGCTTTTATGACTTTTTTTCAGAGATGCTGCTGCTAAGTACTTTATATACTGGTAAAATGTGAGTTTATGTGATGATGATTTTGACACTTTAGATGTACTAACAAAACATTTCAGCCTAGATAGGCCTCCACTCAGTTTATGTGTTTATAGGTGTTTGGGAGGAAAGAAAAATAGCCAGTTTTAGCTGTTTATGAATCTCTAAGGACAACTTTCATTAATGCAGTGTCTGCAATCAGCCACGATGTTGTGTCCCTGTGATTGGTGCCATTCTCCAATGCCAGTGTGACAGAAATCCCCATCAGTGTCCAAGAGGGGTTACCCCAGGCCAAGCTGCAACGGAACAACAGACGAGGTATTTTCTAAGCATGATCTGTAACTCTGTTACAGAGATCCAACTTAACGCACATGGACAGGCAAAAAACCACCTAAGATATCCATGGAAATATCACAGGAGCATTCAGGGTCTGTTTTGGATGGTTGTTTTCCAAGGAGCATTAACGTGGTCTTTTTTGACAAGGGGAGATGTTCACGCACGGCCTCTTCAAGTGCCGATGTCTGAAACCTGCCGGTCAAAGATGTGACGCTGTAAAATCACAGGAAGTGGAAATGGTGGGTATTTTTCATGCCTCTAAAAGTATGACATGAGAGCTTTGAGCTGCAATCCTGAAAGAGCTTGACTGCTCCCATTCAGAAGAAATAAATAAGAATTTTTTTACTTTGTTTTTACCACTGATAAAGGGCTGGTGTGCCCCAAGGACAGCAAGCAGAGGGAGGAGCACTTGAAAATTTGGCTTCAGTAGATTGTTCCTTAAATTCAGTGACTCATGATTTTCTTTTGTTGCATGTGGCTCTTTGTGTATAGACTCCAGCCCAGTCAGAAAAATATCCTTCGGTCATTCATGAGAGCTAGTAATGGTTTCCTAAGGATTAATTCCTCCTAAAAGATACCGTCTGCATTCCTTTGGAAGATGCCCTCCCACAGGCCCTCTCTTGCAGCGCTACACTAAAAATAGTGCTCAGAGCTTCGTTGCGACAGCCCCGTGTTGCAATTTTTATGGCTAGGTAGGTGAAGTCACTTTAAATCACCCAGCTCACTTCACTTAAATTTGCATTATAATGTTGTTAATTATCCATGTATTTCAAGCCAAATAATGATTTCACAAAAAGATAAGACAGGGTCCTGTTTTTCTTTCCTCATGTTTTAAAAATGCGCATAGAGTTTGCATAATTAAAATGCATTTTCTCGGGAATGGAGATTTGTATCTATTGCAGGTTGAACTGCAAGCTCCTCTACATGCTGGGATGGTGTCCTCCAGCCGATCTGCTGGCTGGGATGCTGTCCTCCAGCTGAGATCCACAGGCTGGGATGCCGTCTTCCATCCATTCGCTTGGCGGGCACGCTCCAGCAGACCCGACTCGCCATAGTTCTCTGCCACATCAGTGCCGACTGAAGGAAGTTGCTGGGAATGTGACTCTAATCCGGGTTAATAATCACTGCAAAAGACTGTGCAAAACAAGCTGCTGCCTGGCTCCTTGGTGGCTTTGCTGGGGGGTGGCAGCAGTGATTGGGAAGGGCAGCACCTCACTGCCTGGCAAGGAGACCCTTTTATCTCTGCACAGACAAAGCGGCCAGCGGCAAAGGGCGCTTCCTCACGGGCTGCCGCCGTTGGCAAATTCAGTCAGCCTTGGTGGCACATTTAGTCCCTGACCTTCCCTGTGGTCTGTGCAGACGCAGCAATTCGGGGCGGGCGGGAGCTCCTGGGCAGGAGCGAGCACCCTCGACGGGGACGGGGTGGGCAGCAGCAGGTATCCCACAGGCGCTGCCGATGTGCAGCCCTTGCAGGGCATTGCTTTAGAGATCCCTGAAACCTGCCTGGCCCAAAGAAATAATAAGTACAGGGGATATTTTTCCACCCACCTTTCCTTCCATCTCTTTTTCAGTGTGTCAGCCCAGCTCTTCAGAAAACGCAAGGTGCTCTGTCTCTTCTGGGTGTGAAAAGAAGCATCTTTTTTTCCATTTTAAAACTCAACTTGTAGAAATGAGGTTGTTCCCTTGCTTTTCTGTTGTCTGGCCTGGTCTGAAGCGGTTTTCTTGTCCCATCTCCAAAAGACAGACAAGGCGGCCAAGGACAGAGGGGTGTTCCCAGTGTCGGAGTGGGAGCAGGAGGGTGCCTGGTCTGGATGCCGGGTAGACAGTTAATGAGATTACGGCTTTGGGGAACTGAAACTACAGCCTTCGAAAGGGAAAAGATCATCGCTGCTGCTCCCTTTACACTGTTGACTTTGTTTGCTTTGCATGAATGGTTACTGGGATGGCATGCGGTCAGGTAAAAAAATGACTCTTGGCCCTTCGAGATGAGGAAACTCATTCGGTGTTAGAAGGAGCTTGTGAGGGGGTTCGAGATGCATCCTTCCCCTGGGAAAGGGAAGGATGCTCCTGTGGGGATCCAAGTGGTGCCCAGCACCCCCGAAGTATCTGAGACACACGAAGCTCCATGTCTGCTAGTACTTGAACCAATGTTAATTAAAGCATTTTAATGAGGATGTTTTGAGAACTGTGCATTAGTCTGTGCAAGCCTTTCGTGAAATATTAAACATCTCTGTCCTTTCAGCAGCGTCCTCCTCCCCAGAAGGTCTTCCTGCAAATGGGGTTTGACAGTCCTGATAATTTCAGAACTAAAGAAACGCAGAGAAATAATCTTCTACAAAAATCTTAATGTGATCTTTGATGTTGCAGTCAAAGGAGCACATGCCAGAAAATATTTTGCTCTCTTTAGTTCATCCTCTGGTTGTGTTTGTTGTTATTTTCCCGTCAGGCGCGACAACAAGCAGCTGATTAACTCATTAGCTGAGACCATCAAAGCACAGGGCGAGAGCGCGAAATCTGCTCCTGCGTCCTCCAGCCGCTCCTCGCAGCTCGGCAGTTTCTGCAGGGCGCGTCTGAGGTACAAAAAGTTGTCTCAGATGCTCATGGACAGAAGCGTGCCCTGTCTTTCTCGAGCCCTGTCTCCACACTCAGGGACTGTGGCTGTGCTGGAGCATCTCAGCCTCCATCCGAGGGGACAACCCAAGCTCTAGCCCACATGTTCATTATCCATCAGGCAGAGGTAGTCCCACAGCGTGGCCTCCCCCTGAAAAACACCCCATACCCTATGCCAGGAGCTCCTCAGGGCCGCATGGCCTGGAGGGTCCCCGGCGGAGAACCACAGCCATGGGACAGTGAGGGAAAGTGCCATGGTGATGCTCCAGGTTGAGAGGCCAAGCACCACTTGGTGGACAGGTGATGTAGAGACCACACATGCAGTTTTTCAAAGCTGCTCCTAACCATCCAGCTCGCTGGAGTTGCAGGAGCAACTGGTAATGCTGAGTTTGTCTTGCAGGTTCAGGTCATGTGAAATTATGCTCAAGGTCTGGCAAAGGCAGTAGTTTGCACCTGACTGCTGCTGCCTTGGGTTGGAGGCCACCAAAGGGTTTTCTTTCCTAAGTGGTGTGCTCTGTCACAGTGTGACTATCGCCCAGCCTTGGAAAGACCAGCGACACCCCAGATCTCACTGGTGGAGGGTAAGTTGATCTGCCTCTCATCTCTATACGCCTGCAGGCCTTCAGAAGCAAAGGATTAGCAAATCGCTTATTGCACTCATGGTAAAATCTTGCAGACCTGAGCATCTGTCTACGCAAGCACTACAGATGTGTCACCGGAGCACAGCAAGCCCATGGCCTCCCAGGAGTGCTCCTGCACAGCAGACACCCAAGCAATCACCAGCAGATACCCATCAGGTACCCAACGTGTCTCTTGTTTTCCACCTCCTCTCACCCCTACCCCAAGGTCATGGCCTCCTGCCCCCTCTCCTCTTCACCTCCAACATATACATCCCTTTACACCCCAGCAGCTTCTGCCTCCTCCTTGCTTGCACCCCTTGACCCACCACCTTGGCCCCAGATGTGTAGAGCTCAACAGGACCAAACTGGCTCTGCTCAGGGGCCTTGCCACGCTCTGCCAAAGCTTCTTACTTCGGCTTTAGCAGCCTCTTAAAACTTCCACCACTCATTAGGCGTTAAGTGTCCACCCCACCCACAACAACTGTGGTTCACTTGACTTCCTTGAACACCTCTTCTAACGGGAATCGCCACAGCCCGGAGGGTCTTGAATGCAACCCATCACCATCTTGCAGCTACACACACCAGAGTCTCCTGAGCTGAAGAACAGTCAGTATTTATTGGCAATATTGGGTTCAGGTCCATTATGCATGGCACTGTCACAAAGGGAAAAGACCAGATTTTGCACCTGCAGAGCTAAAAAGGACTCGCAGATTAGCTCCTTGTTCTTCTCCTAGAGCAAAGGTCTTTGCGAGAAGGCCGCTTACGCTGGCAGCACTGGGGGATCAAAGTTGTTCCTGGAGAACTCATCGGGAAGGTTGATGTGTTGGTAGCATAACCAATGGCAAAATGAAGGAGAGGAGCCTGGCAGGATTAAAGCATTTTTACATCGCTGAATCTCCCGAGTCCCAGCCCTGGCAGCAGTGCTGCTGCTGAGCTCCTGGTTCTCCAGTGATCCCCTCTGTCCTGCAGCCCAGCTGGCCTGTGGTTCATTTAGCACAGAGTGAAAAATCAAACACTGAGGCCCTTTGTTTTTGCTAATTTACAACACAAACAGGCCTCTTTGCAAAGACCGGTGTACATTGCACACCCTCCATGGGCTTTGTTAGCACCTGAAACCCTCTCCTGATATGGTGATCCATGGAAGGAGATGTAAAAAGACATAATCCCAAATGAAGTCATGTGAGGAAATGGTTATATTTTTTTCCCTTTACGTAAGGAGCTGCCACTGCTCCTGAGAAATAGATATCCAACAGCAAGCTGCAGGCAGTGTGAGATGACAGATACATGTTTAAACAATGTCTTTATTCCAGTTCAGCTGAAAAAATAATTATTGAATTTGGGTCTTAAGCCAAGAAGTACCTTTGTTTCTGAGTGATCATTGATTAAAACATCTTGTGCTTTCAGCTGGGTTCTAATAAAGACACTACATTACCCTTCACACAGAGTATTAAAATAATATCTTTATTTGGGCGGAGAGAGGAATTTAGAGAGTGACCTTAATGTTCCTTGAGATTTGAAGAATTTCACCCAGCCTAGAGAAACTCCTACTTCCAAACTCTGGGATGTCTGCTAGAACAGGAAGTTTCTCTCGCATTGTTATCCAGCAAAACGAGCTCTGGATTATATTTAGCTCCATTCATTCAGCACAATGGAAAGTAAGACTCTGGCCAATTTCCTTAAGCAAGTTTATTAATAAGTGTTAGTTGTTTGGTGGCTGGTCATTTCTAGGTGGCTGTGGAAGATGATATATGCAGCACAACCTCCCTACCTCCCTCCTCTGAATAAGGTTCCCAGTGGATTCGACCACTCAAAGGACTTAATAACCTTTACTGGGTTTACTGTGCGAGGCTGGCAGCCTAAATATTGTCCCAGGTACAGCTTCCAACCCTGCCCTGGTTGCTCATGCTTGCTGGCCCATGCTTCACGGGACCTGCAAACAAACCATCAAGGGCAGTTTAGTATCTTTTAAGCTATAACTAAATAATCTTTCAGGGGCTCCTAACTACAGGTTCGAGGCAGCTCTGTGTAAAACTCCTAATGCTGGAGCTGCTGAGCTTGAGGAAGCCACACTCACTGCAGATCCTGCATTAACAGCAAAGACTCCCAGCACATGGGACCACGTGTTGAAGCCACACACAGGCCAGGAGCTTGGTTCACTGAGAGCACCTATAGCCTGGCTCTAAATCCTGGCTTAATCCATTGCTTTCTGTGTATGTAAAGACAAATTGCTTGGGGTGTGTCTGTGCTGAGGGCTAGAAGACAGACTTAGGGTGGTTTTATGCGTGACAAACTTCATGACCAATAAGCTTTCATCCATTTTGCTGGCTGTCGCTTGGTCTCAAAGCATCTGTAGTGTGTTTAGGATGTGCTGAGTTCAAAATATCTCCTGCCTGGGCCCAACTAATTTAGATTGTGTGACTTGAAGTTTGGGCTTGCCCTAAAGGATTGAGCTCCCCACCACCCACCTCCATTTGTAGTCATCAAGGGGAGGGGTCCGGAGCTGAGTATCTCTGCAATACTTTCAGCAGTGGGATATACTTCCCTTGAGGCCCCGAGCAAAATTCAGGCAATATGATGTCTTGACTTTGCTTGGACAGGAAAAACTAGTTGCTTTCCTCCCACTTGGAGCAATGGTAGGGAAGAGAGTGGAGGTGATCTCCTCTGTGGTTCTGCAAAAACAAAGTATAGCAATATGTGGCTGTCCTCTCCCCATCTAGAAGCCATGGCAGGATGCCTTCACAGGCTATGGGTGCAAGGGAAGAAAGAACCTGGGAAGCAATACGTGGCAACCACAAACCATCACAGTTGGTTGGAAAATGTAGAGGAAGGAGTAATGTTAGTCTACCTTCTCCCAACAAACTGTAGATGTCCACATACAAGAAAGAATAATTATCTGGTGTTCTGGAAACCAAACACCAGTCCTGAGAAGGTGGTGGTCAGCACGGTCATGGTTCCTTTCCTGGAATAGCTGGAGCAGTTGTTCCCTCAGTGCTCACCTTGCCTTCCTTGGTGCCCATCATGTCAGCAGTCACAGCACTGAGATTTCCCAAAGCTCAGCAGTTTGCACCTTTCAGGCTGCAAACTCAGGCATTGCTGCAAGGCACATGTTTCAGACAGATCTGGAAGATCTCAGCCAGAAGGACTGCAAATGGACTTACCTTTTTTTTTTAAGGACAGCTGAGGCTGTGTGCCATCAGAGCATGGCATCTTCCAAACAGGCACAGAGGAGGTAGCTAAGGCCACCTAAGCCAGCCAAACATGTTATAAAAGTAATAAAATATTAAACCACAGAATTTCTCCAAATTGTAGCATTTCTGATGTATGTGCATGGTTGGCACCACTCCGTTATTCCTGCCAAGCACTCAATTAGCACTTGAGTTAATAAGATGTTTTAATAACTGTTAAATTAAACAACTACTCTGACACTGCTTTCCAGTGTTTTCCAAGGGAAAGACTCTTTCAGCCCAATTCCTATGTTATCATTGTCGCTAATTATTTGTGTTTATTCTCTTTACTATGCTTATTTGATTTCATTAGAAATTAGATGCAGTGATAGGGGATGTAATTTGGTATTTTTCTCTAATGTGCTGAATAGATGAGGATTAGAGCTTCACAGTTATGAGAAAATGAGTCCTCATAAGCATTTGTTCAAACAGAAATCATAGAGGCTTTCTGACGACTGTCATACCCGCTTTGATTTGCTCTTCATCAGTGCTTTTGCGACTTTGTTCACAGAAGGCACTGCCAAAATGAAAGTACTGCTAAGAGAGGTGAAAACATGTAGTAGCCCAGGAGTACCTGTGAAAACATTTGGACTATCCTGTGCCGCAGCTGTTTTTTTTCTGGTGGTCTGACAGTGATCCAGGCAGGAAAAAAACAGTATTTTGGGGGTTAGCTCATGCAGTGTACTATAAATAGAAGAAAAACATCAAGTAATAGCAATATGCAATGTATCCCAAAACCCAGGGATTTAAAATTGTTTCATCCTGAAAAATTGAAAAGACAAAAGAAAACACATGTCCTGTGGGCAGTTCACAGCTCTGCCCCGGCTGGGGTGGTGAGGATGATGGTCTCCCACCCAGGCTGGGAGAAGGGTCGGTGCGTGATCAGGTTGTTGTAGGTCTCGATCTGAGATATCTCCCTGGCTTCGTCCAAACTGATGCTTCTGCTGTGAGTGGAATAGCCTAGGGCTGGAGCTATGCTGAGAGAAATGAAAAGCTTTCATAAAATTATGTCATGTGCTGAATGTGCCAGCCTGTCGTGTAATAATAGCTAAAACTTTCTGTAATTAAAACAAGTAGCTAGTTATGGTGTCTGACTATGATCAAAGCTCTTTTGTCTGCTTTGACAGTTGGCACATGTGAAAGATTTTGGCTTACATGGAAAATACTGTTGTGGTTTTTCTCTTGGTTTTAAATGGCAAGAAACATACATCTTGGATTATCCCTAAACTGAAAGAAAACAGTAACGGGAAACTGAGAACCAGAATGTGCATGACGTAAAATGTCTACAATTTCTGGCAGAAGCAGCTCCTCTACCCAGCCATCGTGCCTTCAGAGCAGTTGACCTGTTGCTGCAATGCAAACGGTTGTATCGCGTCATTTTATATTTCTGCAGAGATGGGAATACAGCTCTTGAGAACATTCCCAAATGTCCCGCACTGCCTTATTAAAATAAGAATTGCTTTTGCATAACAAATATTTGTCTGAATTTTGACAAACCAATTGTCTGCCATTAGAGGATTTTTTTTTTTTCATTACTTGGATTGTAATTGTTTTGAGGTGTTTTATGGATAAAAGCTACCTTTCAGTTCACAAGAGAAACCTACATTATTTTTCCATATTCATGTCTGGTATCTGTATTACAAAATAAAGGGCTTGGTGAGTAAATGTAATTAGCTTTTGCCCTCAAATTCCTCTTCATCTTGAAAAAACCCTAAACTAATCCAGAATTCCTTTTGCATCTCTGAAAACATCTACTTCCGCTTAGAAGTCTCTAGGAGGATAAATATGAAGTTTTACAAAAAACCAGATGTGAACTGATTGGCTGAGGAACATCTGCCAATAATATGATGTTTTAAACATTATATTAGGCAACAAAACATCATCTGAGGGAAGTGGCCAGCAGAGTGTATTGCTGAGCATTGGGATTTTTCCATCCCTTCTCCTGAAGTTCTGTGGTATGTTGTGTGAAGATTTGCTTCTTCCACATCATGTGTGCAATTGTGTCTTTTTGTGTTTCCTGTAATTTCAAATTATGACCTGTGAACTCATTGGTCACAGGCTGAATATTCCTCCAAATTCATCTATGTTTGATGTGGGTCATCTTCTTATCTTGGTCATGGCCAGCACAATGGGTTCTAACCTTCCAGTGTCATTCTGCATGCAAGTGTGCATCCACCCTGTCACTTCTGACCAGAGATTTTTCTACCTTTGCAGTTTATCAGAGATGACAGGAAATCTTTATTCCTCCTTATTTGGATATTGGGATAATGAACTGATCTTCAGTCATCTTGGGCCACCTCTGCTTCAGAGGGCAGGACTTCACTATGAACGGTCAGAGTCTACCTCTTTGGTCCATGCGGTCCTTGGAGCAACTCCAACTCCATGGCTGGCGCTTTTGGACCTGGAGCAGACCTGGAGCAGAGCATGTAGGACCCACTAGTCCCTGGAGGCTTAGCCAACAGCTACTGCCAAATCCTGTTGACCTCTGTGAGAATCTTAAGCGGTTTGTATCTTGGTAATGCCCCATGTCACACTGCACCTTCTCTACTTGTAATCTTGGTTCCTGATACTGTTGTCTACAGAATGACCCATCCTTGTCTCCTCTGGGGTGTGTGGCAATTGCTCTTCTGGTGTATGAGGAGGACATGCTTCCCAAGCATAGAGTCAGCCATCCATGGTGCTCGTATGATGTGCTCATGTGGGCATTTCAGTAGCACAAGGTCTTTGGTCATTACGAAAACAAACCTTCAGTTCAAACATGATGAACCATAGCATCATGCAGGCTGTGGGCAAAGGTATCATTAACATATCCAGGGACATTGCCAGGTAACACCAGACAGTATTACCATCATGTGCAGTACCAATAAGCAATGTGGTATGACATTCCCCTGTCCGTGGCAGGAAGCTGTTGACCTATGGAGCCTTCCTGTTAGATTAATTTATCCACAGCTCACCTGCAGCAAGTGCTTTTAACTGACAACCTGACTGATCTGTCTCTCATGGAAGATAAGCACTGGCATCTTGTAGACTGGTTTCTTGAACTGAAGATATTTGGAAAGAAACATATTTACTGCTGATGTCAATGCAGAAGAGTCGAACCTGCTGTCCTTAAAAAGGAAGGGCTGAAAGGCTGTGGTTGGACGTGTTTCTGCTCCTGTGCTTGGTCCGATTGAGTGTGGCGAACTTGGTCCTATTACTGGGATTTCCATTGCCTATTTCGAAGAGCTCTGTGGGATGCTACCTCCCTTTGCTGCTCTCCCTGTTGCAGAGCTCTGGATCCAGGCTTGTCCCCAGCTTCTCATGGCATTCATACCGGGCAGCTCACACCATTAGGACATGGCTGCTCTTCTCTGTAAAAGAACGTTTCACCAGTAGCAGAAAGGGACAAGAAACATTAACGCGGCACAATACCCTTGACTTTCAGTTGGTGATCTTAATGCTAAAGGTGACAGACTTGTCTCTGCTGTGTCTCAGTCAGGGTCCATATGCAGCCTCAAATGGCTGGAGCATTGATATTTTTACATCCCTCCACCCTGAAATCTCATAAATGGTGATGGATATTATCCCTTTGCCTCTGGGTACAGGTAAGAGGGAAGGGTCCCTCACCCAAATCCCCATCATATGGGGCGTTTGTCTACTCATTGCGTGAACGTGCTTGTTGACTGTACACATACCTCTAACCTTGCTTGCCATAACCAGCCTCTCTTTTTGCATACATAGGCTCCTGTGGAGTTATCTTGAGTCCTCAGGGATTCATTCCACTTAATGATAAAACAAAAGATTAATGTTACTACTGTTGTAGTATGAAATGTTTCTCGACACTGTATTGTCTCACACCAGGATCTGGTTAAGTAGGAGAAAGATGGAAGCTGTATTTCAAGCTGGGCATGGGAAAACTAGACAGTAATTTGCATGGTTGCACAAGGTAGAGGAATCCACTGTGCAGTTTAGCACTTCCTCAAGCTGAGAGACTGGAGAGCAGAAAGATTCCCTCAAACCCAAAAGCTGAAACAAATATTTCTGTTTTGCACCATTTAAAATCTTAGGTGGTGTGAGTGTTGTGCAGACAGTTAGAGTGATGCAGTTCTAGTGGGCAGGACTAGGAAAATGGTTTCTTCTGTGATGGTAACTGGATTTTTTTCTATGATATTACCTCCTATATTGACTATTACCTCTCTTGCCAGAATGCAGCACATATATTTTTTCATTCATGTTTATGTGTGTGTATAAATGCAGACATACATATGTATATATGGCTGTGTTTATATATACATACATATGCACATGGCCTGGGGGACCTGCCTATGTCTGCACAAATGCCATTTGAATTCTAAACTCTGCTTCTATTAACTTTAACTTTCAGTGCTGATTACAATGTCCATTTCACAGCAGAATAATGATCTTAGCTCCAACTCAAAGCATCAAGGACCATCAGCAACATCCTTGGAGCACTTGGCTTTTCGTGGTTCTCTTCTAAAGATGGTACTTAAAAAAAAAAAAAGAATAGAAAATCTCCAAAACTGAGAGATACAAAGAAATCGCGCCCTACTGCAGAAGGGACATACAGCTACCCAAAAAGACAAGACTAGAACCAGAAGACTGAGCGGAAACAGATGGGCCAGAGACACGTCCTGTTTCTTGAAAGACACCCACCAAATTTCAAAGGACTCAAGAAGCAGTAAGTACTCCCAGAAAGGGAAAGGCATTCAGGTGTTTACTGTTTTTCAGAGATGTTTTTATAATTTGCTTGACTTTTTAAGTATAAAGCAAAGGTGACTTTAAGAATTTCCTCTGCAAAGCCTTTATGCACATTGATCTGTCACACACATGAGTTCCCAGGAGGGTGAAACTGGAAGAATCCAGATGTTTGAAAGCACGCTGGCCCAAGCGAAGCTGCTGGTAACATCCACAGACTGAGCTAGATGGACCTGTAATAAAGGACCCAGGAAACAAAGAATTTCTAAAATGAGTAGCGTTACTTTTAAACAAAAACAGATGTACAACATTAGGGGAATATGCATTTAAATAAAAGCTTAATCTTTAAACCTCAGGAGCATACTCCCATGGTAGTCACGAAAGTGAATGCAAGCTAAAACCCCAAGATAATATAATAAACATGAAGGATTCCTGCAGAGAGGGATCCTGAGGTGCTTTACAACTGTAAAATGATACAGAGAAGACTAATAATTATCAGTTAGCTGTGAACTGGTGTCTCGTCTTCTGGAAACCCCTGCAGAGAGGAATGGGGTAGGTTTCCCATATAAACACGAAGTAATGCTGGATTGACATTCCCCTCCTCCTGGGCACAAATAGCTTGAGAATCTTCTACCAGCTTTTTCAGTTAATCCTTCCTCTACTACACGTGTAGTTCAGCCTCTCCTGCTCCTTAGCTGAGCATGGTCCTACTTGCCTGCACGCTGCAAAATCACTAGGTCCTGGGCTCCGAGGGCATTAGTTACACTGTAAGGATTTGCTGGGTTTTTTTAATTTTTTGATCAAAATGTATACAAATCTGCCCAGATAAAATGATGGGTCAATGGCATAAGCACTTGTAATGAACTCGGTAGCAAATGCTAAGCAGGTGCTGTGGCCTGTGTTACCTCATTATAGAAAAAGCAGAGTGAAGAAGCCCGTCCGTGTCCTTCCACCTCTGCCTTCCACAGCCAGCTGTACCGTGGCATCTCTCCAGCTTCTGGCAAAACATCTCCGACCCGGACAATTGCGACTATGTTTCATGTGGCTGGAGAGACAGGTCAGAAAATCAGCCTGTTATGCTAAATCCAACAAATGGGAAATTATCTGTGTATAAATATAGTTTATGCTTTTCCACTTGAAAGGAAATCCCCTTATCAGCTCAGTCTCAGATGAAAACAACTGCGGACAGTGTGAGCCAAGCCAAATGCCCTTGCTGAGAGGCATCGGTGGCCTTCCCCGGCAACTGAATCCATGCCTTCATGGCCCTTTGGGGAAGGAGTTTTACCATATTGTGTAAAATAAGTTGCCAGACAAAGCTGTTGAAGGGGAAAGTGGAGCATGGAGATAGCACATGGCTGTTTTGCTCAGCCAGATACTGGGAAGCGATGCAAAAGCAGGGAAGGAGATGTGAGGTTGGAACAGATTTGTTGGGCCAAATGCCATTTTTTCCCTTTTAAGTAGACTGCAGCCCTGCTGCCACTGAAATAAATGAAAATGTCGCTGTTAAATTTGAAGAAAGTAAGCAATACTAGGCCTTAGAATCAGTGAAAACTTTTCCTCGTTGCCTTAATCTTCAAATTGTAGTCCCTTTCTATGTATTTTAATCTCAAAATACACTGGGTCAAGCTCATGAAGTCCTATATAGCTGAAGACTATGCAGGTACAGGTGGCATAAAGCATATTATTAAAAAAAAAACACCACCAAAAAACCCAACCAAACTAACCCTGAAGTTCCCTGCTGCAGTAACACAAAACTATCTTAAAAATGAAAAAAAAAACCAAAACCGAAACCAAACAAAAAAACCTCCAAAAAGAATTACAGGGTGGCATGAAGCCCTGGCTAAATGCAGAGCTCAGAAATTCAGTACAGCCACATACAGAAGTAGACAGTTCTACACATGTCCATCAGGAAGCACAGCAACTCCTTTAAATTATCCTAAGTAATCTCCAGGAGAGACATGTTTTTTCTGTGTTATCTGATGGCCGGAAAGGTGGTTTTTACCCCAGAAGAGCAAAAATGTGGTTGATACAGGCACAATTTGGCAACACCCGCTAGTGGGCTCTATGCACGTTTCATACAGGGCTTGAAATGTAAATTTTCTGTGCAGCTAGCCTGGTCCGATGGATTCGGCGTAAGAGCAGAAAGCGGGAGCTTGCTCTCCTGGAGCTGTTCTGAACCACTGAGCCACCTCCTTCTGGCCGAGGCTGTGCTCTCCCAGGGCTGGACAAGTGCAGGTGAAGAGCAAGACTTGCTACTCATATGAATTCCCACCGGCCCCATCAGGATGGGTTTTTATCAGCAGCTGTCGTGAGTCGCTTTCTGGAGTGACCCGCATGCCTCGTAGTGATCCCAAAGACCCTGTGCTGGGCAGAGCAGTCCTGCAGCAAGAGCTGTTGAGGAGGGAAGGAGAAGGGACTGAGCTGATTGCTCAGGGAAGGAAAAATGAGCTGATTGCATGTCCAAGCTTCTCTTCAGGTGTTGCCTACGGTGGACTTTCAAGCAGCATCCATCGAGCAGGAATGCTGCCTTTCCCAAGCAGGGGGAGATGGTTCCCAGCTCCCCAGGGCACTCCAGCAGGAGCAGCACCGCCTGCCCAGGCATCAATCTGCCTGCCTCCAGGTAAGAACAGGGCTCACACAGCATTTTAAGCATCCCTGGGTCCCTGTCAAACCCTCTGGGCTGGCAGAGCATCACTCTCCCAACCCCATGACCAGAATTCATTTTCCCCAGTTGTAGGGGGGAGCATCCTACTGCATGAATCCAAAGAAACAATTTTTATATCTGGTTTCCACTGAGACATAGCATCGTTTTCCTGATCGCGTGGGGTCGGTTAGAGTTCTCGAGTTGTGTTGTGGAGGTTTCTCCACAAAAGCGGGGGTGTTAACCATGGTGGCATGGCACAGCTCCAGCTCCGCTCACACCACCCAGCTCTCCCCCTGCTCTGGCAGCCGGGAGGGACAAGGCAGCCCCGCACTGTTTAAACAGATGCCTTCTTTCATCTGGGAGGTGGCTGCCCTTCGGTCCTGGGAGAAGAGCTCATCTTCTGGATAGTTTGCATAACAATTAACATTTGTCAGCTGAGATTTGCCTGGTGAAAGATCACTATTTACAAGGAGGCGGTCAGTCTTTTGAGGCTGGAATAATTCTTGATCCACTAAAAACTAAGCTGAGAGTGGGAGCAAGCCTGAAGGTGGGCTGATTTCGCACTGCAGGTTTAGGAGGAGTTTCTTTTGCATTCAACTTGGAGGTAGAAAAGTAGAGCTGCCGTGAAAGAGGGGATTCTTTAGCTCTTACAGATTTCATTCAGTTGTTCCAATGAAATAAATACATCCGCCTTAAACAATTGAAAGAGGTATTTACTGCCTGTGGTTTAACAACTGTACTAAGTCAAAGGGACCAGTCAACTAGAGCCTTATAATTCTTTTCTAAAGAGAGGATGAGAGAAAAGAATGAGACGACAATGCAGTATTTATAATAAAGATGAAATGAGTGGAACTCAATGGCGCCAGCAGCCCCGGAGCTCCTGCTGCTTGGGCTAATGCATTTTGCATTAGCACGTCTGGATATCTGGCACTGGAAGGTCCTGAAAATGCTTTTACAAAATAGCGTCATTCTTATAGCAGCAGCAGCATTTCTTCCAAGCACCACCACCGACTGGTGCAGCTGGGCTGGGCAGCCCCTGCAGCTGGGTGAATTGCCAGGAAGGTTTCAGGAGACCGAGACTTGCTTTCTACTCATCTCCTTGCAGCTGGGTTGCTTTTTGCCCTGCTCACCTCCCCACATTTACAAGTGGCTGCACCAAAAGGGCTGATGCTCTCAGGGGGCACCTGCTCGAGCAGGGGTGGGTATATGGGGTACCCATCCCTGCCTGGGAGCAGGGGACTTGGCCCACGAAAGCAGGATCCCTGCCTTCTCAGGGTATAGCGGGGGGCTACTGGGCAGCTAGACATCACGGTGAGCATACAAACACAAAATTACATCTGTAAGTAGATTTGCTCTGCATTGGCTAAATAAATAACATCTGTGCTACAAGGACCCCTAGATGTGTATCCCATACTACTCCATTACTCCAGCAGCTAATCTTATATTTGCCTTGGAAGCAATACAAAATCCTCCAAGGAATTAATACCCAGCAACTGCATGTCACCAGAACATTTTATTTTTCATTTTTTCCCCCTACAGACTGGAGAGATATATGTCTCTCATTTCTTTCTGAAACCTGGATTTGAAAAACTTTGTGTTGCTGCATCTTCCCATAACCCTGCAGAATGACATTAGCAGTAATGAGCAAAGCCCAGCAGCACCCCAAGACAACTCTGGGACAGGTGGGAAGACCACCTGGGTGTAGGTGTCATCAGAAGCAGACGGCAAATGGTACCTTCTTTTTAATAACTATGATTATAGAAAGGGGAAACTCAGCACTTCAGGGCTTTCTTTTGCTTTTAACATATACAAATGATTTCTTGTCCAAAGAAATGAGTGATACCAGAATCTATTGCAATAATTCTTAAAATATAGGCCTTGGATGTTTGGTTTTCTTTTTGCCTAAGCCTCTTATCTCTGTATGGAAGCAGCACATGAGTCTGAGGGGGAAAACGAAAATGGTACTAGAGGCTTCCCAAAAGTGTAGGAACAAGTCAATGAGGAGTGAGGCAGGGAGAACAAAAAAAATTGATGAAGTTGTTGTCCTGATTGCGGTATGCTCGAGTCCAGCTAAGAACAGGACTTCTTCCTTTCAAAAATAAGGCTGATCTTAGCCTCTGATCCCCAAATGCTAGAGCAGTGGGATGGGGTAGCAGCTAGGAGCTCAGCACTGGACCCTGTGTTCATGGACAAATGACTTTTGGCTTGATTTTTCAGCAACCCCTCTTGTTCTCAGTAGGACATATTGGTGATGACCTCTTCAAAAGCTCTTAATATCTTGACCTCATATACGGGAAATAATTATTAGATCCATAGGATGTGTGCAAGGTTGTTTAGTTATTGTAGCACAGCGCCTAGAAGCTGTTCAGCACTGAAAAGTCCAAGCCATGCTGCTTCTCACTGCTAACCTGCTCACGTATCTAAAGACAAGGCGCATGTTGACTTCACCCAAACTGGAGAGTGAAAAGAAACCAACACCTACCTGTGTTTTAAGACAACCGGAGGAGATGTGTCTTGCAAAGGGCAGGCAGTGCCTTTCAGAGAGAAGGACGGCATCACAACAGAAGCATGAGCTATCAAGACAAATTAGTAAAAAGACCTTTAAATACCACATGCGGCAATAGCTCAACGCCAGGGATATTGAGCCAAGTGCAAGTCTCCAAAGCAGGCAGAGCCCCCAGGTCATGACTCCTGACATTTAGGCTGTTGAGGCTGGTCAGGATACAAGTTGGATTCAGAGGTGAGGTCTGGACTGAGGTTTTGATTTGACTTGTTACTAGTCAGAAGAGTTCTCTGGGGAAAATGTCTTACATTGAGTAACCTCTGTGTCAGGTCTCCAGTACATCTTAGAGTCTGGATTGGTGTCCCAGAGGAATCTGAAGTATTTAGCAGCATGGATATTGCCGGCTTCAGGAGGATGTGCCACTGGCCTTGCTCCACAAGTTCCCTGGGGATGGGATGGGCTGAGCTTTAACTGAAAGCTGCTGTAAGTTTTGCAGACTGTTTTAGAGGAATACTGGACACCCTGCTTCTGCAGAAGGTGCACATCAGGGCAGAGTCCTCCACTTCTTCATACAGAAAAGCCAAAATATTGACTCTGAAAGTGGTGCTAAAGAAGGCAGCTCTCAGAGCCAGTTTTGGGCTCTCAGGAAGCAGGAAAGCCCTTCGTGTTCCTGCCCTAACACAACCTCCACACAACTTTCTAATAGGATGCATGTCGACGTTTTTTTCAAGTATCAATGCCTTCTTACCATCTCATGCATTGCTACTCCTTTGCCTTCTTTCTAGTGCAACCACTGGCTCAGAGAGTCTGAGCTGCCACTCGGTCTGGATGGGGAAAAGGCCATGGAGGGACACAATTTGTGACAGGTAATTCTGATTTATACCACTTGGTGCTATCACACAGGGATTTGAAAACAAAGTGTCCCAGTGCAGCCACATGTATTTTGCTGTTCTGCAAGGCCTGGAACAGCTTAAGGCTTGGTATGTATCCTCCTCCGCTTCGAGCAGCGAGTATCCTGCTATTGCAGGCATTTTGACAACATGCATAAAGTATTATCCTTCCTGCAGGGGATCTCAGCAGCAAAATGGTCGGAGTCACTGGTCCAGGCTGAGTAGATGTGGCAACTGACTGTGCTGTGGGAGCATTAGTTTCCTACCTTTCCTATTCAAGGTTTACTGGTGAGTTGGGGGCAGCTGGTTTCCCTTCCAGGTGGTGCCTGGAAGCAGCAAGAGATCTGGGAGTAGAAGGTCTTAGGTGTTACTTGCTGTCCCCTCAGTTTGAAGAACAGCAACTCATTGCTTTGGTAAGCAAAGTCCCAGATAACCTCCTATTAAATTGGCCTCAAGGCAGGACAGCAGGAAACCCAGTGCTGTGATGGATCTGTCACTGCCCTCAGAAATGATCCATGTGGATCCCACCAGGGAATGGACACTGTGCAGGAAAGGAAATCTCTGAAATGCAGTTCCCTCGGGAGATTTGAGAGTCACCCGAGGAAGTGTTTTGAAGAAAGCCTAGAAGAACAGGAGCGGTGGGAACTCTCCATGGGTGAGATCCTGGGGATGTGGCAAAGAGAGGGGAAAGGAGAGGTGCAAGATAACCCCACGCAGATGTGCACCCCTGGAAAGGAGACCCAAAACAAAGCTACTTGCTGCATGCCATGGCTGTACGCAGCTGTACCCCCAGAGCAGGGGAGCGCCGCGCTCACGCTGG
The DNA here is from genome assembly GCA_013396915.1 of Stercorarius parasiticus. Lineage (NCBI taxonomy): Eukaryota > Metazoa > Chordata > Aves > Charadriiformes > Stercorariidae > Stercorarius > Stercorarius parasiticus. The sequence goes on from VWZL01004030.1 coordinate 249,896, forward strand.
GCACTGCCGTGCTGTTGGGCTGTTGCCCAGTGAAGTGGCCATTTTGCGAAGCTTTGACAAGCCAGCAGGCCCTGGGTCCTGAATTCTGAGCATGGAGGCAGGGGCTCTGCCCTCCCGAGCACGCTGCACATGACGTGATCTGACCATCAGAGGACACATTCGGTTGTGGGTAGGTGCCGGCTGTGGGAGCAGCCTCAGCTTGGGGTTTCCCTGCCTTGGGGTATGTCACTGTGTTACCTGATTTGTCCTTTTTTATTATTTTTATGGGGTTTTTTTGCACATATTTTCACTGTGATATGCTTTGCTAATGCAGTCACATGTAAAAAACAGTCAGGATATACCACATAAAAACAGGAAAGATCTTTAATCTTAGGGTCATGAGAATGACACTTGACCTAGCAAAGCTACTTGTCCAGTTGCTTTACTTCTAATGTACTTGTTTTTCCTTCAGTACTGACAGTGCTTCAAGCCTCTGAATTTCAGTACTGTCTCCAGCTATGAAGTTTTAGACGAGTGATGGGTCAAGGTAGGTCTTGTGGGGACTGCAGTGAACTAACAAATGATACCATCCCAGGAGAGCTCAGGACTTGCTCTTGCTCCATCCAGTTCTTCTTTTGTCTTGAAATATGTTCAAGACTCCCTTAAACAAATTGGTGGGCTTTGGTTCACTGCTCAGTTTTCTTCATCTAGTGAATATTAATTCCCCTATTGGGTGAAATAACTGAAATAATGCAAATAGATCCAAATAACAGTTGCAAATTAAACGATGCTCTAAGTAAGTACTTTATAATAAACAGAGCAAGAAAAATGCATTCATTTTAACACCTGAATTCATTGTATAAGCAGAATCAAGAGGCTGAAGACCAGAAGGAATATTAAAAGTTGCAATGGCCCTAAATCTTGGGTAATGCAATTTGAGTTCTGCCATTGGAAAACTGTTGCACATATACGATGTCATTTAAAAATGACACTGAGGGCCCCTGTAAGGATGCTCAATGGATCAACTTCCCAAAATTACATGGTAAAGTCTGTGATCAAAATATACCACTGGCCACAAGGCACAGATATCACTTATGGAAGTCTCCAAACCTAGGCTGAACTTTGCAATGGTTCCTAGCCTTTATGAATGCTTTCGCTTCGACTTTACAGGATGGGATCACCCTTGCGCAGGGTTGCCCACTCCACTTTGGCAGTGGACCCAGCCAGCTCACATTTGGCATGATCAAGGAATGAGTATGGGAGAGGAATAACGTCTACACCCCGCTCTGCTGCCTCCTAACCGCCCTGTCTCACCAAACTCCAAGAATGTCACTTCACAGCATTAGATCTCGGGGAGCTTTTCTAAATTTGCATTGCAGGCAAGGAGCAGAAAACCCTTGTTTCAAACTCCTGCGTTATCAGAAAACTTCTAGAGTTTCACGGGCATTCATTCAAACCCACAATCTGTCCAACTGAGTGAGAATGCCTTGCAGCAGGATCAGGTTTTATCCAGCACCAGGTACGCTGATAATCCTCCCTAATCAGTCGCCAATCTCTGCTTGGCGAAAGCACTCCCCGGGGTATTTTTACTGAAGCTATTTTTAAATGACAGTGTGATATTTTGTTTTCTTTTGCTCGTTTGTCAATGGAAGAACTGGCTATGCCGTGTGTCTGCTCTGACAAGAAACTTCCAGTTATTTTTCAGCCTGTTCCAGCTGGGATGGAGGCAGGGCTGGAGAAAGTGCTGGCTGCAGGCGGGGTGAGCCCTCCAGGGAGCAGCGACCCTGCGAACCTCTGCCTGTCGGGGTCCCCCGTGTCCGGCTGTGGGAAAAGCCTTCTAGGTTTCTTCGGACTCTGGTGTTGATACTCCTTTGGGCTGTTTTTCACAATTTGGGTTGGTTTATGTTTAGCTGAGCTGCTACTTGCATGCATGTTGGGTTTTTGGTTTGTTTTGGGGGGTTTTTTCCACTTGAATTCCACTAGATTTTTCAAGAAATTATATTTTTTGGTTTAGGTTCTGAATGGCCTCAAAGCATAGGCATCTAAAAATTGAAAATTAAAACTTGAAACGTCCAAACAGCATCACTGTGCGGACAATTCACATTTCATCTTGTCAAACAGCTTTCCCAAATGGAGATGTAACTGGTTCCACCTCTTCCTCTAAGCTCCTGAACATCGCTGCATGTTTCACAATGGGCTTTACATTTCATTTCTCTCACTAATGCATTACAGACTGACACTAGCCACTTTTTGTCCCCGGGGGGTTTCTTCTGGATGAAGGAAATATAAAATGCCTACCGGAATTTTGCTGATTCCCAAGCCCTCCACCCTTATGCACTGTTGGATGACAATTGTCCCACAGTTTTGTACCAAGATTTTCTAGCCCATCAAATTCAGACACGAATGTCTTACAGTAGATAAAACCCTACTGAGAAATATGGATTGTCTACGTGTGTGCAGCTATCGAATATAAAACATGCCTAATTAAATCCTGGAAAATTACATTCCCTGGTTTTAAGGCCTCTGTTTGTACATGGGCCCAAGATTTCTGTTTTTATGCCTCTGAGTAATCCCAGGATTTGTTCCAGCACCTTCTCTTACATATAATATGTACAATACTGCCTCCCTACAGAGCTAATCCCATAGACTTCAGCAAGATTACTGCTCAGGTCGCTCAAATACCTTCCCATCTAAGAAATGGTGCTGGACCCAGCCTCAGGAGAGGTGCCAGTCTCTGGGGTCAGTCGTGGGAGCAGAACTAGATCTTCACTATCATTTTCTGCCCTGATCCAGCAGCTCCAGCAGCTGGAGCAAGAGGGAGAACTGCATCCCTGCTTAGCCTGAGCTCTGCCAATTCCCACCAGTTATTGAGGCTGGGTTTTTTCATTGCAGAATCCAGTAGAACTGGATTGAAACCAACACGCTTATTTTCCCATTGAAAAATTTCCCATATGACGGATATTCTAAAATCTCTTAAATTTTCTAGTTTCTGATCCAAAAGCCATTTGAAGACCAGATACAGTTTGATGGGCTAGATTTTAAAGATATGTTGTACCTTAATATCTGCTGCCTTTGGTTAAGATTCCTGAGGCAATATTAACAGAAGCTGTAAAAATATGTCCCTTTTCATCATGGTTTTACGTCAGGAGTTTACTGCTCTAATCATTAACTAGCTTGCTGCATTATCTATGAAAATTGCTCTGTAATATTTATGAAACGTGACCTTTGTTAATTCAATGTTACAAAGTGTTGGATTCATTCTGTTTGCAAGTGGAACAGATTTCCAAATCACTCTGCAATTAGTACAGTTTGATCTAACCAGCCTATCTCTGCATGGGGTAGCCTTCTACTGAAACAGCAGGATCGCTGTCAGAAATGAAATGTATTTTCCATACGGCTGAAAGTAAGGCTGTAACACCTGCTTCCACTACATCATCTTTGGCAAAGGTAATTGCTGAATGAATATTCCCAATAAGGGAAAACAGTAACCAGACTTAGAGAGCCTTTTGTTATGAGAAATACCTCAATTAAAAAAATAAAATTTAAAATGTACATGGCCAAAAATGTTTGCCATGTGTAATATTGTAAGGGGAAACCAAAAGGAAACAGGACAATCTCAGGCTGAAATGGGCACCATTGGCCATTCTGCAATGGACACACACAGCACAACTGCAAGTGACAACAGGAAGATTCAGGAACCCAGTGGAGTTGAGATGCTTTGGTAGGTGATTCTCCAAATCACTCCCAAGGCCACCATTAAGGGGGGATGGTAAGGTCCCTCCCCACCTAAAAAGCCCATCTTCCTGATCCGGCTAATGCTACCATGATTTTCCAATTCTCTCAGTCACACAGGACAACCTGTACCACTTCAGTGATGTGTTGGACGAACAATGTTTCATTGGAGCAACAAGCATTCTGGACGAGCATCACGCAGCGATGCCATGTGGCACCATTCAATAGCAGATCACCAAGAGCGTGCAGCATCCCTAGCATTCATATCATGTTTTCCCATCTCCAGAGCTCTGTGTGGTCAGTGTCAGCACTCCATTTTCAATACAGGGTAACCAATGCTCACTCCAACTGGGACTGCCTCATGTATTACACAATGTCGTGAACAGAGCATTTTCCTGTCCCTGCATTAGTCTCCTGAGCTTGTCCACTAGGGATGGACAAAATTAGAGTTTGGTTTGTGAGCCAAGCTAAGCTCTGATGAAATCTCTACATAGAATCATAAAAAATGCCCATTTGGCCCCTTGTAGATCTGTTTTATTTTCCTCTAGCGTGACATCCGACTGTGCTCTCCTTTGCAGGAAACAAACATCCTCTTGGATAAAGCAGGGACTGGAAAGCCAGGGACACCAGCCGCACGCTCCGTTCCCTGCATGGGAACAGAGAGGGAGGCTGGGGCAGAGCTGGGACGGGACGGGCAGCAGGTCCTCACCCAGGACAAACTGGTGCAGCTGCCCTGCAGACAGCACGGATCTGCCAGACTTGCAGCTGCTCCAGCCCCCTGGGCTTTCACACGTGAAGGATGCTTCTCAGGAGGAAGGTTCTCAGGTCCTCCTGCCTTTCAAACTGGTATTTTAGCAGTTTTCCCACATATGAAACGGAAACAATATTGACCTACAGGACGTGAGCGGTTTGATGTGAAGGCAGCAGCACAGGTTGCAAAGAGAACGTCCTGCCCATGCCCTGCTGTGCCAGAGCCAATCCTCCACAGTTCATGATTTGGTCCTAAAATTCAAAGCTGCCTGCAAGCCTGGGCAATAGTGCCTGATGAACCTTCCCTCTCCCAGTGACCGTGACAATGTGTTGGCGAACAAAGGAGCTGCTAAGGAAACAAAGGCGAGTTGCACTTGTGAATGACATGGGTTTCTTGGCATCTGGCCAAAAATTGTGGCACTCGTTCCCAGAACTTGACCGAATCGGGGAATCCTCCTTCCTCCACGTCACTCCGCTGTCCCCCAAGGGAAAGGAAAAAATACAGATGTCTGAGCAAGAAAAGAGCAAGAGAGAAGCCAGAGACACGTACAGGCTGTTGTGATAAGGGAAGTGGGGAAAAAACGGGTTCTATCAGTACCGGTACCATGAGCTACAGCATTGCCTGCACACCAGCCCACCTCACCCTGCAGGTGCATTTCTTTGTATGACTTTCCCATCTCCCAAAATTGTTTCTCAATGCAGGAATGTTTGGAAGGGGTTAAATCACGCACTGTGAACCAACTGGCAAGAAGGAGCAGATTTCAGAGTGAACATGTGAAACCAGGGAGAAGGGGAACAAGCAGCTGCTCTGATGGGATGAGCTCAGCCCCTCCAGGTGTCCCAGGAACTTGAACACATGTCCTGCCAGCCACGGCGAAGGCAGCAGGATGGCCAGTGACTGCGGCACTCAGAAGTGGGGCAGCAACAGCACAGGCATAGCTGCCCTTCAGCTTCTTGCTGGGGCTCCATCGTATGCATTTATTGCAGCTGCATGTGCCTGCACTGGTGCAGACTGGGTGAAGTCCTGGGGGGTCTGGTTATCCCACAGCTCTGAGGCAGGCACAGATCCAGGGAATGAGAGAGGCTAAGAGAGCAGTGGTCTGGGCAAAAATGTGTCTAGAAATCCCCAGGCTCCGGCTGGAGAGCAGTGCTAGAGCCAGGTTCCTCCCTGCTGAGCTGAGCAAGTTCCTCTCTGCAGCAAGTAAATGCAATGTTTTATCTTTTCAGGATCATGGATTCCTCCATCAAACAAAAGATTTTCTTGCTACTGTGTCCTTCCTCAAAGATGGGTCTCTCTACCATGCGCTGTTGTCCTCTTCTAGCAAACACACACAAGAGTAAGTGTGCTGTGAGAGCACTATGCGTCTTTGTAAAGCCTATGAGATCCCAACATTCGCGGTGTGAAATCCCCAGTCGGTTTCGGGTCTTCTCTTTGCCTTTTATTCCAACCACTTCATCATTTTTGAGCTTCTGAAGGTTTAGGAGTTTCTACTTTTTTGCATAATTAGGAAATTGAGAGCTGCGGTTTATCTACTTGTTTCTTGTGAAATACAAAGGACCTGAGAGATGGTGGGGGGGGTGTGTGTGTGTGGTGTTGGTGCAAGGTTGAAGCGGGGGTAGATAAGGCTGCCTAGAGAGCACAGGGGTGAGTTTGCAGTATCATGAGGAGAGATTTTCCCTGGGTCTCACTGGCGTAAAGAGAAGAGACCGCAGCCACGTTTGTCTGTGACTTCTGGAAAGTACCCCTCACACCCAAGGTGATGCGCTGCAGTGTGTTGTCACTGTAGCGCTCAGGCTGTGGTTCAGCGGCCACAGCCATCCTCTCTTGCCAATGGGCACAGCAGTGCTTGCGGAGCACCCCCCCTTCCTCACCAACATTAGCAACATTTTCCACCATTCAAATCCTTTCCTACACTGCAGTGTTTGCCACAGAAATGTTTTGTTGACTAGGAGGCATTTCAAACAGCTGTGACAAGGAAGGGGAACAGCAGGTGTGAGGGATGGTCCGTCCATGAAGATGTGGGCAGCACTGATGGAGAGGCTGGTGTTCCCCATCCAAGCTGTCCTCTCCCATCCAGCCCCAAGCCCTGCCGGGATTCCCCCTGCTTGGCTGGGACTGCTGAGCTGGGGAAATGGCAAGCAGGCGGAAGGCATGCCATGATTCAGCAGCACTCATGTTTGCAACCAGATTTCCAGCTGCCAGAAGGTTGTGAAGTTCCTGTATGAAAATGTTTTCAGTTGAATACCTCATAAAAAGTAGTAATAGATATTTCAAGAGGCAACAGCAAAAAAAAAAAAAAAAAAATAAAATCACATTTATAGCCTTTGCGTGTTGCATAGCTGTTTACTAATATGTAACATAACTCTAGGGATCAAAAGTGGAGGAAAGAAACTGGATTAAAGGAAATGTGGGGGTTTTTAACCTAAAGTGCTCTTAATAAAACTATTATGCTGAGAGGATGACTAATGTAACCAGTGTGTGTTTTGAAGCGTGTCATGAACACTTTTTATGCTTTCTGAACACACAAAGAGAAACCCCAGGAGAGAATTAATTTACAAATCTGATTAAGCATAGGGCCTAAGTGGCAAAAAGCATCATACAATAAATAGTAGACTCCACAGGTAAGCAAAGCTATAAAAAAATAAAACATACTCTACAAAGAGCCCAGATGTGTGCATTTTGGGTAGGTTAATGTGTTTGATTAGATGTCAAAGCTACAGACACTGAAGGCAGAGGTCATGCTGAGGTATTACTTCCTACCTCTTCTTCATTAAGCCATCATACTGCCTGTCTAGTGTAAAGCATGTATCTTAATTTGGGAAGCAAAGGCAAGCCTGTAAACAGAGGAATGAGTTATAAGATCGGGTTTTCTTATAGTGTGTTCCTCAGTCAGTCACAGTGAAATAAGTTGGGGTGGACCAAGAACCTGCCATCTTCCAGGGGTTTTGTCCCCCACCAGGCACAACCTATTGCCCCATCATTGACCCGCACAGTAGGGCCAAAGTATCCCAGTACGCTTTCCCCTTGGGTGCAAGATCTGCACTGCTTCACACAAGGACACGACAAGGTCCTGCCCCAGCTTCCTTTGGCACAGGCCTCAACTCCCTGGATCTCAACAAAAACTACCTTTTGTATGGGTCATGTCAGCCTTCATTCATTCATAGAGCAGTTTATGACAGCATTTCAGAAGTGAGCAGTACTATTGCTCAGCAATCGCAGTTTACCTGTCTTCAGGGACTTTCTGAGTTCATGGGACTTTGGATGTTAATTACAATCTCTTATAGCTGTAGATCAGGGGGTGCCTTCAAACTCCAGATGGATGTGCATTAGAAGTTAAAGCTTTAAGTCTCATCAGTGCACCTCTGAATATTACATCTATCATTTTATATCAGGGAATATACTTCTACTAATCTTCTCACCTCCTGGGATAATGGCCAATATACGTAACGCTTTTAAACAACCCTCATCATATCATTCAAAACCAGAGACGTGACAGAGTGACTTGGCATAACTTAGACTACCCCAGGTGAGTGAGTGAGGGGTGAAATGCCCTGTCCTAGTGTTGTGGTGGCAGTCATCTGATATGGGTCCACCTTCCACCATCCTTCGCACATCTGAATGGGAGGCAAAAGTGAAAATCTATCCCTGTGTTACACTGGTCCCAGTCAAGAGAAGGGCCATTTTGTGGTGAAAGCCCTGAACTGGACTCATGGTATTCAACTTACTACAGGTATCTCATTACTTCTAGTAGTGAGATCTAGTTATTTCTCTGTTTCTACTTCCCTCTGCACAGGGAACAACTTTCTCATACCTTTTTCTGTTTTCTCTGTGTTGACCGTAAGGTCTTCACATTAAAAAAATCTCTCTCACCATGTGTAGATCATCTAGATTAGTGGGACCTTGGTCTCCTGTAGATACCAAGAGAAAAGCAACAATGAAGAAGAGGTGAAGAGCTGCCAGTGTCCTGATAAGTTAGGAAAAGCAGAATCCATTAATGCCCTGAAACTTCTTTCCTGTGGGCTGGTAAAATATATGCTCACTTACACAATGCAGACACTGTCAGCGAAGCAGGAAGTCGTGTCCTCAGCATCGAGTCTCTGCGCCGTAACTGCAGGGAGTCCAACACCTTGGAAGTGGCTCAGGCGGAGAATCTGTGTCACACAAAAGGAGAGGAATGGAAACAGCGTGAAACCACCGGGAACAAAGGAAGGCGAAAAAAACCAGGACAGACGGGACCAGAGACACAGAGCCAAGTACAAGGCAAAAAAAAAAGACCTGTGGAAAGCCGGAAGGAAAACAAATAAACCAAGTAAGTTAAATTCTCTGTCTCCCAGTTTCTTCCACCTCACTTGCACCTTGCTACTGAAAGTTTCTCCCAATGCTAAAATCGGTGCATCAACACAATGGACGTGGCACCCCACATGAGACAGTTGCATGGTAAACATCTGCCTGAGCATGATTTCCCTTTGTAATTTTTGCATTTTGCAGACGCCACAATTAGCAGACACCACATTTAGCAAAGAGTGCTGTGTGGGTCGCATAAGGCTGCATCCTAACCACTATGTGCTACAGCATCTTAGATTCTGGTCCCCAAACAGACAGAGCAGCCTAAGCGATACCTTTTTTGCATGCAAGGTTGCTTTCAGCTAGTTTGTGCCTTTTGGAGGCCATTCCTTTTCCCCTCCACTCCATCACAGAAGTGTTTTGGGGTTGTTAAGAAAAGATCTTCCCTTTGCTGGAATCTAGCACCTCAAGCAAAGCACCAAACCCAACACTCGGCTTGAAGGTTTAGCTGGGAACTATTACAGGGAAGCACCACATACGATCATTGTTGGCCAGACCTATGCAGCCTCCCACCTGCGATCCCTGAAAAAAGTATTCACTAAATCAATTCCATCCACACAGCGATGGTTAGAGTCTGACAACACTTAGATACTCGTTAGCCTGATTGATTTCCCATTATCTAATTAATTACTGCAGATTTCACATTTCACATTACTTGCTTTGCCATTCAGGTGATGGCTCTAGATTTGTCTTTGTGCCTTGCATATTTCCCTGGACTGGTGCAAAACTCCAACCAGTCACTGGCAAGAGCGGTCCAGGACATCTCTGGGGGCTCCATCCCCTGCCCGAGGATGGAGCCAAACCTCCCACAGGCTTCCCATGCTGGAGGTGCCAAAGGCTCTCCAGGTAACCCAGCCCAGTGCCTCACTGTCCCACTGTCAGAACATTTTGCTGATATCTTATCTCCTTGCTGCAATTTAAATGCATTGCTGCTTCCTCTCTTGGATGCTGAAAGGCAATGATTTCCTGCTTGCGCTGGGTTTTTTTTTGCGTAAGGAAGGGAGCTCGTTACGGTCATTCTGCCTGACTCTTCACTCGGTTTCCGTACCTATACCAGTAAAAGAGAGTGGGAAATTGTACTTGCTTTATGTGGAATAAGAGACTTCATAAGATGGTGTGAAATCAAGCCCATAATTTTTTATTCTAAACCATACGTTACAGATACAGTTCCCATCAAGTGCTCATTTAACATTCAGTTTCATTTCTCCATAGGATTAATTAGCTTGCAATGAGGAAAATCATTTAATTAGGCCCACAACTGATTAAAGCCTGGTGCGTAGCCTATCGAAATAAAGGAGAAGATACAAATTGATTTCAACATGTTTTGGGTCAGACCCAATCTTCCAAAGCAAATAGAGAGATAAGACAGCATCTGCTGACTATTCACCTGCCAAGTCTTTGTGCTGATCTCTAATTTTAGGTCCTGCAGCAATTGTCCGGGTTATTTACCACCTGGGCTGTTTTGATCTTCTCTCAAATGTGTGTATTGATGTACAAGCTCTCTTATCTCTACAACTATTCTAGCAGTATGAGGTTCAGGATCAATACTGATTCCTCCCTCATTCAGATGAACAGCATTTTATTTACCTAATTACTAATATCTATTAAGGGCCTGATCTGGCAAATCTGGACTAAGCAGTCTAAAATGAGCGAGTTTGACACACTACAGAAATGCAGAGTATTATTAGTGTACAATATGGGATGCACCTACGATCTTCCCGTCACAAATTCACCTGGATCCGTCGTGGCTAACCAGTAAGTGACAGAATCCTACAGCTGGTAGATTTGCATCAGCCACATGAAGCATTAATTTTTCCCTACTGGGAATAAAAGTCAACAATTTGCTTACATACTTACTGCAGGCCTGTAAATATGTTACAGACGCCCGTTCTTTCATAAACAAAAATCTGTTCTCCCATATACATATGCAAATAGCTTGACTCCCGAAGAATGGCTGTACGAAAAGACATCAGGAGTCCACCCCCAATTTTCTTCTCATCTCAAAATCTGATTTCCCCAGCTTACAACTCAGTTGATTTTGGATGTCCAAGCACCCAGGTGAGTGATCTCCGTGCTCAAATTGTAAATATAACTTTTTCTTTCTTGGTTCTTCATCTCTAATTATTCTATAAACTAATGGCAGCTAACTATTTGGTTGTCTCCATAAGACGCATGAACTCATTCTTCCATATCTAGATGGATTTTCAGACTGAAGAGCAATACAAATTTGTTGGAGCTTCTTCCTGTAAACTCAGCAGATGTGATTCACAGATACACAGGAAGCAGGTACCTTGGGTAAGAAAATGTTATTCTTTTTTTTTTATGCTAGGAGGATAGATGCCATTAAGACTGTGTCACCCCTGACTGACTGTATTCATGAAGCCCACAGTTGCCTCCCTGTTCTCTTAAAGTGGACATTCTGTTTGCCAAAGGCAGACTGGTTTCAGCCCCGTTTGCTACCATGTGTGCACAACCCTGCTCTGTTCCTTTCTCTGTCCTGCTCTGCAACAGTGGTGCTAAGCGTCAGGGCAGCTTAGAAGATGATAATAGCGAGGCAGAATATGCTTTTACTGCTATACGATGTACTTCCATCAAAGTAACGTAACAAGAAGGCCCAACTGCAAATTTTGTCGGATAATGGAGAAATGTTTAATTTATTAGCTCCTTCAAGCAGTGACCTCATGCAGATGCCCATGCCCCCATAAAGCGTTCCAATACAAAGTGGGTCTGAGTTGTGGTTTCTTCAAAGCCTCTGCACTGCACTAGTCTATGTATTCTGTGGAAGCTTAATGCGATACAAGTGTACACAAGGGCCCCTTTCCTATGCCAAGGGAATGTAACAAGGTCATGGCATGCCTGAGATTCAGATCCAAAATCATACAATAAATCTTCCCTCTGCGGTGTATCATAATGCCGAATGTGCTGGACTGGGGACTGGGACACCCAGTCATCTTCCCAGCTCTTCCCCTGCCTTTGCTGAGTGACAGTGGCCAGCTGTTGCACCTACATCTCCATTTCTTTTTTGTCTTTTAAAATGAAAGCAGTGTTACCACTGCCTTTCATAAAGTGCTCCAACACCAGCAGCATCAATGAAGATTTTTAGGATGACACTATCCAAAACTGCCAGGCGTGGTTTAGGTAAAACATAGGTGAGGCAGAGCAGGGTGATGGAGTAAATCAGTGTTTCTCAAGCTTTTCAATCTCTGCCTCACTTCAATCAGTTAAGAATAATTTCATGCCTGATCACAGAAATGGCTGCAGGGCCTGGCGGCGGGGTACTGCATGTCTCGCTGGTCGGGGAGTGCTGGCGGAGAGGGGCATTCGAGGTCGCCGCAGCCAAACTCTCAAGGACGCCAAGATACAAATGTTGTATTTATTAATACAGCAAGTAAGAAGAAATAAATGTTATAAGGGACTGGCATTCAGTTTGAACTACTATTTTTTCAGATTTTACTTTCAAACATGTCTGTTTTCATAAAGCCTCGCTAGACCCCGAACAAAAATGGGAGAAATCCAACTGTTTTGGGAAAGCCAGTGATTCAGTGAAGTGAACAACTGGTGAAGAGCAGGCAGCAAGCTGGGCTAGCGAGCATCATGTACCAACCTGAATGCCTGGGAGTCACTGTGTGCAGTTCTGGGCCCCACAATTTAAGGAGGATGTGAAGGTCCTTGAATGCTTCCAGAGGAGGGCAACAAAAGCTGGTGACAGGGCTGGAAGGCAAGTCCTATGAGGAGCAGCTGAGGACTCTGGGTTTGTCTAGTTTGGAGAAAAGGAGGCTGAGGGGCTACCTCATTGTTCTCTACAGCTTCCTGAGGAGGTGAAATGGGGAAGGAGGTGCTAATCTCTTCTCACAGGGATCCAGTGATTGGATGCGTGGGAATGGTTCAAAGGTGCGCCAAAGGAGGTTCAGACTGGACTTTAGGAAGGATTTCTTTACTGAGAGGGTTGTCAAGCATTGGAACAGGCTTCCTAGAGAGGTGGTGGATACCCCAAGCCTGTCAGTGTTTGAGACATTTGGACAATGCCCTTAACAACAGGCTTTAACTTTTGGTCATCCCTGAAGCTGTCGGGTAGTTGGACTGGATGATCCTTGTAGGTCCCTCCCAACTGAAATAGTATATTCTATTCGCTCAGGTCTATAGGTTCCTATGACCTCTATACTGTTTATTTGTTGCCTTGGTCCTTGGACCAAGCTACTCTCCAAGCGTACACCTGGGTACAGTTCAAGGGGCTAAGGACCAACCCAGAAGGCACACTGAATGAGACTGCAGAGGCATGGCTCCTCCACACCACACAGTCCCTCAATGTTGTAGCAGCAACTTAGCCCTCCCAATACCCCACGTAGCTTCATGTCACATAATCTCAGTTTTATGCTCTGAAAGCAGCTCTTTGATGGGTTGCCACACATCTTCAGGCACTTTGAACTTAAAAAAAACCACCCCAAACTAAAAGTAAACCACACATAAAATAAAGTGATGACTAAAAGCCACTTGTGCACCAGTAGCAGCCCAGAGGCGATGCAGAGCCAAACAGCTGCAGTGACATCTGACATTTGAGATCAGGGATGGAGAATGGTCTTTGGCCCTGCTTTATTTGGCAGGGTAGAGGTAGTTAAAGTGTCTCAAAGTGGGCTTGGGCACTGACAAAACTGTTACTTCTGAAACTTCTTTCTGTTCAACTTCCAGGTGTTTTGGTTTCTGCATTTAGAAAACAAAGTTAATGATCTGAATCACAGGGGAGATGAGAAATTAAATGGGATTTGAGATGCTGCGACAGGGAGCTGAAACTTGCCAGTGCCAGCTCTGAGTGCAGATCCCCTCCTGTGTGGGAAGACAACTAAGTCTTTGCTAATCATCTAAGCCTTGCAACACCCAAGGAAACAGGGGGATGGACGGCAAGGCACAGTGAAGAAGGTTGTTTCTGGACATAGGGATAAGTCACAGTAAAGAATCTTAAAAGATGGAAGAAAGAAACGTGCAGTAGCTGCAATGTGCCAAATCTGAAAAGCATGGAAGGACTAATTATTTCTTTAAGGCTGTACGTGGGGAAGAGTGAATGAAGTTGATTGAATTATGGATCCTCAACTTCAGAGCTCTGCCCTCATCACAGCTCAGGGCAGTCAGCAGTTCTGATGTCACTGATCTCATACGCCATGTCACAGCACAGGACGGATTTTTGGAAAAGAATGGTGTTGTAACATTTAAACATGTAAATACTACCACTCCAATCATAAAGTGCAGGCAGTGAAGAAACTGCAAACAGTGCAGGTTTTGGGGTGTGGCTGCTGATGGCTCTCCCTTCTGCTTCTAAATATAAAGTTTTTCAAACTTCACCGTGATGTGACAGCTACCCCTTATCACTGCAGGCCAGCTGTTTCTTTAGCACTCAGCTGTTCCTGCTGCTTGCTCATAGAAATGGAAAAAAGCTATTTAGAGACGCAAATCTGCAAAGCCTTTGAGCACACGTATATCTTAGAGCCTGTCCTTCAGTTCTTAAAGTAATTCGGTTGATCTTCTTTCACACCCATTTTACACCTCTGCACCCATGCTGACACCACCAAAGCCAGTTATGGTTCACTGGCACAAATAAAACCAGACCCAGAACAATTCATTCTAGGTATTTTTAAAGTTTCTATGGTGCCTCCTGAGGACTCAGTTGAATTCCTCGAGGAGAAATAATCTTGGTAAAACTACTCTGAGTTCTCTAACACATTGTTGCACCCTGTACAGAAAGCTCCGTCGATGCAACTACAGGTAAATGTGTGTCAGCGCTTGTTTGATATGAGCCATTCCACACACTGTCCTTCCTAAGTCCACGTGGGTTTACTCGGGATTTCATCAGCAGGGGCTCTGCACGTGTGTGTCAGTGCGTGTGTGTGGTTATACACATGTTTATAGTTCAAGTAGACTAATATAGTTTATGATTCCTGAGGTCGAGAGCTACCATGAACAGAAATCAGCCATTTTCTGTGACTGCACTGGTCCCTATTTTGCTGTCCTTAACAGCACTGCACAACTTGCGTAGTCCAGCTGGCTTCAGTGGCCCCTCTCGTCCCAAAGCAGCCCTTCCGTGCAGGGAAGAGTGGCACCACAGTGGAAAGTGCCAATATCAATGTAAAATTGTGCTCAATCACCTTAAAACAACCATCCTCAAAATACTTCTGCCCACATTTAAAAGCAGAAAGAGCAATCACATTGAGTCTGATGGTTTTTACCCCAGGAGTGGTTAGAGGTGCTGCCTTTGGGTCCCAGGGAATGCAAGGAGGGTAAGTGTTAAGGTTTGAGAAACCCACTTGTCGTTTAGACAATTATTCTATTACCCAATGACTCCTCCCCACCCGGGAAGGGGAATCTGGAAAAAACAAGGAAACCCAAGGGTTGAAATAGAAAGACATTTAATAGAGTAAGACTAAATAATTAACATTAATAATAATAAAGAACCAGTATTGATCCCAATACCAATATAAAATATACAAGAGTAATACTCAGCCAATTATATCAGTAGGAAGCAGCAGTGGACAGCAAATGTTGGACACTGTGAGCACTACAGCTTTGGGAGGAAGAGAAGGGCTCAGGAGTCCGGCACCAGGGCAAGGAACTCTCAGGATCGCAGATATCAAGGGAGAGAGCAAACTACACAGCAAACTTTCTAATTTATATTGAATGTGATGTTCATGGTATGAAATAATCCTGTTGGCCAGGTTGGGTCAAGTGCCTGTGTCGTGTTCCTCCTCATCCCTGCATCGGGCAAGGCTCAGAAACACTGAGACCTTGAAACCTGCATACCATAGCGGGCTATAAAGTAAATATTTTCACAAATCCAGATACTGGAGTCTTCTAAAAGTACAGTTTTTGTAGGCATTAGAAGAGAAATTAGTCCTGTGTCACTCAAACCAGGACAGCGAAGGTGGCTTCAGCCCAGAAGTCAGATTGGACTGAGTGCTGAGGAGTGTCCAGTGAAGGCAGTGCTTGGTGGGGTGTGAGCACAGTCCATATATCCCTCCCAAGCACTGCCCTTGCTATGCTTGTTTGGACTCCTGTGTTTCTAGAGGCAAATGGTGTGTGTTCATAGTGTGGTGGGGAGGAGCAGGAGAAGCTTCAGGCCTTCAGAACCTCAGTAAATCCATACCCAAATCCTGGCCTTTCATACAAGTGTATCCCACTTTCACCCAGCTGCGTTTATACACCTAGGACAGTCATCTTTCTTTCTGGACACATGACTGATTCCACAGCCTGTGTACAAAACAGTTTTAAGATACGTTTAGACACACATACGAAGAAATATAGCTGCTCTGAAAATCTGAGGTACCGCTAGATCACTGTGGCCACAGCACAGAACAACAGTGCCTTATCTGTATATCTTTGCATTTTCTGTACTACATGCCCTACGCACGTGGTCTGGCGAAGGGAACTTTCTTTCCTGTGTGGACAACACAGACCTTCATATATATGGTTTCATGCTATTTCGTAACAGAAAGCAATACGTCAAATAGCGTCTAAACCTACTTCCAGTTAAGTCAACAGCAAAACTGTCATAAATTTCAATGGCTTTACAGTGAAAACAGTACTATCTCACCCACACACAGAAGAATTTCAACAGTTCAAGCAGCAAGTGGAAAATGTTACAGCAATTTTTTTCACCATTGCAATCTATGCACCAAATTCTCTTCTGCCTTGTAATTCATGGAGTCAGACCTTTTCCAAGCAGATATAAAATTATCTTAAATTACAGCCACAACGCTGCTTTCTTCACAGCCTTGTATTTTGTCTCATCCCTGATGCCTGGACCAATTGGCAGTAAAATGTGATCTGTGTTTCAGGAATGTTCAAGAGCCACATTACACTTGTGTATCTGAGGCAACAAGATACAGACTAATAAATTATCAGGTATAATGTATATGTAGTTTTACCACAAACCTGTAAAAAGAGTAAAGCATAATCCTTATTTTAATCTGAATCGCTATTATCCTCTTAAAAAGGAACTGTGGCTGACATCTTTTGCCAAGGAATAAACACACAGGACAATATTCTGCAACCCTCCTATATGCTAAATAGCTCTTACTCAAATAGTTCAATTAAAATCAATGGGACCACTTGTGTGCACAAGTGCTATTCTGCAGGAGGACTGATTACAGGCTCCAGCACTTTTGGCCTGAAGATATACCAATGTGCGATCACAGCACAGCTTAAAATGTGCCTATTTTAAAATTACTTGCTCATGTTAAAACCAACCAGTTTTAGGCAACAGCTGTGCAGCAGCTATCTGAGATAAGGATGCAAAGTTAGCAGTGCAAATAGTATGGTATGGAGAGGAAAGGTGCTGAGCTCCTTCCTGTTCAGCCTGCGCACCAGGAGACAGGCTATTCTGGTAGATGGCTTCCGTGTATCCAGATGACAAAAGGCAGCTGAATACGCTGGCAAGGGTTGGAAAGCTGGCAGTAACTCTGACTGCGTTTCTGAGTTCCACTGTTTCTTTTTTCAGCAGGTTAGACTATTGTGTAGAGTTTAGTAGTTCTTTTGAATCTCTGTGCATGTTTTTGCAGTACTGCTGTTTTCCTCTCTTGCCTGCACACTGTAAGGGGTCACGGATGTATGTGCCAGACGCATTTTTACAGCACCTCTGGCATTCCATTTGTATCATCTTTTTCATTCCAATTCATGTCTTGCCATACTTGCCACTACAAAAGCAGGAGGCTTTTCCTTCAGTTGTAGTCATATGCCAACATTCCTCTAACTTACAGCCCTGATAGTAAGGAGATACAGAATTCAAATCTGCTTAAAAAGTCAGTTAGCTTTAAGAAACCCCTCGTGCACTGGTGATGGGGAGAAACCCCAATGGGCACACAAAAAGCCCCTTTCTTGCTGTAAGATGCACAAGGGCCCAACCCAGAGGCCTGGTGATGCCCAGGGGCCCTCAGTTTCCCAGCCCCTGGGGAGGAGGTTGGTTTTTCACCCCCAATGCTTGCTAAGCTCCCTGGGCACCGGCACAGGGAAGCGTCTCCTCACGGCCCACTGCTACGCTTCCCTCCCCTTCCTTCCAGGGGTCCCTGGGGCTACCATGGACCCCGGGCCCCGCTTCCCTCCCCATGGCCTGCAGCAAGCAGCGCGCTCGTATTTACGCGGAAAATTAACAATTTTTTGCATGAAAAATGCCCACCGCCCAGGGGACAACAGGCGCTGAGGCGCAGGCCCAGCCGCTGGCAAGGCCCAGACGACCCTCTGGCCGCGGCATCGCACCCTCGCATCAGCGAGAGGGGGGCGGCAGATCGCTTGGGCCGCCTCCACCGCCCACACACTCCTCCCCGCCGCCGGTTTCTATCCCGATGAAGCGGCTCCGCGCCCCCTCCCCCGGCCCGGCCTCCCCCCGGCCGCGCATGCGCAGCCCACCCTGGGGGGCGGGACCGTCCCTCAGCACCACCGGCATGGCGGCGGCGTGCTGGGCAGCACTAGCACAGCGCGGGGGCGGACGGGCCCGGGAGGGAGCCGCTGCCAGCGGCCCTGCCCGGCAGGGGGAAGCCTAACCGGGGCCGGTAACGGGGGTGAGGTTCGGCTCCCCAGGCCCGGCTCCGGCCCTGTGGAGGCGCCTGGGCTCCTCCGTCCCCGCCTTTTTCCTTTTCTTCGCTTTTTTATCTTTCTTTTTTTCACCCCAGCCAGCCGTGTTCCCGACGGTAGGTTCGCCGTTAACGTTAGTAACGGCTGCTCCTCGTGCGGCGCACGGCGGACACTGAG
>VWZL01004030.1:268906-317002 GCA_013396915.1 Stercorarius parasiticus
GGCCTTTGTTGTGTGGCGGCCGGGCCGGGCCGGGGGGCACCAACCCCGGGCCCAGCGAGGCCGACCCGGGCTTGGCCAGAGGCACCGCGCTGGGGGAGGAGCGGTGCTCTTCTCTTGGCCTTTATTTTATTATTTTTTAAAGAAAAAATCGGTTATTTTTTTGTCAGTCTCCGGCCGGGGACGGTGCGTGTGTTGCGGCGCTCAGGGTCCCTCACACTTCTCTGTGTGTGGCAGTGGGTAATTGTATGGCAGTGCTCCCTCCACCCCCCCAGCGCAGCGTGACAAGGGTTTGCATGATCCGGCTCGTTTTTCATGGGCACACCAATAATCCTCCTCATTTCGGCACTTTTTTTCCTTTTATTTTTTTTCTTTTCGGTTTACCGAGTTGTTGTATTTTTTTTTTTTTTTGGTCTCGCTTCTTTAAGAGATGCCAGAATAAAATCCAAACAAATCAACCAGAAAAAATTCTGTTCTTTACCCTAGCGTTCCTGCAAAGGAGGAAAAAAATGCATGGAAAAAAATATATTGCCACTAATGCTGACTTTGTCCCTAGAAGCAGAACATGGCTATGCATCAGTGTTACCCTTCGATAGTGACTATTCCAGAAAGAAAACAAAGGCAGGCACCATGGCCAGAAAATCCCAGAATAACAGGTAATAGATGCACCGCTTTTTCAGAATGAATCGGCAGCTTTTCCAATGTGTCTAGCTCATGTGCAGCGCATACATTTATTAAAAATAATAACTAATCCAGTGTCTTAGTTTCCCCCATCCCGGTAGTCGCCATTTTTTTCCCTGGATGGGCTTGGCTCTGTTTTGATCTCTCATATAAACACTGCCACGCGTACACCATCTCCTTAGTACTCACTGCACTTCTAAACCATCCGCCCTCATCGCTCCTTCTGCTCCGCGCTCACCGACAGCGGCTTTTACTGCAGATCTTAACACCATAATCGCCACCCAGACTTCTCTTTGCATGGCACTAATTTCCCCACCACCACCACCCGGCATTTATTTATAAACCACAGGCAGTGATCCGGCCGCCTCCCCCATCGCAGCCGGAGCAGATGCAGCCTCCGGTTGCAGCACAGCACCGGGCTCCGGGAGGGGGAGCATGTGCGGGGCGGTGGGGGAGACCCACTCCTTGCACTTCAGTTTCTCCTGTAGGTATGAAGTGAGAAGGTGCTGGAGTGAACTTGACCTCTCTGGGGCTTCTGCTGCACTGTCGGGTCGCCTTCCTGCCCGCCGCATGCAGATCCATCAAAGTGCACGGCTCGATGGTTTATTTATTGTGATTATCGCCCGCCTTTTTGTCGTGGTGGTGGTGGTTTCGTTGTTTTCCCGCAGCCGCTACCTGTGCTGCGATGGCATGAGCGGCGGGAGGGCTGCTGTGCGCAGGCTCTCTGCAGCTTTGTTTGCTGCTCGGGCAGCGGCTGTGTACGTGCAGGAGGCTGTCTTACAGGGACAGTGCCGGCCCCTGCCTGCCTGGGAGCTCCTCCAGTCCTGTGCTGTGCCTTGCTCTGCTTTGCTCTTCCAGGGCTGCTCCGGAGAGGACCGAGGAGACCGTGCCCAGCTGGGCCTGCTTCGCCCCAGAGTGGGGATGCTCTTCCCCCAGCGCAGGCTCTGCTCTGCACGGTGGTGCTGGATGGTGGCTCCTGTAACATAGCCTAAAATGAACTCGGCTCGCACGTGACATGTTTTCCAAATGAGCAGCGAGTCTCGGCGGGCCCGCTCTGCTCTCGCTCCTCCAGCGGGCATCCCGCAGGGCAGCGGGCAGCTGGGTCTGCTGGCGCTGGGGAGGTGCGGGGCAGAGGGCCAGTGGCCGCTCGTGGGGCACCCGAGGTGCAAACTGAAATCAAAAGCTGACAAGCTCCCTCCTTGAGAAAAACACGAGCTGCTGAGTGCCCTGCTCATGCCTGCCGTGGCTGAGCAATGTGTCTTGAAGATATCTGAGGGGGAGCAAATTGTTCCCCTATGCCCCTACTGCAAGCAAGGCAACCATTTCAGGGGGTATTAATTGCACTGCTCCTACTTTTTCTTGTTTTAGTTGAATTCTTTGTCTCATCTTGGAGCATAAAGACGTCAGTTAGTTTAAAAAAGAAAGTCATCAGGAGTGGGAGGCGGGTCTTGTTTCCTGAGACACTTTGCTCCTGAAGATTTTTAATTATTTTCTTATAAAGTGAGCTTGCTGCCATTACAAAAAATCCAGAGTTAACCAAAACAGGTCTCATAGGATTTCCAGCTGTAAACTGCTTGTTGAATTTTACGGATTTCTTCTTTTCTGTCTCTTGCATTCAAGAAATCTGTGTTACTTACACAGCTATTATTCCATCGTTTCTGTTCTTTGGTCTCTTGTCATCCGCTGCAAAACAGTTATTTGAACCGTAAGCTGCTTTCAGGAGTTTTTAGGAGAGGATTTGTAATCTATCAAATACAGCAGAATTAAAAGATTTCTGGTTACAGATTTGCTAGCATTATTAACGCTTTAACCAGTTATTAAAGCTGAGGCATACATGTCTGCTTGCAGTTACCTTCCTGCTTTTTCTTCTGCCTGTAGATTTATATTTACCTCTTCAGTCTTTCGCTCTGATTCTCACTCTGTAGGAGTGGCAACCTTCAAAAATGCCATCCTGCGGTACAAGATGTATACATTTACTTACACTTTCTTTTCTTCTAGCTGCAGTGGATTAGAGGCGAGTTGTTTGTGTTACGGGACAGGATAATGCTTGTCAAGAAACAGTTTCAGGGGTGGCCACCAGCAGGACGGTGGTTTGCTTGGACATTGTGCTTGCTTGCCGGTGAGGGAAACAGAGGCGCATTGCTTTAATGCAGTACCCTGCTATTTCAGGGACAGAAGTGCAGCAGCAGGGCCCTGTGGGCACCTCTGCGTTGTACCTACCGACTCCGTGCCCACGTCTAGCAATTGCCGCTCAAGCCTGCATGTGAGCTTAGATTTGAGGGGGCAAAATTATCCTTACATTTGAACATCCAGTCTAAAATGCATGAAGTTACGCTAGCATCACTGGTTTGTTATTATTTGGAGCTTATAGGCTATAGGCTCCGAGCCCCGGACTAGAGTCTGAATTTTTGATAATACAGTTAAATCTTCCTGAGCAATTCAAAGATTAACAGAGGGAGACAACTGGCCAAAGTTCAGAGGATCTGGAGTGGTCGTGGGTGATGTGAACCACCGGGCAAAGTGTTTGTCCATATTGTTCCACTTCAAGCATTTTCCAGACGTGCTGGGTTTGGAGCATCAGATGTAGGCAGGCATGATTGTGTACATGTCTGAAATTTATGCCTTATTATTGTGGTGTTTTTCTTACATATAAAAAGGTTTAGGTTTAGGTTTCAAGAGTAGGAAAGGAGCGGAAAACTGCATGTTTCAGAACTGCAGGGGCTTTGTTGTTGTTTTCATTATCTATTTTTGTATCCTGCTGCTTGCAGCATCTGATCAGATTAAAAAGTGAGAGATATATATATGTATTTTATTTTTTTCATGCTTTATGAGCTATACATCTATAAAAGCATGAGAAACATCTTCCTCCTCATTCTTGGAAAAATCAGAAAAGAGGGGAGGAGGAGAAAAACTGTCAGATGTGAGGAAGCCTGGCGTGCTGTACCCTTCTTCTTTGTTCTGTATGTTTTTCCCCCGTGTTGCCTGCCTGCGGGGGCTGAAGAGCGTACCCCATGTAGTACAGGTGTGCTGACTGGCTGCGGGCTGGGGGACCAGGCAGGGATGGATTACAGCTGCCCTCTTGTTCAGTGGGAGTGCTGGTGGACGCCTCCTTCCTCTGCCAAGGTGGTGGGTGATGTTCACGTAAGAAACCATTTCTTGAGACCTTCATCCTCTTGTCAAAGGCTGGCGAGGCCCAGACCTGCAGGAGAAGAAGGAGGAGAAAGGCAGCCTGGCCTTCGGACACGATGCTCAGGTCTGGGCTATAAAAGCTTGCCAGCCTCTTGATTGCAATTAAGTGAGAAGTAATTTTGACAGGTTTGGATTCATGCAGGGAAAAATACCAACAGAATTGCATTTAATTAACCAAAATCTATAAGCTTTCTGTCCACTGCAGGAATTTAACGTTTTTTGCTTTGTCCACTGATAGCTTTGAATCAAAATTGGAAATGGTCATTAGCAGTTTGTTGCTAAACAATATTTTTGGGGTTATTGGTAGCAATCAGACACAATTTTTAGCCATTTTTTTTTTACTTCTACATTAAAATTAATTGATTTTTATGTGTTTTCTTCTCACTCAGTTTCTTGTGGTGTGCCCTTTCCCATGTCACACGAACCAAACTGCTTTGTTTTCTCTGTCTTTCCGGTTTGCCATTTGTACCGTGTCCTCAGCTGAGATTCAGACTTGTTCCCCTCCAGTGGTTTTGACCAAAATCCTCTGGCAAATGAAGCTGGATTTGCAAAGAGGACGGGAGATTGGAGAAAGGCACAAAATTGACTTTTGAGGGAGAGGTAAACCTAGGTCACATCTTCTTGTTACACTCATACTTATCAGGTGCTTGACCACAGTATAATAAATGTCTCCTCTTTACAGAGCAGTGTCTGTAGTTCCTGAAGCAGTGCCATACGGTCTAATAATTCTTGTTCATGTGTGGTTGGAATTAAAGAAAAGGCATAAGCCAAGCAGCTGGATTTAGTGCAGTTGTGTCTTGGAAATGTTAATCACAAATATTCAAAGTCCCCCAAAGCTTGCTGTTTGATCCAAGGAAGTGGAGAGGTAACATGTGTGTGATGTGCCGAGGAGGAATACAATGCAAATCTGAAATTCAGTGACGTTTGCTCACGAGACAGGGCACACTGATAGAAAACCAAGCAAGCCTGGAGATAACTGCGTTGTCCTGTGCCCTGACTGTAATGAAACCCACCAGGTGTGGGGTGGCTTGAGCTGTGCGTGGGTGTGATCTGTGCGTCCGCCCGTGCATGGGGGAGTTCGGGCAGCCGCTTTGACATGAAAGGGTCAGAAATAAGGTAAAATGAAAACTAAAATCTTAGCGCTAGATGCCAGTCTACTGAGGTCACGGTTAAATTTACTTGCAGAGCAAGGAATTGGATGTCGGTGGTGCAGTGTGTTTGGCCCGTTAATTTAGGAGCTGGTTTATTGAAGGAGGGGGGAGCTAAACAAATGCTGGTTTATAAATATATCTTCTGTATCTATTAATTAATATTTTTGCTCGTGTGTTATATAAATAGACTTGTACTTGGTGCTCTGTTCTGGTGAAGGGTTATATCTAGAAAAAGATGAAAGCTGCATTTGGTGTTTCAAATAAAAACAGAGCCTAATGTCCGAATTCCTCTGTTAATGTTGGCTCATGGCGAGGGTCAACCTGTGGCCTGCAGAGCAAGCCCCTTGCTCCATGCAGATGTTATTCCGTGACCACACAAAGCAGCTTAGGGATCACAGCCTGATTTTTATTTTGTTTTTCCTTAAGATTTTTTTTCTTTTGGGAGGCCAAGAATAAAACACTGCAAACCAGACTCTGCAGACATGGCTCCTCTGCTTTTTTGCCTGGCTTTCTGAATTTGGTAGATCCCTCTGTGTTTGCTTTCCTAAAGCTGGTGGAAGAGGTACAGAAATATCACCACGCTTGTTTTTAAAATGGATGCATTTTAGTCCCAATATAATAGGTCTCACCAACTGGTCTGTCATCTCTGAGGAACCGCAGTAGGTCTGCGATGTCTTAAGAGTTGCAGGATTCGTGCAACTGAGGAAAACAAAATGCCACCTTAATAGAAGCGTGTTGGGACCTCGCTGCCACAAACATGTGGCAGCACATGCTCGAATGAGGTCCTGGAGCCAGATCTCTGCGTCGAGGTTGTGCCTGTATGCCTGGTTCCCAGATCCCAGCTGAATGTGCAAGGCTGGTTAAATTTTGCTATGAGGAGAATGCAAAAGTAATTTCTAGTGGATTAATTCCATACAGGCTGTTTCTTCGACAGGCTGTAAGTGATGTGTCCAGTTTAAAACAAATGGAAAAAAAGCCAATGACCCCAGAGCAGTGAATACTGGTCAGGACGTGAATTTATGCACAGGTTTATTGCTGCACCACTCCTCATCCCAGGTGATTTGGGTGGTGGGCTGTAATATTTGCAGGTGCGTCCCTCGGCAGGTTATGTGTGCGGACAGGAAATTCCCTGGAAGCAAATTGGGATCTTTCCAGCCTTAAGCAGTGTCGTAGTCGCAGCCAGAGAAGACTGTGAGTCTATGAACTGCGTGCTCTTGCCCACCAGCACCCTTGGGAGTGGGAATCAGATGCAGACACTTAGTGTGTAGTGCCTTGTAAAACTTCTTGCTCTGTTCTTACTCGTTTTGGCCTGGACAAAAGGTGAAGTGCAGGCAATGTAGTTCGCACGTGGCCCTCCAAGTGCTATGTGACCTTAGGTGGAGTTGTGTCCTCTGCACATGGGTTCTCAACACCCTGACAACCCTGCCTCCACCAGAAAGCCCTGGCGCGGGCAAGGCTCTTGCCACCATTTTAAGCATTTGGTTAACTAGCCTGCTGCGCTCCCTATAGCACTTCAAAATGCATTGGCAACCGGTAGTGTATCAGTGACTTGTGGCTTGTACCTGGCTCCCATTAGCCTTGGGGAAGAAGTTTCAGCAGTGTTGCTGATATGTCCCTGCTTTTGTCAGGAGCTGGTGCTGGTTTCCTTCCAACAAGATGCAGTGTCTGGTGGGGCAAATGGATGGAGGAGTAAGGGAAGATGATTTAGCAACCAAACAGGCAGCGCCTCGTGTGTATGGTGAAATCCCAGCTTGGTACACATGTGGGCAGTTCCTGCTGGCTTACCTGTAAACTGGTAGAAAGTTACTCTTTTGGGGGGGGGGGAGGCTTGTCTTTCCTGGTTTAGTCTTATCATCTCAATTAGCACCCGTCCTAATAGTGATGAATGTTGCATCAACCACATGCTCAAATAGGATTACCTAGAAGTCTTGTTTAGGGGAAGGAGGGTGGTGGAAGGAAACATCCTTAAGGACTTGATGTTGGAAGTGGCACAGCATCTTGCAAACTAACAACTGCATTTACTTGGCTCCTTCCCCTTCTTTCAGGTCTTCTTTTGACAATTTATTCTCAAAGAAAATTTAACTACTACTTCATAGCTTGTGAACTGCTTGGCATTTGCTAAAGGGATATTAGGGCTGTCTCAGGTCAACAATGTAGTCTAACCAGCAGCATTGCTGATCTCTTCCTTCTGAGTCTGTGATTTTGCTGATGATGTTTTTTTGGTTGGCTTTTCCCCTTTATTTTTATCTGAACCTTTTTATTGGCACCTTTCCTTCATCACTGCTACCCCCAACTCCCCAGGTTTTGACTGGAGATACAGAACCTGATATACTGAACTTAAGCTAAACACCAGAAGTCTTCCTTCTCTTGCAGCCACTTTTGAAGGGCTCCACCAGACCATTTGTCTGAAAACCACAGTTGTACATCTGTCTCTTCTATATAAATATAGATATCCATGTATCATCTTAGTCTAGGCCCACACCTTACCTTTTACTGAAGTAATAAAAGACTCCGTTTTAAAACGGAGGTACTGCTTGGGCTGCTGGTTTGTGTGTAGACCCATTCTTACGGGTTTTTTCCTTGCTTCAGGTTGCATGAAGAGCGGAAGAAGATGGTCTTGCAATATACTGTGCTATAGACAGTGAAGGAGAGAATAAAAAAATTTTAGAGGGTATCATCTCTTCTGAAAACAAACCCAACAAAAAAATAAACCATGCTTATAATAGGGTATTTAGCCTGTTCTGAAGATGGAGCAACTGTCAGGTAAATGTTAAAGCTCTCAGTTTTGGTTCCTGGATAGGGCCTGATAGTTGAGGCTTTAGTCAGCCTTCCTGCACCTCCTGAAGTGTGTAGATGGTGCCCGTGTTTGCACACATTGATTAGGCTTCTGCATCCCAAAGAGGTCTATAAAGAGACATGTGTTGGCCACCGCTCCATTTGGTAGCTGGCATAACCAGAGCAGGCAGCTACGCCCCTCCAATGCTGGTCTGGCAGGACCAGGCGAACATCAGGGTCACCCTTGGTGAGCCAGAGGTGCCTTGTAGGTGTACTGCATGCAGAAGGACTCCCAGGTACTCATTGCATCCTCTCTTAACCCAGCAAAATACTCTGTGCAGGCTGAATTTCTTGGCCAGTGGCTCTCCTGGTGGTACACGGGCACCATGCATGCTCACTGGAGCTGGGTGTGAGCTCCTCTACAGCAGGCAGGTCAGAATTGGCTAGTTACAGTGATCGTGTGTACATCTTGTGTATAATTGCCAAAAAGTTCAGGGAGGTCATGCCATACGACTGAATCTAGGCCAGTCTATTTCCTTTCTCTCAGAGCTCCCTGCGAACAGTGTCTTTGTGCCTTTGACAGGCCCGTTGGGGGTGTCTGGGGAGAATGGTTTCTCTTGAACTTACATTTTCTGTGTGTTTTCATAAACGTTGGCAGATTTGGCATAGTGTTGTCACTTTTCATGGAGAAAAGGTTTGAGCTATCTCTGTGTGTGTGTAGGAGTAGGAAAATAAAAACAATATTCTCTTATTATGGTCAAGTGGCAAAGGCAGTAAATCACAGCAAACCCAGCCCACCTCGATCTTTTAATGTAGCACAGAATATGTGTAAAACAGTTTCAGTGTTGCTGCATTGGTCAGGAGCATGGCACAGTAGGAACACATACGTTACCTGATTGTGGCTCACTTGATGCAACAAGTTAAAAAAAATGAAATTCATAGGCTTTTCAGAAACATTTACCAGGTAATGGTTGACATAACTGATGGCTTGGTAACAATACTGGGATGCTTTCCAGTGAAAATGGATTAACATCAGTGCTGAACTTTGTACGCATTTGAGTTTTCTTCTACCTGCAGAGGGGCAGTTTGCTTAATTCCTTGCAGGATCAGGAGCTGTGCCGGGCTGAAATAAATTGCTTGTGGATTTGTTCATTGGTTATTTCTTTGCATGAGCTTTGCTTTCTTTTTTCCCCCCCTCTCTGTGTCTGGAGAGATTTCGTCATCAGTAACACCTAGGTACGCCGCAGCAACCAGCTGCCTGCGCGTATGCAGCGGGGAGAGGCAGAACAGCTTGCCACTGGGCAGGTTGTGCATTCATGCAGGAAGAATTTCTCACCCTGGGATGTCTCTGCTCGCTTGATGGACTGTGCACTTGCACCTCCACAAAGCCGTCTCGGTCAGCACATCGTGCCCAGATGCAGGCAGGGGTTACAGCACGTTACAGAAGAGCTGCTTTGATGTAATCTGCCAGCTGTAAAAGCTGGCACTGCCTCGGTACCTTTTGATCCTTACGTACTGGCAGTGTTTTCAGTTGGACAAAGCTAGAGGTCTGGGAAGTAGCAGGTTTTGAAGTGGTGACGATAACTTAATTTTAGGAAAATTTCTAATCTAAGCTGTGTAAATAAATTAGTATTTCCAACTGAGCCAATTAAAAAAAGAATCTCCAAGAAGTTAGGGCTGCCTTCTAAAGGCAAAAAACCTGAGGCATTGATTGTTGCGGGGGAAGGGGGGGAAAATAATCTCGAATCATAGTAGATTGGAAAAGAATAGCATACAGATGTGGTCAGTTCAGGGACCATGATTTTATTACTTTTTTTCTGTTTGTAGACTCAGAAGAATTAAGAGGATTCCTCTCTTTTTGCCATTAAGATGTCAACAGCAACAGCAGTGGTTAGCTGCTGATTTTTCATTCTGCTTCTCAGTGGGCTTGCGAGCTGGCTTTTTGGGTGCTTTTTACTCTTACCTGCTGCCATTTAGATCTTCTAACACTTTCTGCCCCCTCATAATTTTTCTTCACAGATAAAAATCTTGTGGGCTGTTTTTATTACTAACCTGCTCGGTTTTTTATGTCCAATTCTGTCTCTGAATCTATTGAACGTTAATAAATGCAAATTTATTATAATTCCCCCCCAAACCCACAGTTTACTCATGGAAATTAAGTTGATACCTTGAAGTATCTAAGGGATCTAAAAGTGAACCAATTTAACAGCGAAGTTGTTTCATAATCCATATAAATACATGTTTTAGAGAGCTCTTTTGCAACTTAAGCAGGTGCTGGCTTTTAAATATTCTAAATCTTGGTATCTGTCCTTTTCTCTAATACTTCTTTTCTCTTTTTAATAGGTCATCACACAACGAGCTCGAAAAACATAGGTAAGTCTTGAGAAAAAAAAAATTAAAAGATATATGTCTGACATTAGAATTACCATGCTTATTGAAGAATATTTTGTTGAAATTTTTTCGGTTCTGCACTGAGTATTTATTAAGTTGGGCTTTTTTATCAACTAAAATCTAATAGGTATAATATCGTTTGGCTTTTTTTCTGTTGTTCAGTATCCTATTTTTGAAAGACCCCTGATAATTAGCTTTAGACTGATTAATGCTGTAACTGGTTAACCATATTGTTACTAATAAAGAATCTGATTACAGCATCTGTTTGCTAGAGGTGTTAAGTGCTATAAGTACAATCAAAGTATTTTGTGATTAAGGTGGATGATTTTCGGGGAACAATATGTCACACAGGGTTATTCTATGTTTTTTTTAAAGTATGCCTAAAGTGCAGTTAATTTTCATCTTGCATGTAAGTACCTACAGATATGTTTTCCCCCTCCCTCTGCTTCTTTGCTGGTATGTGTCCTGTCCAAAGAGCTGTGTGTGGGCTAGAAATCAGCAACTCCTGAGCTGCAGCCCCGGTTCTGGGTATCCAGCGCTGTG
Organism: Stercorarius parasiticus; assembly: GCA_013396915.1. Lineage (NCBI taxonomy): Eukaryota > Metazoa > Chordata > Aves > Charadriiformes > Stercorariidae > Stercorarius > Stercorarius parasiticus. Next base: position 279,634 of record VWZL01004030.1, read on the forward strand.
AAAAGCTGTACTTACTTACCAAGGACATTCATTCGACCCTGAAGACCCGATTTTTAAGGAACTCACGTTTGCATGGTTTTGGAGGCAGCCTTTACCATCTATTGTATCTTGTCAGAGTTTGTTTGCAGATGGGCTTTTTAGCTGTAGGAAGTCTCCTGGGCACCGCTTCTCTGAAAGGTTCTCCCAGAGAGCTGCTGGGTGCAGAAGGTGCCCATCTTCTCACCAGCTTTCAGTTCCCCAGCTGGGCAGCGCAGTGGCACCCTCACTGCAGGATCGCTGCCTTTCACTTACCATTCAGGCAGCAGGACAAACTCTCTTTCAGGTAGCTTTTTGTTCTTTTTCGTGTAGCTTGTAGTCTTTCGGGTTTCATGCACCCTAAGAAAGCAAGGGGTGTAGGTGTGAGTATGACTTAAACCTCTTTGCATGCTTCTCAATACGTGAAACGTGGTTGATGGCACAACAAGATTGGACTCACGGGGTTTTTTTTTTTTGTGTGTTGTTTTGTGGACGCAGTTATGTAGCAGCTAGACCATCACTTCCCTTGCATGCCTACATGCTTTCCTGTAGTTTAATTGTAATATGAGTAAACTGTAGCCCTGCCTAATAGCCACGTGGTCATCCTAGAGATGAGAGGAACTGGGGAAGGCTCAAGCGCACAAACGCAGGCCTGGGCTGCAGAATGCAGTGCATTGGCTAAAGCAGTGACATCAGCTGGCAAAAGTTCTGCTGACAGAGTCTTCAGGAAAATAACTTCATGCAAAATTCTGTCCTTTGGTCACACTTACTTAAAAAAAAAATAAAAATCTTTGGCCCCAACTGTGCTTCTTTCTCACTCTCATTTTTTTTTCCATCCTCTTTCCAGATATTCTGTTCCGTTTCTTCCTTTTCCCCTGCTCCATCATTACTGACTTGTCACCATCTAAACTGCATAGTCCTTTTTTGTTTTTTCTTCCAGTCATTTTTATAACATGAGCATGGAGTTGCCTCTTCTTCCCCCTGCTCTGCCTTAACATGTTTAAGCAGCACAGTGAATGAGGCGCAGCAGCGTTTGCAGCAGATGCAGGGGCAGAAGAAGAATCTATTAATTGTTCAATCTCTGTTCTCACTTTCAGTTCTGTGTTGTATCTTTGTAGTAGCTGGACCATATAGTATTTGCCTTGCTAGCTTTTCTTTCTCTGCCATCTCAAGGTCAAAGTAGGTAAACTGCAAGGTATGTCTTGTGATTATACGACTAATATTTGTAACTGCTGCTGCTTGCTGTACCTCCTACAGTTACACTGTACTCGAAGCCAGATTTTATTATTCCTGGTGAGAACCTGCAAATTAGTGCAAGATCCTTGTGTGTGCAATCAGGTGTTCACAAAAGCAGATCAGGTATGCACAACTGTAGTTACCTAATGTATTGGTGCAAAGGACTCTTGTAATTTTAATTTTTTTTTAACAGCCCCCTCCTCTAGCACTGTTGGTGTATGAGCTGATAATACTGTTAGTACTGTTTTTCACTCTGTTTTACTAAAATTGCATTAAAATCCACTGAGCATCTTGTAAAGTTTAATGCAAGATTCACAGCCTTAGGGAGTCCCCGTAGCAGCTGGTCCTTGCAGCAGAGCCTGTCCTCTTCCCCCGGCGCAGCCCTGCCCTGCTGGCTGTGAAGCTCTGGATGTTGATTTTGGAGGTAAATCCTTTCCAGGACCAGTGCCTTTGACTCACCACTGCCACGATGCTTCTGGCTGAGACGCACTTGGTTATCTCACAAGAGCCTGTCAAGGAGGAAGAGAGGAGATGGCTGCTCATATCCTCCTCCTTGCCCAGTCCCTCACGTGGTGTCTGTGGGCTGGACTGAGCACTGGAGGGCAGGGAAATGGCTTCCTCATTTACAGGGCCTTTGTGTCCTGGATGAGGGTAGCCAGAACTGCCACTAACCAGAAAGCCACAGTAGCCGTGTACTGGTATGTGGTGCTGTTCAGATTATGCATTGGCGTTGCACATAAGAGGTTTTTTCTCTGGTTTTGATGTCAGTGGGAATGGCAGTGGTTGATCTCTCTGTGTGTGCAGACTTGGACGTTTGGCACCAGTACTTTAATTTGCATTTTCTACTGCTGGGTCTCTTTTCTCTTGAGAGGATGCTCAGAGAAAGACAAATGCAAGCAGAGACATAATTCCAACAAAAACTCTCATTACATGATAGAATTCAGGCTACAATTATGGTAAAGCGTTTGTTAGCAATTCATACATAAAATTTCTTTTTCTCTGCTTTAAGTCTCCCTAGAATGCCCTGCTCAGAACTTCTGTGTTTGTACATTATAGTGAAACTGTAAGGACTCATCCCACTAACGACAGTCCTGTCTTGGTCCTGAGTGATTAAGGTTTGCATCTCAAAGCCATGAAACAGGAAACCCCGTAAAACGAGGAAGGCAGGAAATCTTCTATCCTAAGGACAGATGAGATTCTAGAAGATATTTTAATAATTACAGACAGGTCAATCAGAATGGCACACATACGTAACTAGTTCCAAATGGCAAATATATACATGTGTATTCATGTATATATTTTTTGTTACTGTTTCAAACCAGAGCATTGTATCAGTAGACTTTCACAGAGCAACATAAATACCAAGTACATTGGTAATCATGACTTTTTGCAAGGTAGTTTTTTAAATTGACCTAACCTGAGAGCTGTACAGAGGAATTCAACTTTCATAGTGTAAAAAATAAAAAGAATCCATGAGGGACTCAAGCTTCTTAAAAAGACATAGCATAATCTCATTTGTTTGCGTCAGTTTTACTAGTTCTACATTACAATGTAAAAGCCAAGGTATATCCCCCTGGAGATTGTACTGAGAATCTTCACGCTGCTCTGTGAAGGCAGCGAGTCATCTGCCCTCTGCTATTCATGTGTGGACTTGTCCCCGCAGCTTGCGGAGGGCTGCGGGAGGAAGTGACACTTCACTGCCATGGTCCATCCTTTCTTGTCGGAAGCAGATGGAGCCCTGATGAGGGATACTGGGACCACACCATCAGGGCTTCTTTGGTGAGAAAGCCATTTCACTCCTGCCTGGCTGTGAGGAGCTCTGCTGCAGGAGGACTTCAAGATCTTGTCATTTCTATGGCTAAGTCTTTGAAAATAGCTTGTGAAACTGAATGTTTTTAAAGAACAGCTTTTGAGAATTAGTGAGGAAATTAATAAAAGCGTGTCTTGAAATTGGCGAGCCACGTGCTGCTGTCCCCAAGCTGTCACGGTGTGAGCTGCACGAGTGCCTTGGCTGGGTGACCATGGTACAGCTTGATCTAGATGGACGGTTATCTCCTGCTTCGGTCAAACCATTTATATTATTCTCTGGGCTTTCTTTTGGTGTTTTTTTATTCAAAGAGGGAAGGGGCAGATCAGCAGGGGTAAAAGTTGTCCCGCCTGCGTTGCCCAAAATAGTAAACTGGCAAGCAGTGGGAGTATAATTTGAAGAGGGAGCTGATGAATGCCCTTGGGCAGGATGGACCCGCAATCTTGAGCACGGCAGTGCTCAGCAGTGCAGCATCCGAGTTGCAAGTGCTCTCCTGCTTGGAGGAATCGGCAGATCCTGTCCCAGGTCCCTAAGCAAAATGCAATGACCCTCGTTTGACAAAAGCTGGCGAGCTGAGCCGGGCGAAGGTAAAAAGCAGGCATTGCTGTTGGGAGAGGTGTACTCTAGGGGCATTTCCCTGCTTTCCTATGGAAGTTGCTCCAAGAAGAAGTGCACAAGTGTTTAGCTCAGTCACTGGGTGCTGGATGGGACAAGGGAGCAGTTATCTCTTGTTTCAGGGCTCAACAGTTTGTATTGCACTGTGCTGAGGCTGCTGTGGAGATGGCTTGGATCAGCTGAGCGGGACAGCCCTGAATTTTTAGAAGTACAAGACCAGGTTGGGGAATAGAAGAGACATAGTGACTCGCAAAAGCTTTTAGTAAAAGAAAATAAACCTTTCCTTCTTCCCAAGTGAGCCTAACGTATGCATTGTTTATGGTGCTGATCAGGCGGAATCTGAAAGTGTTCCCATGCCTGCGGAAGACAGTGCAGTCCTGAGTTTTGAGTATTGCTTTGTGTATTCTTTAAACCTAAAAACTTGCCACAAAAAGGTTGTTACAGTGCATCATCATGTGTATGAAATAGGTATCTGTATATAAATGCAGGTTTTGATGAAAAATAGTTTTTGATGGGAGCATTATGACGTACAATATTAGTTGATAAAGTAAATAGAGTAGGTGCCTCTGAAGTTAAGTTCTAATAGATAGTCAGTTTTCTCATGCAAGAAGTGCAGATGAGCTTGCCAGGAGCAGAGTTATATTCATTGGTACATTAATGTCACCCACCAGGGTTACTTGGAGTTTAAAGCATAAACTGAGAGAATGCAGAGATGGATGTCTTGAAATTCTATCTGTGGTTCTTCATGTTACTAAATGGCAGGGTTAATGCAAAGCATGTAATCGCCAGTTGCTGATAAACTTGGAAGTTTTGAAACAGAACTGAAAGGTCATTGAAATAACAGCATACCAAAACAATGCTTAACATTTATTTTTATTGTGGGCTGCCTTTTCAAAATAACAAATTACTATTGCAGTTAGTACTATTATACAATGTAAAGATATAACTGCATTGATCCATCACATCGAATGGCTATGTTGCAGCCACGAGCTGAGGAAATCCCCTAATGGGCTGCTGGAGGTAAAGTACTTCCAGGGAAGGATCACCCAGTACGTGTCTTGCTGCAGTGCTTCCATCGTGAGTTTAACCCAGCCTGGTTGCACGCTGCTGCTGGGTCCTGCTTGCTGCCAGCGCAGGAGGGAGGGGAGCAGCTTGCTTCTTCAGCCACTTCACTTTCCTGACCCAGCTCACTGTCACAAGGCACACCCAAATGCCAGCACAGGGAGAGGGCAGGATCGCTTCTTTGAGTGACGGTATTAATTTACAGTACAGAATAGTACAGTCCACTTCTTTGTCAGTTTAGTATTTCTCCTAAGCATCCAGTTTTGACTGCTGTTGCCTGGAGAGTGCTGCACTGGATGGGTCTTACTGACCTGGTACAGATCTCATTGTTATAGTGGGTCTATAAAAACTGCTGCCATTTCTAGGGCATGTCCAGGTTATACACAAACCATCTAGATAATGTGGCTGCTACGTTAGTGGTGGGAACCATCTCGTCTTACTAGCAGAACTCAACCTCTGTATTATATCTGTTTCTTCTGGTTTTCTCGTCAAGTAAGGAACTTGTTACACCATCCAGTTGGTGTGAAGTGGTTTATTGCAGTTCAAGTGAATTGCAGTAAACATACCTTTGCACTGCTTAAGCAAGGTAATGTCTCGAGAGTCTGACTTGCCTTTGTGAGAAGACAGCTACCATGGTTTAGGCATCAGCTCCCCCTCTCCACCCCCCCCAGTTATTACTGCCTCTCTGAGGGTGCCAGCTGTAGTGGTCAGGTGAATGGGGTTGCCTCAGACAGTGCAAATCTGTCTCAACTCAAAACCCCTTTTACCTGTCATTTAACTACAGGTTTCAGAGGGGCAAAGTATATAGTGGCATTTGTGTCTTAAATTGCTGTAATAAGTTTTTTTGTGGAGCTTGTTTAGCAAAGCCTGTAAAGAACTGGACCTGCAAAACTGCAAATTGAATCCTATGCTTTTGTTGAAATGCCCCATGTTTCTGAGTCTGATGAATCCATGGAATTAAAGAAATTAGAAGGTTTAAAGCTTTGCACTGAAATGCTATTCTTTCCTCACCTTTTCCCCATCTTCAGGCAGTCAGCAAATGTCCCAACCTGTGACTTGTCCTGTACTACATGCTGCAGTAGATGTTATAAATGCCCATGCACTGAACTGCTGTCTTTTCAATGCACACAGCAGCTCACCTGATTATGCACTCCCAACAAAAGTGTCTTCCCACCTAGACTGCTTGTTTGGAAAGGAGGGGTATATTAAACAGATGAAGCTTGGAAGTTAATCTGCTCAGGAAGTTATATTCCAGGTGTCAGAGGTGTACACATCCTCGTGCTTTGGACAAAGCTTTTATTCAGCAGTGAAAAATGGGCTAAAATACAGTCTTGACTAAACTGTAGTGTCCTTTTTCCTGCTGAAGTCGGCTTTGAACTGCGGAGCCTAAGTGCAGTCTTGCACTGGTCTGGGCTCCAGAAAGCCGTGTGCTTCCTGGCCAGCTAAACAGCCAGCAGAAAGCAGATGGGCGAGAAACCAAGTGCATGTGTTTTTTCCGCTTGAATTTGTTCATCCCTCTCTCCAAACATAAGTCCATTGTGTGTCGGCCTCTAACAGACTATGTGAAAGGTAGTTTATGTTCTCAGCATCTGCTATTTGACCTGGCCAATTCTTATCCACCGTGGTAGAAAGAGTAGGCTGGTCTTACACAAAGTGGAGATAGATGTACCAGACTTCCAGGTACTTTCAGGACCGCAGAGACCACAGCTAGGTGCTGATTCCCTGCAACAGGGGAAGAGGTGCCTGGTGGTGACTGCTGTCTTGATTGGAGGAGAAAAAGATTTGTTGAATTAGGTATTAAAAAAAAAAAAGTTTTCCTTTTAAGCTTGCTTAACTACATCTGGGCAAGTCAGCTGGAACTTGATTTTTTTTATTTATTTTTTTTAAGGTATTTAGGCAGCTAATGGGCTTTAAGAAGCTGGCCTCTAGAACGAGTCTTACGTAATGCATTGGGAATCCTTGGCTGAATCCCAACCAGCCCACAGATGAAAACTGGGTGTACTGAAGTGGTACCTGCCATGGTTTGAAGAGGTGGCAAATGCACCTGAAAGCTAGCAGCAGTGCAGCTCCGGCTGTTTAAGACAAGGTTGGCTGTGCACTCAAGATTCACTCCAAACCTGCAGGAGGCTGGATTATTTTCTCCCTAGTATGTCATGAGCACAAAATTTTGATGACACAGTGTCCCTGGTTGGAGTAGAAACTAAGGGAGCAACCTAGGCTATACTCCCTGGGTTGCTTGTCCTGTTCGCTGCTGTCCCTGCCTCCATGCTGTATTGGCATCTCTAGCTCTATTTTCAGTGCTCCTTTCCATGGGCTGCTTACCCCGTTTGAGTATTGGATATACTGTGGCCTGTTCCCAAATTCAAAATGTCTCTCTCTGGATGGAACAATGTGTACTGTCCTGTTACAGCTCATGCTGCTCTCCCCTCATGGTCTCTGGCAGTGGACGGATTTACTACACAGAATTCCTTCACAGGTCAAGTAGTTTTTAGACTAGTTTTTTCCCCTTGGTACACATGGTGGGTGGTTTAGCATGTGGCAGGCTGTGGACCCAATTTTGCACCCCACTCGGGGGATTTCAGTAGGAGCTGTGCATGCCTGCCTGCAAGCTGAACCCCACACCACATCTGGGTGGCTACAGAGGATGTAATTAAGGTTCCAGAAACTGTGCTGAGCATGAACATGTAGCCAGCAGATCATAAATGCGAAGAAGCGTAATACTCTTCCTTCACAGCAGCTTAATTTGGGCCTTTTTGGAAAAAAAACCCTCAAAACAAACAAAACCCGCACAAATAAAAACTCCATGCATGTGATCCAGTTAAAACTGACTTTTCTTGTCCTAAAGAACTGTGCAATTCACAAGAATGGATAAGGTATTCCTTCCCCCCAGCCTCTCGCTGTTTTTGGAAGGAAAGGGTTGTTTTGGGACTTCATAGAGTGCTGTGTTTTGAGATAGAAACTGAAACGCATATACTGAGCTGTGTACGCATCCTATTAGAATAGAGCAGAGTGACAGGAGTTGTCAAAAGGATCTCAAGTGGCTAATATTATTGCTTAATTCTAGGTTATGTTACGCAATTTTTTTCTATACAAATTAGTGTAACTAATTGTGCAGTGCCTGGAGATCGGTGTAGCTGATACAGAAGAGTTGTGTGCTTGGATGTATGTACATGAGGTCATCTGTTGCAATGCTTCTAACTTGAAAACTAATAACTCTAGTTGCAGGATACATGCCCTACATTAAGAAACCCTAAATTAGGTTCTACCTTATAGCAAGAAAGCAGGAGATTCAGGGAATAGTCAAAGACTACAACTGCATGTGGTAAAACGTCTCTAAAAGGTTGGGGACCTACTTGTGAATCCTCTCCTCCAAACTGCTACCTTGGGATTAATGCCTAACAAATGTATCTGCGTTCCTTTCATTGATGTTTCAATTTAGGTAACTAAATGAAGATACAAGGTGCTAAATAAGGGGCCTGCCTGGCATGTAATTCCTGCCAGAACTCAGCACCTCCTATTGAAGTTGGGAGTACTGTCAGTGTTTGCAAATACTGACTGCATAGACACTGTGTGTCTTACATACCACATTAGCTGGTATTTACAAAACATAAAGGAAGCAAACCCTGTAATTCCCCCAAATAAGCTGACTTAATCCCCGTCGGTAAGTGCTGTTGTGTTGACTGCTGAAGTGAATAGCATGGGTGGAGCAAATAATTTCTGCTAGGGAAATTTGGGAGCTTGTTGTGTGTGTTTGGCTAGAAGCAGTTATTGGGTTTAGGTGCTAGCAGGTATTTGAAATAGACTGTCAGATGTCTTGGTTCCCACTGCCTGATTTTACATACTCACATGGCAAGTGGGTCCAAACTTGTGGCTCTTCCTTCCATTGCCAGATATCCTCAGTACGCTGTGCTTAAGAAATCTGGGCTGAGTTTTGTGAGGAAGAAAGAAGAAGAAGAAGGAAAGGGGGGAGAGTTCTAAAAAGCTGTTCCATACCTTATCATTCCAAAATGGATAATTTTCAGATTCTGCTCGACTGCATCCTGATTGGCAGAGAGACAACCAGCTTTGTACTGTTCAATGGAAAGGGAAATAGGACGGAAATTAAATTATAAACAAGGCACTATCTGTGCTGTGGCAAGCTAAATCTAAACTTTGAGGCAGGACTGTCAGATATCTGCAACTCTCCACTGTCCCATGATGCCAGATTTTGTCACTGTTTAGGGGGGAAATATTACATAAGTGTTGCTCAGCTTCTAATTCATATGAAAGTAAGAGTACCCATTGTAGCCTTGGGAGAGACCATCTTTAATTACAGTCAGTGCATTTAATCCTTCCCCTAAATTTGTTTATATATACACCTCGCTCTGTCTTTTCTATCCACCTCTAATTATGAAGCTTCAGTGACAGAGTTGGAGATGTACAGCAAGACATTTGGGGACGTGTATTCTCAATTACTTTGCGATGATTTCTTCTTTTTCTTTGGTGTTCTCACTTGAGGTCTGAACCTGCCTCCGGCTGGCTGGAACAGGCACCTTGCTGTCGTTCTTGGGGACCCCCACTGTCTCGTTGGAGGACATCTCAAATATCTACAGTGATAAAAGACAGCAACACCCACCACCTCCCTTCCCCCAAAAGCCAATTAACTTCATTCATGCATGCTCAAGCTGCCGCCATTAGCTACTCCCTCTAAGATGGCCACGAAGCTTTGGTAGGTACAGGTGCTGAGGAAGTATTAGCAAAAGCAAAAACGGAAGTAAGATACAGCACTGAACATCCCTTTCTGATACTTAATTTCCCAGTCAGACCTTAAAACTTCCTACCTCTGAAAATGAGAAAGTGATTGTTTAGATGCTGAACTGGAGATACAGTTGCCTTAACTCTGGTTAGGTTTTGAAACTGCAGTGTGAATTGCTGTTCTTTCTTTGTGCTGCACGTGGGAACATGGAGTCCCTACAGCATTTGTCAGGCTAGTTAAATTGGACACTTGGTATTTACTTGGCATTTGGATATAGAGGTACAATAGACAATAAAACCACAGTCATAGGTATCCACTATTGCAGATATTAATGCCTCGCACTCTTCATTTAACTTGATGCAGGAAAAGGCTGCTTAATTCCGGCTGTCTGCCATCCCAAGGCCTTGCGCTCAGTGTGTGACGGGAATGTATGTTTTTAATTTAGCTAAAATAATTCAGCTTGACTTGCCTCTCCTTTAATTTGGCATCATACAGTGGTGTAAAAAACAAATAAATCTTGAACACATTTCTCCCCTCATTTGACATACGTATAAAATAAGTAGGGCTATAGGGAGGTTTAAAATTAGGCAGAAAAAGCTCGCTAGGCCTCATACTGTGCTCTCTTCACTTAGTGCTGTGCTACAGCTCAACATCTCTAGGCTTCTCTAAGCATTGTAGTCTTCTCCACCGCCCCCCCCTTTTTTTTTTAAGATCCTTCCTGTTGGCAGCTGTCCTGAGACACGATGTTCTTGCTTAGCATTTTGATGTGGGGAAACAGTCTGATAATTAAAGCCGGTTTCAAGCCATGAGCTGATTTGTAAGCAGTGACTTGCTCTGGGGTGTTGTCAGTTGATAAACGTGTAGCTTGTATGCATGGAGCCACGCTGCACCTTGTGCCTGAAGCGCCACGTGAGAGGGGTATATACACTCCCGGGAGCCACTTGTGGAAGAGACTGACTGCATCCTCTTCAACCACCTTTTGGTGAACGGTTAATTTGTGGAAAATTATAGTTATCATCCGGTTCCCCTTTGTGTGTAAACCCAGTGCAAACCTGTTGCTGTTATGCAGCTTTTCCTTGTTTAAATAAATGCAGTTCTCTTTGACCTATGCTCTACAGTGCTCAACAAATTACTCACAAGAGTACCACGAAAGGTTCTGCAGAACTGCAGACAGATGTCATGGGTTTGGATTTGATGTGCAAATTTGCTTTGCGGTGTTCCAAGGCTGACGAGGACCAAAGTGTTGCTGCAGTCATGTAAATGGTGGCGAGTCCTAATCCACTCTTGGGGTTTCAGTGGGGAGCATGTGTAAGTATGTGTGTACATCCATGTAACGTCAAGTGGGAATTAAAACTGCTTGATGCTGGAATGGCATGATCTTGGAACGGCACTTTCCTTATCTAATTGGGTCTGACACTATTCTGAGGTAGCAGACAAACTTAAAATCTTAAGTCTCCCTGCAGTGTAATCTAAGAAACTTGAGTGCCAGTTAGACAGATGGGTTTGAGAGGCCTAATTTAGGAGGACTGCTAAGTTACAATGTGTGCATTTTAATGTGCGAAACAAATGGGTGGAAGACTGGATGAATGAAGTATTAAATAAGTTTATTAAAAGCATGGCTGATTATTTTTTTTTCTGGACTCTGTTTTCAAGTGTGTATAATGGTATTTCCATCACTTGTGTATTTCCCCACAAGGCACTGTTGTTCATCTGCCTGTATTAGGTAGGTACTGTGTGATGCTCAGCTCATGGTACCAGGTGGTACCTCTTTTGCTATTGCTTTAAAGCATTTGAGAGGTAAATGTTAAAAGACAATCCGTAGATAACAGGGCTAAAAATAGAAGACACCTGAAACAGAAATTCTTTTTCTACAGGTGTAAGAATTGTTCGTATTTGTCTGACATTGACTTTGAAGGTTTCAAATATAGAAAACTGTTCTTTGTAGATGAGCACAACCTGAAGGCTGAACTGCTAAAATACAGGTTGGAATCTCCTTTTTTTTCCTTTTTTTTTTTTCAGAGGAAAAGAATTCCATACAAGGGCAAAAACATACTGCAGGGGATTTCAACTGTTTCTGTAATGTTTGATGTCTGTTGTCTCAGATTCTTGCGAGGTCAGAGATTTTATTGCCTTTGGTCAAAGGACGGAGAATCTATACATGTAAATTTGAGATGGTCACCATCCAGGAAAGACAAATTTGCATTATGTTTGTTTGTGATGTTTTTGGGAATCCCTGTATAGCTTCTGAATTCCTATTGACATTTCCCATGAAGCACATCTCAAATTTCTGCATGTTGCTGTTACTTATCTCTGAGACCCAAGACAATGAAGGGCTGTTAAACGTTTCATGGCTGCTCTTCAAATATGAGCAGCTTAAGAGAGTGGGATGGCTGAAGCCTGGGGATAGCTGTGAGGACAAGCCTGGCTGCAGGGAGGAGCCTGGAAAAAAACAAAGAGAGAGGAGATGAGGGTGGTCAGATGTCCATCCTGCAGCTCTTAATGCTGTGGAGCCTGCGGCAGTTATCAGTTAAAACACATACTGGTCAGAGCTGCTGCCGTCCCGCCTGCCCCGGAGTCCTTGCTGACATGGTCCTGCCTCTGTGTTGCCTTGCACAAGTGCTCCTCTGAGTGCCTGCCACAAGCCCATGAAAGAAGAGGACTGGTTGGAAACTGACCACTGTATTTTGGTTTTGTCATCTTGCTAGGTTGGTCTACAGGCAGTTCAGGCATGTAGATGAGTGTGCGGTGGGGTAGCACCAGCCAGGAGGACGCCTGTGTCACATCTCACATGCCTCTGACAGCTCGTGCTCACTTTGCAGCAGGAGGAGAACTTGAGTGGGAGAAGGTTGAGGAACAGTATGGCAAGAGGAACTAGCTGTGCCGCAGGGCTTTTATTTCTCCTGCTGGCTGAAGTAAAACGTGACTCTGGGACCCTCATCAATCTGTCTGCTTCTGCTGTCAGAGACGCTCCTGAAGGGACAGCACATGGGTGGTCTGGCCAGCCACCAGCTCCAGTCCGGTGTCTCACACTGATGTTGTCCAGGTTGCTTTACGGGGTCATTCCAGCCTAAAGAGAGCCTCAGGAGTTGCTGTCGTTTGCTCATCTTAGCTGCTGCCCATGGCTTACAGCCATACATGGGCCACCACAGCCCACCTTCCAGTGGGAACTGGAGCACAAGAAGCATCCAAGTTGGCTTGTAGGCATTTTGAGAGATGAAGAAATGTTGATGTAGCTGAGTGCTTGTAATTTAGGACAGGCAGCCATCATTGCACTCAGCTGGGAGCTACTAGAGGGATGGGGAAAGGAGGGAGAGGAGAAGACGGCAACATGAGCACCAGGGTCTGCCAGGCATCCCCTCTTCCTGGGAGTCAGCAGCTTCCCTCTCGCAGACCAGCCAGTATTCACCTGTCCCTCCTGTCCCGGCTTGCATCCCAGCTAGCTTTCTGCACGCTGCTGCCAAGAGGCTTAGCCGGCCAAATATGCAGACATTTGTGGCACTGCAGATACTTTCCTTAACTTATGTTTGCTGAAAGATGTAGGAATAAGTTCTGATTTCATGCATATGTTCTAAAATGTGAACAAGCCATCACTTTTGGAAGGTTAAAAGGCAAAGTTAAAGTGTGCAGTCTTGGCTCAGCAAGTGGGCTGAAGTGACACTAATTGAAAGTAAATAAAATGCGCTGTGAATGCTGCAGTATGCATTTGTATATCATGAAATAGAGAAATTTTTTTCAGTGATAAAATGCACAAAGCATTGAAATGGTAAGCTCTATAATGGGCAGCAGAGGTTTTCTTCTGTATTCCTTAGCGTTAGGTACAGCACCAGACATTTCTGAGCAGTATTCACGTGAAAACTTGCAGATGACTAAGTTCCTAGCAGCACCGACTCTTTGAAAGCTAGTGATGGTAAGATACGCTTGCAGCCATTGCCTTTGTAGGCAGTTGTTGTCTTGTGTTTGGGTACTTCAGAGGTACCCCAAGACCACCAGCTCCCTGGCTGCTAGAACTATCTGGCTGGTTTCAATTCAGCATAACAGATGCGCCAAAATATTCAGCACAGTGAAAATGCATATAGAGGATGAAACTCGTAGTTAATACTAAAGTAAATAAAGCAGGCGGTTGCCCTGATTTTAGGGCTGTTGCATTTAATTCACTAACAATCACTGCAATTAGACACTCACAGCTTTTTCTACCTGTTAGTTGCCACAGTGTATTGCCAGGTTTTGCTGCTGAATTTAGTTGCAGAGGCCTCTATGAGGTGTTAGACACAGGCAAGAAATGCCATGTGGAAAAAACTTGGAGGAATCTTCACCTGCAGCACAGACTTCATATGGGGGAAAAAAAAGGCATCTATTGCAGAACACTGGTGTTTGGCTTATCTTTTCTTGGATAATAAAAAGCCAAGAGGTTTGCTGTAAGGGCAGTGCTGAATTTTCTGGTTTTGACTCTGAGGCACTCAGCTGTGAGCAGGCGTTTCACACATCTCGTAGCAATTGGCACACTGGGTACCTTGCTATGGTACAGTGCTTTAATACTAAGAGTTTTTTTTTCCTTTTCACTGGAGCAAATTTGTTGTGTAGTTGAAATAGATTGTGCAGCCCAATCATGAGCTAGAGCCTCTTTTGGAAAAAAAATGTGTTTGAGGAAAAATATGTATTTGAGAAAGTATTGAAAGTGTTTCTAACTGAAATAAATATGGAAGAGCCAGGATTTCATACTTCAGTGGAGGGTTGTTACCTTCCATTGTATGTAATATTTTGCTGAAGATAGGCTAAATTCCATCTGGACCATTAATAAATAGGTTTCTTTAGAACCATTTTTATATGATTGAATTTCTGTGTTTTCTTAAGATGGAATTTTATATATAATCTCTTTAAATGCCTTTGCAAACAGATGTGTTTTAATTAGTACAGAATCACCTTTGGTACTTTATAAAAACTATTGTAAAGCTGTAAATACATCATTCCTGACACTTACTTTAAGAAAAGCATTAGCTTAAGGAGGAGTGGGACAAGTATGCTTGAGTACCAACTTCTGCTAAGCAGAGTGGGGTATATAATTACTTGTTTACCTACATTATATATATGGCCATGGTACCCAAGAATATAAAAAAATAATATGAACACATTTAATTTTTAGTACCATTAAAACCATTTGCAGCAAAATTACGTCATCCCTCAGGAGTGTGACTGTGCACAAAATAAAAAGAGCTGAAGCCCTTAAGAGATCTTGACTTGCTGTGTCAAGCTCTGGTAAGAAAGGGTTGATGTTGGAGTCAGAAGGCAGGCAGAGTTTCTTGCTCTGATTTTACCTTGGCGGCAGGTGAACCCTGAAGTCGCAAGGGGGAAGTTTTTACTGCTGGTCTGCATTTCTTAAAAACTTTGAAATAATGATAAGTTTATGAATAATGATACTGTCTGTGTTCATCCTGACCAGTGCATATCACAAAGAATCCTGAGCTTCTGGGTTTGCTGATCCTCTCTATCTAAAACTTGAGTGCTCCCTGTACGCAGGTATTTGCATTTCATAAATAAAACTGTGAAGAGTCTTCCTGTAAAAACACGAGCATCTTACAATTGCAGTTAGCTCACTTCTGTATTTTGTGCTGAATTTCATGTCTGGTAGGGAGATAAAATCACATTTCTTCAGGGAGAAAATGCAACCATTAGTTCATCGCAGGGGTCTCTGACCCAGAGTTGTGTGCTAAGCCCAGACCACTTTGGTTCACAATGTACCTGGAGAACATTTGATTCCAAAAGTGAATTTTTGGTGCAGAGATTCTTCTCTGCCTTTATTCTATGTATGTTATTAAGCTAGATTACATAGTCATTATGCAACAATGAAAAATTTAGTAACTGCTCTATATTTAAACCTTTGTATATTAACTTCATTGCACAGCACCAGGACCAGGATAGGTTTGAATATGGAAAAGAAAACATGTGAGACATGAGAGAAGGAATCCGAAATGCTTCAGTAACTCTGTCCAGTTTGTAATAATATATCTTCTACATTCATTTCAAATTGGTTTATATTCTTTGAAGTGGGGGGTTTGTTTGTATTAAATCTGTACCAAATTTCCCTTGCGATAGGGTATGAGGCTGCCTGTTTTTCAGACTGAAATGGTTAACGTACAGAAATGACGAATTTTTAGGTTTTGCATCTATTTCAAATATATCTGTTGTTCTCAATAGTGCAGCTTGTAATGATGGCATTTTCAATGTCATTTGAGTGTTTGATCTATGGTGTCCTTTTCTTTTCACATCATCACCAGGCAAGTATATTTAGCAATTAATTCAAGTGTATGTCAACCTCCTGTGCACACAGCTAGTTTAGTAGACTAAATTTGGGACATCTGAAATACAGACACATGTTCAGCCATGCAAGCATTTTTAGCATTAAAAGCATCTTGCAGAAAGCAGTTAGGGCCTTCTTGTGAGGCAAGCATTGTTTCATGCCCATACGTGCTTCGGTGATGCACTCTGGTATGAGAGGAACATTGGGCTGTGGGTGTTGAGGCAACAGCAACCTGTCTGACCCAGCCAGCTTCTGCTGGAGTGAGCATGAAGGGAAACTCAGAGCGTGCAGTATGGGAATATGGACATTTATGGCTTTTTGGCCATTTCCTAGCCTTCCAGATCCTTGCAGCCCATCAGCTGCAGATGCCGCAGCTCTTAAGATGCCTCCCAGTATGGCCAAGGCAGCTCCATGTCTTCACTGGGCAATCTCCTAGTAGGAGTGAGTGGGTGCAAACCCGAGCTCTTCTGGGACTTCCCATGGGATGAGAAACTTTGCTGATAGAGTTGCTCCTTGCCTTTTACAGTGAGCTTGAGAATGGGTGTATGAGAGTCGTTCCTCTGATTTGGAGAGGCTGTGGACTGAGGCCTTGAGGATGTGCAAGGTGAATGCTCTCATGAATTTGACTTCTCTCTAGTGAGTTTTATGCTGTTGCCCACGATTGTTGAGAAACAGATGAGCACGGCCCTTTTGACCCTTTCTGCAAGTGATCTCTGGCAGTCAGTGGCGTAATGTCAACAGTAGGAACTGTTGTTTATGTCTTTGGGTGCAGCCTTGAGGAAATGCCTACCCCATGCTACCTACCATAAACTCATGGAAGGTTGTCGGCAGCTTTGTCTCCATGGGTTACCCAGCCAAGGTGGCGGGATCGACAAGCGTTTCGCTGTCATGCTGTAGACTCTCATGAGTGTCTGTGGCCATTTAATTTCACCGAGGCCTGGCTAAGGCATGTCACACTGAGGACTAAGCAGCTTGTTTTGGATGTACACTTGCCAAAGGGAGGCTCTGCCTTTCCAGCCGTCTTTGTGCAGCCCAGTGGCATAAATGATGGATACCGTTCCCTCCCACAAATAAGGTCTATAGATTTATACTTGTATAGTTTAGAAAACACACCTTCGCTGCTATCAAAAAACTGTGCAACTACTGCCTGAACTGAATCTGCTGTCTGACTAGCTGCAGGCCATTTACATCTGCTGTGCTGGACCTAAAAAAGCCCTGGAGAGCCCCTGTGGAAAGACTGCAGTTGGATCAGGTCACTCCACAAACCTATCAGCACTGAATCAATCAGACTGGCACAGGTTTCAGTGGCACAACTGGGCAGGTTTTTTCACTGTTAACATGACTGGGAGTAATCTTGTGAGTCGAATGCTACAGCTATATACAAACAATCTCTTGATTTAAATGCTTATAGAAATGTTGATTGGAGGGACCTCTGAACGGGATGGCTTTGTCTGGGTACATCTTGAAAAACCTCCAAGGATGGCACGTCTACAGCCTTTCTGCCAGCCTGTCCTGATTGTGTACCAGTGCGCTATCCCTAGTAAAAAATTAGTTTCCTAATGTCCATCCTGAACCTCCCAATTCACAATCATTGCCTCGTTATATTATTTGGCCCTACTGAGAAGTATTTTGTTCCCATTGCAACAATCCATCAAGTAGTTGTAGGAATTTCTTGGAATTGTTGCAGTTTCCTTGGAATTAAGATTACCCAGTGTGAACAATAGGCTTTTTTGTTTCTTTCTTTTTTTTCCTCTGCATCTTAGTATTCCATTTCTTGGTGTGCTAAAATGGATTTGCATCTGGGATTTCATAGATACGGGGAAGCTTATTGACCATTATCTGATAGACTCATTTAGCCTGATTTTGAAATTCATTAGAGTCAAAGATCTGAATTTACTTTTGCATGGCAGCCTTTTTTGCAGAAGTGGTGAACCATAGCTTCTCTGGCCAGCATTGCTCCTGCAATGAGGATTAGAGTCAGTGAGTGGTCTTCAGAGGAACTTCTGGCGGGTGTCCTTGTATGACAGGGAAATTCCTACCAACGCTGTGTTGTTACTTTGTCCTTCCAAGTTGTGGAGCTCCAGGGTTCATTTTGGTACTGGTTCTGAAATACCTGCCAGTATTGCCCATCATAGCTTTCATGGATTCAAAACCAGTTCAAGGGAATTCCAGCTGGTATCTGTTATGTTAGTTGTCAGCAAGTTACATTCTCCTTTATGTGAATGTGATGAACCACCCGACCGCTTCTGGACGTGGCCACTGCTGCAGAACGCTGACCAAGTCTATGGGCTTAGTAATTAATTTCTATTAAGCATTACAAGATCTATAATGCAGATTTATAGGACCACGTTGTGAACTCAATTATGGGGAAACACTGAAGTCTGTCTTGAACATCTGAAACCCCTTTATTTTCTGGCAGAAAGGAAAATGTGGTAAATCAGAGACAGGTCACCCATCTCTTCTCTCCACGCTTCAAGCTGTACCCAAAATGGAGAGCTGCAGGTTTGTGCATTCAGATTTTGGATGGCTTTTTTTAGATCCTTACCTTCCCTGATAAATTCAGTAGCAGTGACGAGGGGGATATTTCTGTGCATCCACATGAGGTGAGAAAAGTGCCCACTTCTGTAGGCAGCAGCGTCCTGGCCTGACACCATGCTTTGTGTGGGCGAAGGTGTAACAGTTGGGTTTCGAAGCTGGAGCAGACCATAATTACCCAACTTCAACCACATTTCATGCACAGAGGTAGTTACCCTGTTGCTCTGAGACCAGGCCGCTTTTTTTTTTTTTTTTGCTTATTTTCTAGGTGGAATTTAAAGCATGAGCTGCAAAGCAGAAAGCAGCTCCGGCTGCGATTACCTCTGTGAGTGCCTTTCCCTCCTCCGGCGGTCACAGTCAGCCCAGGAAAAGCGAAAGCTGTCAGGTCCCTGCAGAAAAAGAGAGAAATTAGTGCTGGCAGAGTCTGTACGTGACAACTTATTTGCTGTGAAGTTTGAATCCCCTGTTCCTGCTGGTGTGATCTGTTAACATAACATGCCTGAAATGTTTTCTTACATTCTTACAGTTTTTTCTAAGATGTGCAAAATGAAGAATGTAGGGATATTTACTCCAGTACCACTGGAATTGTGGTGGGCTGGTTTTCTTTTTTTTTTTTATGCTCACAGTCTATGCCATCGATTATGCTGGGTTATATGAATTAGCCACATAAACATGCCTATATTTATGTAAAGATCTATGTGCGTATGCATTAAAATCTTTAATGGTTTCATAGGTGCTGAGTAAATAAATGAAAGAAAAAGTCCCTTTAGAAAAAAAAAGTGAAGTTAGAGCAAGTCTTTAGGAATTGTGTTTATTATATTTACTGCTATCAACTGTTAGTGCTGAAAATGCCTTAAAGCAAATTTTTTAATATTTAGCTCTTTTTTAATTCTTCTTGTAGGTCAGTTAAAATATTCTTAGCTTCAGTCATGTGTTCTTTGTGGTACTTCTGTGAAGTCCTGCTTTACCTGGTAGGCAGGTACCATAAAAGAATTAGCACTTCAAAAAGACAGACAGCCATGCCCACTGGATCTTGGTAACGTTTCTGTTAATTCCCCAGTTGATGGTGAGGAAGTGCACTAAATCCTTATTTTCTCCCTGCGGTAAGCAGACTTTCTTCAGAGAGTAATAGAGGCAGATAAGTTGAGTATGTAGTCTGGTTTCATTAATGTTTTCCAGGATTAATATTAAGTAGATCTCAGATGAACAGTTTTGTATATTCCTTATCAGACTTTTAATTACTGCAAGTATATTGATTTTTCCATTTCAATGTATTTAACTCTCTATTTACTACTTGGATACTATTTTTGTCCTCTTCCTTGCCACATCCTCCTTTATCTTCAGTCCCCACTTTCTTGTCAGCTGTCTAAATACAGTTGCATCCAAGTTGTGCTGAGTGACGCAGATGATTGCGTGTGTGTTTAGAAGCCATTTAAAAACCAGAAAGATTAATTGAATTTAGTCCCTGAAGCAAGTCTTTTTATGTAAAACACAAAACCAGCCAGATAGTTGTTAGAGATTACAGACACAAAAATTAAAATTTACCTGAGTATGATTTTCTGTATAAATATTGGTAGTCCCTAATTCTGGTATTTCATCTTTGGGATCTATTTAAATCGGATTCCAGTTTAAATTCACAGCCACAGGGGTGTTCTGCGGTCTGATGGGGGATATTTTTGTGAATAGTTACCCCAATCTTTGTTGCTGCCGTTTAAATAAAAGCATATAGATAGTTATGTTTAGAGCCTTGTATTTAAAACAAACCCCAGGCCTAAACAAAGATTCTGTCATCAGTTTTCTCTTGAGAATCACATTCTCACCATTTTTTCCTCAGTGGCTTGAAAAAAGAATTAAAAATTTTATAGAAATGCTCTTTGAATTCCTAGCTAATAATGGCTGATTTATAGGCAGCCAGAACTAAACATCTGAGTGTGTAGTCATTATAGTACTGTATTTTAATTAGTTTTTTGTTTTGCTTTGGGTTTTTTTCCCCATTAATTCTGAGGCTGTTTTCACATTACATTAATCATTCCAATTACACATGTAATTTGTGATTTGGTGCATATTAAATCCTCTTCAGGTGCATTTCCAACGCTGATGCTGAATTCTGGTTCTGAACTGATCGTTCAAAAGAAAGTTCATTCACTCTTGACCAGAAGTGTTAAATTTCCTGCAAAGTTTGTTTTCTCTGTGCAGCACGGAGCAGATTTGAAAAAGATGATTATTCATCTCACACTTGTGATCCGCTTCACTTAGTGCTCCTGCTTTGTCGGGGGTGTCGGCTTGCTCCAGGTCATGGCTTTGTTCAATGTGTAACAGGCTGGCAGAAAGGAAGACAGCGGAGATGTTGCTCATGTAAGCGCTTCCGCATTTGTTTCTATCCCATTACAAAACTGAAAGGTAACTTTCTGTGGATTCCTGTTCGAGAATTGTGCGTTAAAACCAGGAGGGATTTACTGTTAGATTTGACTGTAGAAACACACACAACACACTGTTCTTTGGTTTGCCACTGCCTCGTTTGGGATAGATGGAGCAACTGTTTCATGGACTACTGTATTGCCAGCTTCTTTCTCAAAGACAGACGAAGTTTGGAAACAAAGTATCTGTAGAAATCCCATTTTGTTTATCCTCTTTTTACTGATGGATTTCATGTCATTAGTACAGGAGAGATTGTTGACAGCAGCAGTAGTGACACTTGCAAAGGAGTAATGGAGAAAGCAGGACCCAATATGGCTGGAAGTATTTTCTCTTGTGTACGAATAACAAAAGTTGTCCTGACTATATGGTGAGATGAGGAACGTCTCCTTCTCGGGGGGACTGTCGGTCAGTAGATGGGAGGAGAAGGGGGATCAGGACCTTCCTCTTGATAACCCATGGCTGGAAGCAGCTCGGAGCTGCGCAGAGCTGCAGGGATGCCCTTGCCTTGTGTCGCAGGAGCGTGTCTATCAGGCAGGGCTAATGGGGCAGAGAGAGAGGAATCAGGGTCTGCAGCCTCCCTGCTCCCTCCCACAGCTCCATCTCTGCCTGCAAAAATCACTGGGTTGGAGCGAAGTCCCAGTTTTTCTTCCTTACCCTGTCATGAATTCAGTGTGGGGCCTTGCCCTGGATTTCTCAGATCTCTGAGTGTACTCCCCCTTTGTTAACTAACCAGACTGAGCAAACTGCTTTGAAATATAGGTATGAAACTACTATCTGAATGTGCCAAGCAGCGTTACTGCATTTCAAGTGACCTTTCGGTCTGAAACTTTGCCAAAGGGAGGGGAAAGGAAGCCACCGTTGAATCGAGTTCTGCACAGAGATCCTGCAAACAGATGGTGTTTGCATATAGGATACGCTGTTCGGGTGCAATTTTACTACAACGCTCTTCATTTTTAATAATTTCAGGCGGGCTAAACTCCGGCTATATTTGGAACAGCTAAAACAGCTTGTGCCTCTCGGGCCGGACAGCACCAGACACACCACTCTAAGTCTGTTGAAAAGAGCTAAGATGCATATTAAGGTAAAAACATTAATCCGTATTTTTATTTCTTTTAAAGCAAAATCTTCCAGAATGTGTATCCATAGAGAGGAAACTAATTTTCACACAAAATCTGTATCCATATGTCTGATCTTCTGGATATATTGGCCTTCATTAGTCGCAAGGATTTCAGTCACGGTATCAAGGTTTTGTGTTTTGCAATTTACCCTGCAGTCTCACATCTATAAAAGAGTGATTTTGTGATTTCTGCTTAGTTACTAGTGGTTTACATTGTATTTAAAAAAAAATAATACATATGTATCAAAGATGTTCTTTGATTAATATATTGATTTTTTAAGGACTGAGTAGCAGTAGCATTGTACTGCATTGATTTCAATATAAAAAGCCAGATCCATTAATGGAGTCAAAGGGTTTATAACTACTAGTAAGTCTTATCCCCATCCCACATCTTAATGACCAGATCCTGAAGCATCTGAAAATCATTTAAAAGAAACGAAAAATGAAATGCAGCCTCCTGTTAGTTGCCGCTCCCCTTGCATGTTTCATGGGCGTAACAAGTTTAAAACAAAAACCAACCACAAATCTCACCTGTGATGTATCAGCAGTGCAGATTACACATTTGCACAAGTAATTCAAAGGGAATTATTCCTCAGGGCTCCTCTCTCCAAAGACACCTTCACTTCCATTTTTACTGTCGTAGTTTTCAGGGGAACAGGGTTATATGCAGAAATAAGACAAACAAGTATTCAAATGTAAAAATTAAAGAACAGGTTTCTGCTGCTGTGTCCAGGACTGTAATTTTTTCAGTGTTACAGGGAAACAGGTCAAGAAAAGTGTCAGGAGAGGTTGAACACGGACAGTAATCTTGGAATATTTTGGAGAACAGCCTGCTGTTGTACAGCATTAAGATTCAGTTGCAGAAATGGTTGTAATTCGTATGAAGAAATAGAGATTAATTTAAGCAAAACCATTCTTGTGAACAAGTTTACTGAGCTACTTCTTCAGCTCTTGTAAGCACATTTACTCCAGCTGGGCAACCCCTGTTTTTACCATTTGAGATTTTGGCCTCTTGTTTATAATTCGGGCTAACATGCGTGAAAGGCACTGCATGTGGTTTTTGTCTTGGGCTGCCCCCCTATCATGGGCTTATGCATACAAATTGAAAAACTGTTTTTACAAGTGGCAAGTGTGAGAGATTAGCCGTGTAGTTACCATTTCAGCTGCTGATAAAAAAACCCCTAGGAACAGATTCTTTCCGAGTCCATCCTGCACGGTACTCATTTTCTGAAACCTCAAACTGAAGTTTAGCTTTCTTTTCAAGATTTTAACTGAACCTACCCTCACTGGGTTGCCACTTAATTGCTCTTCTTCGTCAGGTCAGCTGCCTCCTCGCTGCACTGCCAGGGCATGCCAATGCTTGTCTGCCATTTCTAATACGGTCATTAGTTTTGAACTTTTCGCACACACCCACCCACCCTCATATATTGAAACTTGTCCTGAAAGGTTGGACAGTTTTGGGTCTCCTGGATATGAATCACTGAGTTCATTCCTAAAATAGTTGTTGGACTTCGGGATTGCAGGCAGGAAAATACAGGAAAAGGAAATCTGATCAATTGGGCACATTTGGTTTGTTGTGTATATGGATGTACCAGCCCATTTTCTTATTATAACACTGTATCCACATATGATGCATACCTACGTAGCGTAGGGAGGGGGCTTAACGAGGCTGCAGAAGTTAGATTTCATTTAGCCAGGAAACTGACCAGTTCAATAGTGTCAGTTATTCTTTTCGAAGATAAATACTGTTGCTTTCAGGCCGGCATTGGAACAGCAAAATCTCTGAAATCGTTTTGCTTGTGGTTTGCTGTGCACTGTCCCACCCTGCTCTCCTCAGAAAACCAAGCACAGGTTCGCTCAGAGGATAGGGAGGAATCGTCAGCAGCTGTATTCACTCCCTGCACATCTCCCTAGATCTCTGCGGTCGTCTAAACACAGCTCACAGAGAAATTGGGTCTTATAAGTGATTTTACTGCTACAACCTGTAATTTACTTTATCAGTTACATTTATTTTTTTTAAATAATATAAGATGTTTTGATTTGTGTGCCCTTCCTGCTTTTGATCCCATCATACTCATTACACTTTCTTCCCTAATTGTATAGTCAATTTTTAAAATGGCTATCAGTGATTTGGAAGAGGGTTCAGTTGAAATCTTAAAAAGATACCATTTCTGTTATTGTATTAGGACCAACAGTGCAGCACATTTTACTGGGTGTGAAGTATTCTTTTTATTTCCAAAATTAATACCTTCTTTTATTCAAGCAGAAGGGAGATTGTAGGTAGATGTGTGGAAGGATCCTTTCACAGGCTGTTTGCTGAGAAGTTTTGGATTACTAGCACTGATTTTGTATGAGGTTATCACAGAATTACCATATTTGCTCTGCAGAAGTTCAAGGAAAAAAAATGCAAGAATAAAGATAATTGTTAGTACATTCCCCCTACTATCTATGATTAATCCTGCTTACTGTTAATTAAGCTTTTTAAATGGTAAGAATTTCCATGGCCTGTGGTAGCAGGGAGAGCATTCCGGAGGCTCGCAATGGTTCCTTTGTGATGATAAGTCTCTTACTTCCCCTAAAGAGGCGTTACGTTCTGACTGAAACCTGAGCTGTGCTCTAGTTATCAAAGATGATGGCAGTTTTGCCTGACAAAATGATTTAAAAATTCCCCGCCACCAAGGCAACAATAATTTGGTCTTAGCTGAGGAACGTCTGCTGGTGGCAAAAGTCTCCAAGGGATTTTTTTTTCCCACCCCCCTGTATCCATGTATCTTACTGTGAAACAAATTGAGCTCTGGCCTTGCCTGCTTAAATTTTACTGACCTCTGTAGAACAGTAACAAAAAAATTAACATTTTGAATTTAATTTAATTTTAATTTTAAATTCATTAAAATATTCAAATTGCTTTAAAATTACTGCTTATGAGAAGATCTTAAGTTACTAATGTTTTAATATGAGTAAAAACTATTGGCTTACTGTCTTTCTCTCCCTTTAAGAAATTGGAAGAACAGGACCGAAAAGCTCTAAATATTAAAGAACAATTACAGCGGGAACACCGCTACCTCAAACGCAGATTGGAGCAGCTATCCGTGCAGGGCATGGAGCGTATCCGCACTGACAGTATGGGATCAACAATATCCACTGACTCTGAACAAGGTAATTGAACGAGGGCTTCCCAAAGGGAGTTGCAGGAGCAGGAAGGAAAAGGGAAGTAGGGAAGCAAGAAAACATTATTTAGAACTAAAATCAAGCTTTCAAGAAAACCCAGACAAAATCGCTCCATTATGTGACTTGCAGAATAAAAAACTACTGCGTCTTTTTTATATTCTTTGAAAAACATCTTTTTTCTAATCAATTTTGAAGCTATTAACGCTGTGTGTATTTTTAAAGCTATTTATACTGCATGTGGTTTTGCCAGTTTTTTAAACAATTACCATTTAATGTTCCAAAGTTTTAGTCTAATTATTGATAAGGCTGGCATAATATTTTCTTCTTGGGGAAAAAAAAATAATCTTATTGGTCTTAATTCATTTGTGTGAAAAAAATTAATTCCACATCATTTATTGTGAAATTTTAAAATATTTTCTGTGTAGTGATCACCAAGTGGTCTCTACATTTGGTTCTCATTTAAGACAGAGCTCTTCAAGCTGCCTGTCACCATTTCTCGTTTTCTCATTTGAAGTTTTCCTGTGCCTGAACCCTCGCACAAGCTGACTTTCTCAGGGCTTGTGGGAGATGAGTTGCCAGTCACGGTGCAGTTACTGGTGGACAGATGGCTACACCACGGTCGCTACTAGCTGACACCTGTATAGGTTGGAATTACCACGAACAGTGCTGCGGTATCGTGGCCTCTGAGCCTTGGGGGTTTTTTAAGATCAGTGTCTATGCACAGGTTGGAACAGTTCTGGGACAGCATTTGGTATTGATGTCATGCAGTATATTTATGTGGATGAGGACAGAAGGGATTTTAATTCTCAGGTGGACAAGATGATCCTTTCCTCAGGAACTACTGTTCCGTTTCTTTTTTTTTAATTACAGAAAATGAAGTATGATTCAGGTTTCACCTGAAGGTTGATTGACACAGGCAATACTGGCCCGTGATTCCTTGCTGCAAGTGCTGCCTTTCTGAAAATGTGCCTTCTTATGTTTTCTTTAGAAGTAGACATTGAAGGAATGGAGTTTACTCCAGGTGAAATGGACAGTATTGGAAGTGCCAGTGATGCTGAAGACCACTACAGTTTGCAAAGCGGTTCGAGTGACGGAGGTTACACACATTCCCGCAGACTGAATGCCAGGCTCTCATAGTGCCTGAGTTACCCGTTCAACTCAGGACCATCTGACTGAAGCACTTATATATGAATATTCCAGAGGTGTCAACTGCCACTCTTCCGGGAAACCCCAACCACAGTACTCTGACATGGAGGTTTCTTACCCACGGTTCCCTGCACTGTAACCACAATATTAGATATTGTAAATCATGGGTTTGCTGCAGAGAACTGTGGTTAGGTACAGTTGTGACTTAAAGCTAGCTTGATGTAGCCATACTGCAAATTAAAGACAATAAATTATGTCATTCCATTCAAGAAGTATTAAATTCAAACTGTTGGAAGCATGGCATAAGGGAGTTTGACAGTTATTTTGATTTTGCAGAAACCATTTTCAAACATGGAAGAATAGATGGAATCTACAATGTGTTAGTGATTTGGAGATACGAAAATTTAAAACTACTTTTTGTGGTATTTTTTCATGAAAAAAAACCCAAAACATTTTGAATGCTGTATAGCAGGCTGTCTAGAATAAATTCTTTCAGCAGTTGTTTGGGTGAAGCAGGCAGATAAATCTTCAAATCTCAGATGATCTTTATAAAAGGTCATATTTACAAGTCACTACTGTACTTCAAAACGGGGGAAAAGCCAGCTCTAATAATGACTTCATGTGGGATGATCTCAACTTTCTTTTGCTTTTTTGTATTCAGTATCCAACCAGCAGCAAATCGTTCTATCCATGTTAACGGGTGTAGTAGAAAGCAACACTGCAGTTTTAACCTGTTACCGTGGAATGGATGACATTTGAAGCATTTCAGTGGGGGTTTTTTTGTTTTTGTTTTTTTTTTTTCATTTCTTTGTCTGAAGAATACAGAACTCAAGTGATCCAGTTTGTGATAGTTAATATCTCCTTTCAAGGAAATGAAATCTCTGTTTGCTTGTATTTTTTTTTCTTTTCTTCTATTTACACATGTCAATACATTTTTATGGAAGGCATGGCTTAAAATTACAGTATTCAGCTAGAAGATAATTAATCTTTTTTTTTTCTTTTGCACACTATAATTGCATTTTCTATTCTTAAAAAAGTGCAAAAAATTTAAAATGTATGCTGTAAAACAGCAAAGTTTATTTAGTACTCATCAAGCTGTTCAGAACATATTTACCCAAATTGTAGCAATACTATGAAGATGTATTTTAATACAACTTCTGCTTAGTGAAGTCATTAGAGCTTGGCTTGCCGGGTAAGAAAAAAAATGGACCAGTCTTTGCATTATCTGTTTAAAGAAGGTCTTTTAAAAAAATAAAAAGAAGAAAAAAAAAAGAAAAAAAAGAAAAAAAAAGAAAAAAGCTATAAACACTTTTAGGGAAGTGATTTTAGCAAGTGTAGTCTATATTTCCTGTAAGAGATTTTGTATTATATTTTCCTAAATGTTCTCATTTACTTGTATAGGGAGGGGAATGGTACAGACCCAGACCAGAGTCTCAGGGACTCTTCACCTTTGTCATATTGTGCCTTGGTGACCATTTATGTATGCCTCTCCTTTTCATTGTTTAAAGGACAACTAAGCTTTGTTTCAAGACCCTCTGTTCGAATGGTCAGTTGTCCACCTCCTTACCGGTGAAGCAGAGCGGTGTATTAATATCTTCACCCTCTCACAACTGATTCAGCGTGGCTTTAAGTAAAATCATGAAATTAGGTTTTGGTGCGAGGGTTAATTGTCTTTGTATGAAGCCCTCCCTTGGATTCTTCAGCACCCGAATCTGTATTTTGTTAGCTTATAAAGTCAGGGTCTCTGTGAGACCAGCGCTCGGTGGCTAGGGAAACACAAACGTACTGTGTAAGGCTATGGGATGTCCAAGTGTGGTGCCATTTTTAGCATTCAGATACAAGACCTCATGACAGACTGACCATAACGATCAAAAACAAAGATTCAGTTGTTCTTTCAACATCTGACATACGTGTCCTCCCTTTGGCTCTTACAACATGGAGTAGAAATATGAATACATTTTGTGGCAGCTTACAGATCCTTGTTTGCACTCTCGCTTACTGCTTGGAACTTGCCAACAAGGAAAACGTATATGTTTAATTTACATAACCTAATGGACGGCCACCCCTACTTTGGCTCTGGGGAGGGGCCTAAGGTTATAAACTCTGGCAGCTGAATAAGAAAACAATTAACCTTTTCTGTGATGCAGGTTTTGGTATTATGTTCTATACACCTTGCATATTACTAAAATCCTCATTGTTGGGGAAAGCACACAGCAATATACTCATTGTGTGTAGCTGACAAGCAGCAGAAATGACTAGCTCCTTTGGTGCATATGTAACTAATTTCCAAATCATGGAAAAAAAAAAAAAAAGAGTTTACTTTAACACACGACTGTTAACAGGAGAAAAAAAAAAAGGCTAGTATATTGTTGCTGTTCATTTATTATATAATGAACACACTCATGAATTGTAAAGTATTTCCTTTCATGACAAGCAGCTCTTGCACAGAACCTCCTAATGAAAAGAGATTTGAAACTTACAGAAGGAAAAACGAGATTTTAAATTGAACATTATTGTACCTTAGGTCGACCTGAAATTTTCCTTTCAAAGATGAATGTGCTAACTTAATGAGTTCTTCCACGCTGGGTATCCATGGCTTTGTAGATCTTATATTTTCAATAAAAATTACTCGAATAATCTTGAGTGGAAATAAAAAGGGTTTATTTGTTTTTACTTTTTCAGTTATTACAGCTGGGGGCTGTTAGGCCGGTAAAGAAAAATGACACCGTACTGCCTGTGTCATTCTCCTTCAAGCGCAGCCCAGTTTAAGGTGGTATTTTCAGGCACAGGCCCCTTTTCTGCCGCTCGGACAGAAGCAGCCCAGCTGAAGGCAATGGCACAAGTGTTTCAAGTATTGGCTTTGGCGGTGGGTTTGGGTGGCTGCCTGCCCCCCATGCAGTGCTGCAGTCCAGCCCTGCCCCGGCTGGACCGTGGTGACCGTCGGGGCTCTGACATCCCTTTAGGGACACGATTCACCCTGCTACCAAGCAGCCAGCGCAGCACTACCTGTGGCAATAGCACCTTGGGATGCAAATAGTTTTTATTCTTTTTTTTTTTAAAGCTGGCTATGGATGCGTGTGCTTCGTGTGTGTGCACACATGCATGCATCCGTGCGCGCAACTGTACCTGTAATCACGACGTGACTGCAAAACGCATACTGCTTGCTGCGAGATTAAACGCTACCAACCGCCCTGGCAGCTCTGCCATTTTTCTGTCATGACCGTGCTTTTGGCAGGTGAGGAGATACCGCTGCTAAGTTTATCTGTCTTCCCTGCAATTACCCCATGGGAAAAGAAAGAGTAGGGACAAGATTACAGGGTTGCTTGGTCTTTTCCTCTGTGGAAGAGGCTCGGGAGAGATGAAGTCATCGAGAAGTTCTTTTTATGGAGACGTAGAGGTTTGGCCCGTTTCCTGGTGTGAGAAGAAAGGAAGGGTTTCCCCTGGCAGCACGCAGGTGTCGAGAGGATGCACGCCTCTCCGTGTTGCCTGGGTTAGCTCTTCCTCTAGCGCCGTGGGTGCACTCTGCCATCACAGGAGAGAGGCATAAAAAAACACCTTAAAATTGTCAGCTTTTACTGCAGATTCTCCGCTGCAATTCAGAGTATGAATTTCCTTCACTCACATCCTGTCCCTGCCCAGTTTGTACCCTCCCTGGTACAACGCACTGAGGCTGGTTTATTTATTGTCCAAAAAGTGGGGTTTGGCCAGTAGAAACTCTATAGCCCACAGCCTGCATCCATCCTGCATCGTCTTGTGCAAAAAACAAATTCTGTTCAGAGTGAGTTTTATCAGAGTAAAGCAGGAATAAAAATGTCCTCCAAATTCCATGAGAAGGACAGTTTTTCATCTGGTGTTCACAGATGAGTTTCTATCCTAAATACTAATTTCTTACTGTAAGATTTAGGGTGGAAAAAAAAGAATTAAAATCTAATATAAGTTGCATCTAACTTTTCCTGACCTTAAACAGTGTTATTTTTCTTGACATGGATAAGTACGTGTTTAGCTATACTATATGCAGTCTAATATCGTTTTGTATTAAAAAGTTACTTCTGTTGATGTACAAATAAATTACTGCGACAAATACCAGTATTCTGAGCATCCGACTGTACACTCTGCGTAACCCATTTCAGTGGATGAACTTAAATGCCAGAAGAAAAGTGGGAAACGGAAAGAGCAGAAGTTGCATCTGCGTGAGCTCCGCCTGCAGACCTGCTCCCCTTCCGAGCCCTGGGGCCTGTTCAGCCGCAGGATACACTTCTGCTTTTCTTGGAGGCACTTACAGCAGTCTCTGCTACTGTGACAAGTGATTATTTGATTATTTCACCCTTTTACCAACTTTATAGCAGACTGGTAGCTGTTGGTGACATTTTTCATTCTTGCAGATCAGCCCTGTGGAAAAGAAATGCATTTTTAAAAAGAATCACACTATCACAGCTTTTAATCAAGGAATATTAATTTTACACACTTGTATTTTGTGATGGTGTTGATAAAGGAATGACTGCAATACAGATTACTCTTTCAGAAATCTGCTTGCTATTTATTTTTTTTACTACTAGAGGCCATTGGTTTTGCATGTAGTAAGAGCCAGTTACAGTGTTGATATTTAATCCACTAACTTGCACTTTTCAAAATTGGTGGAAGGAGAATTGAATCCCTTTACTCTTTAAGAAAGAGCTGTACTCCCTACAAATAGTAATGGGGCAAACACACTCTGAAATTAATTTCCCCAGCAATGAAATGAGCCAATTTGCTTAGTGACTGACTAAATGCACTGTTGTTAATTGGTAGCTGCAAAAGAAACATCCACGTGTGTTGCGTAACTACCTGTAATGAAATCACAGGGGATACATGAACCAAAAAAGATGAAAAACTGTTTGGTCACCTCGGCTGTTCTTTCTACCTGAAGTATTATCAATTAATGCCAGCAAAGGGGTCCTGGAGGGGCACAGCCAGCCAGAGACTCACCTGTTGGGAAAGAAGGGTGAAGGCGCTCCAGTTTCAGAATTCCTTCCTTCCATTTTGCATGAGAGCTGTAAAATTTAGCTACACACGACT
The DNA here is from genome assembly GCA_013396915.1 of Stercorarius parasiticus. Classification (NCBI taxonomy): domain Eukaryota; kingdom Metazoa; phylum Chordata; class Aves; order Charadriiformes; family Stercorariidae; genus Stercorarius; species Stercorarius parasiticus. Next base: position 310,838 of record VWZL01004030.1, read on the forward strand.
TGTGTCATTGAAAGGGTCTGTGCAATACAGATTTTTAAGTGCATGTGAAGTGCTGACAGAGAGCCTTCTGCTGTTTACCAGCCAAATTGTTGCCTAAAGGTGTTAGGGAGTGGGTTCTGTGCCAGAGCCATTGGGTCCCAGAGCCAAAGGAATGGTTCACGGTCTGTGAGATGTATTATACTGTACAGATTCATTTGTTCGCACGTACATGGTGCTTGCTACGTTCTGTAGCACACAGAGTATTGTGTTGTATCATTATCTCGGCATAATATAAATACAGATTTTTATACCTTTTTGTTGTGGTTTTCATTTTTTAAAAAAATTTTTCATCATTTGTTTATTTTGCGTATAGCATTTCTTCTCTTTGCAAATCTTTCCATATAGGCTTAATGTCTATTTCATAAGGAATTCACTGAGTTTTAGCAATTCAAATTAATAGTATGGTACGGAGGTTGGAGTGCTATTTAAACTAAAGTTCTTTTATATATGTTGGCCCAATGCAACCCCAATAGTCATTAACATTATTTGTCTCTAACCATGGTGCTGTATAAAGTTCCACTATTAGACTTCTGAAGACAAACCAACCTGTAAAACAAAGTGCAAATTGAAATGCATTAGTGTCTGTTTTAAGTAATTACACTTGAAATCATTCCAGCTCTGTACAAGACAGGAAAAAAAAAAAAAAGCATTAAAAGGCAGCCTACAAATTCTGCATGTATATTTTGTCGAATATGAAAATCACATCACAAGTGATGTACAGCCAGACAAAAATGAGCATTTTAGGTTGTTACTAGGAGAGATGAGAGGAGGGACAGAACTGAAAAGCTTTTGCAAATTGCATCGTTAGACTCTCAACTGCAATGTGTGACAGCCACTGTTTCTTGTTTCAGTTTGTCAAGCACGTTGCACTTAAAATACAGTAATGTCTTAAAAATATAGAAATAGTAATTTTAAGCTGAAATCATGGCAAGTAGCTTGTCGATACATTTATGTTTGATTCAACTAAGCTGAGCTGCTGAATCAGTAAAAATATTCATGCGCAAAGCATAGGAAACTTTTTTTATTAAAGCTTTCTTTGAAATTACCACTATCACAGAATAAGCATAAAATACAATCCAGCACATCACTAGCTTATTATAACTTAATCTGCAACAGAAAAAAAGCTATAATAAACATTTAGCAGTGCTGTATTTTGGGACAGCACCACTTTTCTTAGCACAAGAATGAATTGCATGGGTTGAGAGAACTGTGACAAACGTTATGGTACTGTTTTTGTAAATCCTGTACAGTTTATGACCTGTACAGCTTCTTTCCTGACATTTGTAATGTCTTATGGTTTGTTTATAAGAAAAGTAAGTTTCCTTATTTTGGTATTGATGAATGTTTCAAATTTAATATTAAAAATGCAGAAGCTTGCCTTGTCTATCAGGATGAAAATGTTTTGTCAAAGCCTATCTAAATGGAAGAGAGCCTTAAATTATAATTAAATTCATGATGATATAACCATCAGCTTCCTCTAGAAGAGGTAGTTCAAAGTGGTTTCAATGCCAAAGTTCTCTGTTATTTTTGTTTTAGAAACTGTGAATTACCCAGTGTTTTTAAGGACCGTGGCATGGCAAGAAAGCTATGGTCATGGTGTGGCGGACTGCTGCCAGAAGAGCTGGGTTTGGAAGAGCAGAGATTGCTGCTGGTAGCAGGCTGACTTCCTTTTGCCTGCTACGATTTTATGCTCCCCAGGCTGAGGATGCAGCTCTGTAAAAGCTCCCCCCCCCGACCACTTGCTCTCCTGTGTCACTGCTGTGCAAAGGCAGCACTGCCCCACCGGTGATGAGCTGGCTGGAGTTTGCCAGGAATGGCGGGGAAGAGCAAGGAAGCGGGTGGGGATCGGGCTGGTCCTTCACAGTCCCCGCTGAGGCCCCCGCTGAGTCCCAGTGTACGTTCCCACACAAAGGTTCAGTTTCTTATGAACAGACCCCATTTGCAGACAGCCCAGCTAATCAGCCCTGCTCGGGGTTTTCATCCAAAATAAGGTCAGAAGAATAAACAATTTTCTAGAAAAAATCATCACTTTGTGCATCATATGTCTAAATATACCAGGAGTGTTAGCCCAAACATGTAGGAGCTTCTTTTATATTTATGGCATTGAATCCAACAAAGCTGAAGAAAACTAATCACTTTGACCTGCTTTTCTGGGAACACAAGGTCTCAGAACGAAATCTATATCTTCTCTAGCAAGAAGATACACGTGCTTGGGAGAGAAAGCAAGCTGGTGCCAACTTTCTGTCTTCTTTTTTATAATAAAAGTTCAGATGGCACTTCAAAAGCTGTATTTAATTCAGAATATAAATTTGCTTAAAGTAATGAATTACCTTTTAGGACAGGGTGTTTCCAAAGAGCGGTTGGTACTGCAGCAATCTGCAGCAGGGACCTCTCAGATCCTGCTGCTGCTATGAACAGATGTGCAGTATGATGCAAAATGAAAAAAGCTACACTGTTACAGTTCATCAGCTAAAAACTTATTTCCGTGTCTTGTTATTTCTTTTCACACAACAAAAGAAAACAAAATCCTAAAGCGGTAATAAACAAAACACTTTTATGAAGTTTTTCATCTGACAGATGTATCCCGGTGGGAAGGTTTATACTGGCCAGCTGCAATGCCTATATGACGGCAACTGCACTCCTCGCCTGTTTTTTACAGCCTGGGCCAATGGGTAACCGATAGCTTCTCTCTGAGGTATCGGGCAAAACAATGTCTTATTTTGCAGTGGAACAAACGCAACATGGCATCGGTGGAATAGTGCAGAGCTTGCAGACATCCTTCCAGAAATGTCTATGTCTTAATCTGCTGGAATCCACCATAAAATGGCTTGTAAAGGCAATATGCTATCTAAGCAACCTCTCCAGTTCTCGGACACAGATGCGAAACAACTGCTTCTGGAATGGAAAAAAGGGTAAGGTAAGCCTTTAATTATGTTTTGACTGAATGCAACCAAGAAAAAAAATGAATCAGAGAAAAACAATCTTGACCCACAAGGAGCTACAAAAGCAAACACTGAAGCACATGGGGCTGTGGTGGGGTGGGGAAAGGGGCTGTAAGAAATTTCGGAGATATGTTTGTAACATGTTTGTAGGGGAACGTTGTTGTTTAATCTCTGCCCTAAAAGCCAGTCGATGGTCTAACAAATGAAAATTTGTTTCATGTTAGAGGCCTGTTCTTTCAAAATGAGAAGTCTAAGTGCCCAATGTTCTGACCTAAAATATTTCAATTCTAGCCTGAATTCCTACGCCAGCAGGGATTATGAGATCATGCTGTCTGTCAACTCCTCTTTCGTCCATCTGTTCCCCTCCTCCATTCCTTGATAACTTTTGAACCTTCAGGCTAATTTTCACCAAATTTGACAAAGCAGAGATAGGATGGAGGCTGCAAAGATAATCCGTGGTGAAAACTTTTATGAAAATTCCATGCCTGGGTAGAAAGAGAAATAAATTATTTCCTGCCCTGAATGTGCCCGAAAGCTGCCCCAATTGAGCTCTTCGCTGTTTCAAGAGGTGGCCACTGGCCAGCACGTATGTAGCTCCAAACCAGCTACAGAATGAGCGTATAGTTCTGCTTGCCCAGCTAAACAGATAGGGACATTGGTTTTGTGAAAGGCCATGAGGGAGGTGGGACATCGTATGCCTGTGAGTCTGGAAAGAGGGAGAGGAATAGGTCACACAGGGAACCGAAGGCATTAGTTGCGGCAATGCAGATAGACAAAAGACAGACAATCTTTTATCAGATGCGTCTTCTTTTGTCTAGGATGGGGACTTCAGTCACAGAGCTGAATTGCTCTCAGGACAGCAGGGTTTTAGAAAGTTTTCTAGGTATTATTGACATTTATGATTTTTTTTTTTAAAAAACAACAACACTGTGAAGCAGAGGCCTCCAAAATATGACTGTAGGACAAGTTGATTTTACTGCAAGTAACTGACTGAACTGAAATGGCATCGTCTTATGAAATAAGCTAGTGAATGCTTTTGTTCCTTCCCCGTCAGAAAGAGGCTATGCGCTCCATCTGCAAGACGATTTGAAAACTTCAGCTAGCCTAAATTGCAGCTGCATATCAGGCTGTAATCTGATGGGAAGGAATTCAACACTACAGCTCTTTTTACCCATGAGAACTCACTGCCAGGTCAGGATTTAATTTAAAAGTGTCTTGCACAGCCCACATTATACCAGAAATCAACATACTGCACTTTGCAGGTGATACCGGTGCTGATTTTGATCCGGAAAACCTCATGCAAGTTAGTCTTAGCTGTGCCGAGCTGAGAGGTTGCTCGTTTCCCTGTGTTGATTCATTTCAACAATTGCATTAAGTGAGATTAGAGAAGCTGCACATTTAGGACATGTAGTGGGAGGGCTCAGCCACCCACATACAGACTGGGTCAATGCCTCATCAGGGTGAAATGTAGAGATAACATTTCTGGATGCAATAAACGTTTTCTTTCTAGAATAACTGGCCTTAGAAACCACAAGAAAAAAAATATGCCATTCTGAATCTAGTCTTCAGCAGTGCAGAGGATCTAATTCAAGAGCTATTAGTGGGTGAGCTGCTCCACAGCGGCAACCACAATATAATTAAGCTTAACACTCTAAGAAGACAGCAGGACAAATAAAGCAAACGGATACTCAGTTTTTTAAGAACATGACCTATGCAAAAATGGCAAAAAATGCCAGAAAACCTGAAATGAGCAGTTCAAAAGCAAGAAGCCTACAAACACCCAGAAGGCTTAAAAAATACTGTACTAGAAGCCCAGGTAAAATGTCTCACAGGAAGAGAAAACTGTGGCTCAAACCTCCCCCCTGCACGACGCAATGAGAAAGTTAAGGAGGCTGTCGCCAGGCAAGCAGGGAAGTCCAGAAAAACATGGCAGGCAAAACATAAACAGGAAACAAATACGGCTAAACTGGAGGAGAGGCTGATCAAGGATGCTCAAGCTGTTTGTGAAAAGTTTACGTGATGCTTGACTTGGAACCAGCCCTCGCAATGCAGAAGAGGTGCCGCAATCCTTGCCGAAAGCTTTCTAGTAGCTCTGTGAGCAGCTGCAGCCAAAATGCCAGGAAAGCAAAGAGCATCGTAAGGGAGGGCATTGGAAACAAGGATTTTGTAGAAAACTTTGGTGCACTGACAGCTTGAAGTCTGTGTGCCATCTCTGCACCTTAAGCCAGGCGCAGTGATGTTGTAAGAGGCAGAGAGGAGAACCGAAATCATAGAGGGAACGGAGCACTTGCTTTACAGAGTGTAAATTTTGGAACTCTCCAAACTGGAGATGACAAAGCTTAAGGGAAATGTACCAGTGATTTCTCAAGTGCTACAAAGGCCGCAGATAACGTAAATGCAGAGGAGGTATTCACCAAATGCTGCGATGCTACAGCTGAGTCATTTGATGACATTAGGAGGTGGGTTAAAAAACCATTAGCAAAGTGCTTTTTTTAAGCAGCACTTAGTGGAGTTCTGGAATTTGTTCCTTATGAAGTTCTACAGGTATCGGCAGGTTCAAAAGGGATCAGATAAATTAGTGGACATAAGGTCAATGACAAAATATTAAAAGGCCTAGGCTGGGATGACTCAGTAACACAGCAGCCGTAGACGGACGGCGGGTGGCCACCATTAGCCCCATCTCTCAGCTTGGGGGAGGCTGGTGGACACACAGGTCCGAGGGCCACTTTTGGTCATAGCTGAGCAACTTCAAAATGCCGTGAGGTCTCCCTCACCCCCTCCCTCCCACACGCTGGGCGCAACGGCCCCCAGAGCAACCACAGGCCGGGGTGGAGGGGAACAAGGGCCGGGCGGGCGTGAACCCCGCTGACCAGAAGTCTCGGCCCGCATCCCCCAATCTGATCGGCGGCTCGGTAAGCCAGGGCACGCTCCNGGCGTTTCGAGCCGTTGGCGCTCTAACGGCCGGCGGGCCCCGCCCCTCCCCACCTCCGCGCGTGGCGGGGGCGCTGCCCACGCGCTTCCTCAGGCTTCCCGCCATTTTCTCCCCTCCCCTCAGTCGCTGAGGCAGAGCGCCGTGGTGAGTACGGAGCGGTGTGGGGTCGGGGCTGGCTCGCACCGGGAGGGAGACAAGCCGCCGCGGCGTCCCCTCCCCCTCCGTCTCTTCGTCCTGCCCTGCCCTGGGGCG
>VWZL01004030.1:317024-479134 GCA_013396915.1 Stercorarius parasiticus
TCCCTCGGGGCTGTGTGGGCAGCGGCTGCCCACCCCCCCCGCCAGAGTTGAGACCTGGCCGGTGGGTGTTTAAGCTTGTCGGCGCTGGGAGGAAGCCCCTGAGGCGCCCACTCGTGCGGGCTGTGGCGGTCGGGCGTCCTCTTGCTGGGGACGGGGATCGTGGGGAGCTGCCTTAGGGGTCCGAAGATATTTGTGGTGGTTGGTGGCGGCTTGAGCGGCAGCCTGCCTTAATCATCTACGTACGCGTACATAAGCCTACATGCGCTCCTTTTTATTTACTTGTTTTGACGACAGCCCTTTTTTAGCACGGAAGGTAGAGGGCGGTTGGAAGGCTGCCCTGTGACATGAAACTTGCATAACAAATTTTATTTCTTATATAAACTGTAACTTTAAGCTAAATTGAATACAGGCGGAATTTCAGAAGGACGCATTTGCTTCTCTCCTCCTGGCTGTCTGGCAAAGTGGGGTTTTCTGGTGGAATGTATGTTCTCGAAACACCAAATAACACCCCCCAGCGCTGAGTATTACCAGTGTGTTGCAGACAAGGTTTACTGACTTTCTTGATAATTTATCCTATTCCTTGTTGTCTGTTGTGCTCACTTTAGTATCCCAAAGCTGATGATTTGTTTGCTGGGAAACAGCAAAACAGCAAACTCCTTCTTCTTGTAACTTTTAAGTTGTGACTGTTTTCACAAGAGTATTTACACTGATCATAGCTTAATTTTATTTTTTTCTAATTGGTAAAAAACCTCCATTATTATGTTGAGATATTTTTATGCTAAAGGATTTCTTGCTCCATTTTCAGAGGAAACTTTAAAGTGAAGATTTAGAAGACAACATTCTGCTTGCTGCTGAAGTAAAAAAAAAAAAGTCTTTACAAGCAAGATCTTGAAGTGCAGTGTAACATCACTGTAGTTTTTTTTTTTTGGAACAAGCTGAAAGCTCCTCTCATTTTGGAAGAGTTAAAATGGTTGTGGGTGTTTTTTTTTTTTTGCTTAATGTTAGGAAAGCTATATAAGTAAATCACTTGCAGGTCAATGGATTAATCATTATTTACACCTGTTGCTTTTCAATTAATGGCAGTATTCTATTTTAATAGTAAATTTAGGTGAATTAAGGAAAAACACAAGTGTTTGCAAAGATCAGGGATTTAATTGATGTAAAAAAGATGTGTCCTGATTTGATGAACAAAATATAATAAGACGTCCCTGAAATAAAAATTGGTTTGTAGTCTTTGAATAGCCCCTCTAATCCAGAATAGCATTCATTTTTTTGGTGGGATCTGACACTTCCTTTTCCCCATGTAGACTCTTTTTATTAAAATACTGAGTACTTATTTAAAATGACAAAAAAAAAAATACAACCGGAATATTAGCCAGATTTTTTCATATGTTTAGATCTTCTCTGCTTAAAAAAAAATATTTTAATCATGAGCTGTGGAAATGATTTTGTGGAAACTCTTAAGAAAATTGGATATCCAAAAGCTGATGAGCTTAACGGAGAAGATTTTGACTGGCTGTTTGAGTCTTTGGAAGACAAATCATTTCTGGAGTGGTTTTGTGTAAATGTAAATGAGCAGCATGTGGTATCTGAAAAAGAACTGCAAGATTTTGATAGTCTTCTTGAGTCTGGTAAGCCTGTTTTGGAAGGAAATGCACTGGATGAAGTCCTTACAACCTTGAAGCCCATGGATTCAAATAACAGTAGCCAAGAGGAGGAGGTAAAAGAGGAGGAACTGAAGAAGTTAGAGGATGAACTTCAAACTCTTCAGAAGTTAAAAAAACTTCAAGTTCATCGGCATAATAAACTTCAAATGATGATTTCTGCAAACAGCCATATGTTACAAACATTAAAAAACAAGGAGGAAGAAACACATAAAGATTTGAAAGAAGGACTGCAAGTGTTTACTGCAGCAAATAATAAGCTTAATAATGAACTGCTCTCTCTTATGGATGCAGCTAAGAAACTGGCCTCTTTCTTCACTGCTTCAGATTCAGAACAACGATCAGGTCCACATCCAGTGTTTTTTTCCCAACTTTCTTTGGACAAGTATTTGTCTCAGGAAGAAGAAAACACTGCAGCACTTACCTCATACATAAAAAAACATTTTTATCAAGGTATGTCTGAATTGGTTGAAAACTCACACGAAGGCAGCTTTCAGCTTGCAGATATAAGCAAACAAGTCACTTGTGATGAGACTGATGAAGTTTGTGAAGAGAGTCAAGAGATCGCCAGGCTCCAGACAGCATATATTTGTGCTCAACATCAGCTAATTCAGATGCAAGCTAAAGAGGAGAGCATGAATTCAGCTATAAAATGTGCGGAGAGCATGCTGCAGTCCTTAAACAACAAGGTAGGCCACAAAAGGTGATAGAAGGTAGTGGAGTTTTAAACAGGCAGGTGTGTTCAACTGGATCTAGTAAAAGGAGTTACTGATTTACTGTTACTTCAACTATTTTTACAGTGTGAAATTGCACTTCTATGAAGTTTTGGTTTTGCTCACAAAACTCTTGTGAAATAGCTCCAGTTTCTATAGTTAGAAATTCGTTGGTATGGCAGAGTACCTTTAATTCTACTTTCCAGAATTACTACCTTTAAAACCCCTAGAATTTAGTAGTACCTTTCCAGTTCAGTTTAGTTTAGAAATTTCAGATTATAACTGGCTCTTGGTTGGTTGTACAACAAACAAAAGCTTAAATTTGTTTGAAATTTTGTGGTATTAAGGATGTATATATGATAAATGTATTCCTATTTATATTCCATAGCATATACTTCAAAAGTTTTAGTTCACTGACTCTTTTGAAACTCGTATTTGTAATACAGTGACATTATGGTGATGTGTTTTGAATACCGAATAAATGGATTGTATAGTTGAAGACCCAGAATTCTCTCAACAAGTGAGTGACTGGCAGATATGACTACTGGAATTTAAGAATGTGAAGAAATCGTAACAGAAGGAAAAATATTAGCTTATGCCAGTCGTGGACTAACTTGAGGCATCGTGTCAGTTTATTTTCATTTACGGATGACTAGCATGTAGAGCTTTATTGATTGGAGCAATTTGGAAAAGATTGATTCTGATAGCAGTGTTGATAGTCATCTGACTGGATAAAAAAGATTATTTTTGCATGTGAAATTTCAGTTAGACATGCTTGAAATCTGGGAGCTAAGTAAAATTACAGCTTTTCTGCTTTTTGTCCACAATAAACTGTTTTCTGGCCCTGCAATGGAATGAAATTACTATTTATTGAAATACATTTATTTCGTATCTGCTTTTTAAATCTGTATTTGCCTTATGTTATAAAGTTCTTTAAAACTGCTTGTGGAGTTCTCATTTAATTTTGTAGATGCAAGAGATGCAGTGATTTTTTTAATGTAATGTAAGTACACGAGTCTTTTGTGAACTGAAGAAATATGTTAGGGAAATGGCTTGGAGGGAACCATGAAGAAATTGACAAATATTTTGCTTTATGCAGGATATTGGAAAACAAGAAAACCTCGACGCCAAAATAGCTAGTTTAAGTGATGAAATTTCAACAATTAAACAAGAAATAACTCAGATAAACAATAAAGAGCTGCTTCCTCTTCTGAAAGAGAAAGCACGACTTTTGAGCGTGCCAGTGGTAAAAGGATACTTGGAGTGTCAGATTGCTCAGCAGGACTGTTATGCTTCAAGACAAGATGAAATATGCAGGCATTTGATAAGACAGAAAACATCATTTGAACTTATTGAGCTAGCCTGTGAAATGGAGTTGAAGAAGCATAAGGAGATCTGCTGTCAACTTGAGAATTTGGTAGAATCTCTGAAACGGAGCAGTAATGAGTTGCAACAGAGACTACAGGTGATAACTGAGCGAACTCAACATGCAAAGCCAAGGAACACTATTAGTTCAAATGATGGTTTCTCTTGCAGGTGAGCGTTATAGTCACTATTGAACTTTGACTTAATTTGAATTAACACCGGGGAGATAAAGTCTAGGCAAGCTAAGCCTTTTCTATTGCTCAGTTCTTAGTTATGTGCTATAGCTACTTAGTATTTTGAATTCTCCAGAACTGAAGCCTTCAAGACATGAGATTTGCCTGTTGCTTATCCTCTGAAATTCTTTTCAGGTTTGCCTGAGGAAAAACTGTTCAATTATCAGTCTTGTTAGTGTTGCTGAAGCATTCCCAAGCAATATCTAGAATATAAAGGAAGTTTGAAGCCAAACCTGTCTTATATGGTGCCCTGATCTAGGACCTCTAGAAAGCTGTTCTAGAAGTATAGATGTAGAGAGCTATTAGTAACAGTGATTTCCCAGATCATATGCATGGCCTCATCAGCTTAGCCTGTGAAAACCCCCGTGTGGTAGAGGAACGACTCCTTCAATATATGAAAAGTGCTTAGCTTATTTGTACTGCTTGATTTGCCATCTGGCTTCCGCGTCCTGTTGCCCATGTAGGAGTGTGGTTTTTCACTGTCTAAGTAATTAAGTCTCCTTGTAGCTCAGGTGATGCAGTAGGAGTGTGTGCTGTGCTGCTGTCACTTCAAGGCTAAACCTCTTGATGAGGTGTATTGTATAACAATAGGTGTGTTAATGTCAGACTTCTTTAAAGTGGTGCTTCAAGTGTTTTTTAATAATTGTTAAGTGATAGTTGAGTATGGTCTTGCATAGCGAATAACTGCAAGAATTAGGCGGCATTAATTTTGCTCCCATTGTGCGTTTGCGTTGGCAACTTCTTAACATTTTTGTTCAGGTTTATTAAGTCTAATCACTGAATCAGAATGTTGTCTGGCTACTTTTTCACTTTTTTTTTTATTGAAGGCATGTGTATTCATGATCGTGAAGGGAAGTTGAAAAAGTTAAAAACCCTAAAATGTTTGTAAGCAAAAGACACTTGAAAGAAACTCTTACTTTTGAAATACAGCTCTTGCCCTTATTAAAGCCGATCCGATTCTCTATCTGGGCTGAACTCCTGAAGATTTTTATATGCGGAGGTGGTAGTAGCAACCAAGCAAAGTTATCTGTGATCGTATTAGACTCTTCCTGATGCAGTGTAAGAGTACAGTTTGGTAAAGCACGTATTGCTGTCTTTTGCATGGCTCATAACTAATTGAAGAATTTCTCTTAATATACAGAGAACAGGAAATACTCCAGGGAGCTTGAAAATATTATAAAGATTTCTCTTATTTCTCATTGGCCATTGAAGTCTGCTGTTCTTCAGCACTTTAAAAAAGAAAAAAAAAAAATCTTATGTTGCTGTGCTTGAAGTGTCAGGAAATAGTTGGGAAAAGCACATTGTCAACTTCTATTTGCATTCATTGTGTACTTATTGACTGTTATTTTGAAATTTCATTGCTGTTAATTTAATATTGAAATATTTTGGAGTCCTATTGATCATATACTAGCTATGTATAGATAGTATCATTAAATCTGTGGGAGATACAGCAGCGTAGTAAGAGTACTATCCTTTACTAGTCCTCTGACTTCTCAACATGAACATGTTCTCTTGACTAATGATGACAGGAGTGCTTAGGAAGCTTAAAAATGCTTGTGTGTCTAACTTCATTTGTTACAGGCTATATCAGCTTCTGGAAGGAGAAAAACCCCAGCAATTGTTTAAAACATACGAAAGACTGGAGCAGATGGCTCAGAAGTTAAAGCAGGACTGTGCTACAGCACAAGATCAGCTAGCAGCATCTTCTCAAGAACAGTCTCGCCTTGTATCAAAGCTAAAAAGTGATGTAGATACCCTTCATGGTGCTTTGTATCGTGGAGGAAATCAGATACAACTCAGTAGTCCGGTAAGCCCTTATCTGATTATTAAAATCAGTACATTAATGTGTGTCATGTTCTTTTCCTGAGAAAAATGTAGTATGAAGGCTGTAGACATACAAACTGGCTCCTACGTGTCAGCAACAAATTTATTAGCATAATGATGATGGGCTCAGTATTTACATTGTTCTTAGCAACTGTTGGATTTTGTAAATGTTGGCAGGTAATAATATTTTGTTTCTGAGAAAATTATTGCATCTAACTTAATTTCTTTCAAAGACATATAGAGTCATGTATTCCTAGTAAGTTTATGGTGTGGGAAATACGTCATCTGGATATGGTGTCACTAGAAAATTTGTTTAAATTTCTCTTCATGTCAGACAGGCTCTTTCCTCCCCTGTAACACCTGAATAGTATGGTTTGGCCGCTTAAAAAGCCTAGCTGTGTGTGACTCATTTGGGCAAAATAAGAATATCAGAATTTTGAAGTACAATTGTAGTAGGACAATCCTGCTACAGAGCTCCCAGGTGTTGGGTTTAGAGCCTCTTTTAAATGGCAGTAGGGGTTGTTAAATGCAACTTGTGGTTTTTAAATAATTGTAGATACCTCAGAAGTGGAATGAGGGAAGTCTTCTGTTACATAATACTTCCTCGGTTAAATACATTAAAAAAAATATATTTAACACTTCCATCTGTCAATTGAATTTGCAACATATTGAACAGTTTTTAATAAAAATCGAAACTTTGTAATTGGAACAATATATATTTAGGGATTACATGTTATTAAATCAATCAAATACCTTTCTATTGATTCAAGTTACCTCTTAAAACATAGTGACATCTCTTTCTATTTCTACTGTTTATCACGAAAAGTAATTCCTTTAAGAAGGAAGTAATATGCATGTAGATGACTAGCCTGCTTACACTGAACTATCATAACTATGATAGTTGGGAAAATTGTAGCTGGTAAGTAATGATTTAATTTTAAAATTAAATTGGCTTTTTGTTGTGGGTTGTTTTTTTTTTTCCCTTTTAAGTTTTGGCTATCTATGAAGACTGCAAATGTTATTCAACTGTCTAGTTTAGAGCCAGATTCTTATAGTCTTAACTCATCAGGTTTAGTAAATGAAATTACATTTTCATAAACTGATATGAGTACTGTTACAGGCAGCTCAAAAGTTACATAAATTGAATGGAGTCCCTTATCACCTGTGTTTTTATTTTTTGTGATGACTTTTCACTTACAAACTAAAGTGGCTTCCAAAAGCAAAAAACTTTTATATTTCTAGTTCAATTATAGTATTAAGAATATAAAAGTAATATTTTTTTTGTCTTGTATCTTTTGTTAGGAACTTTGTGAGCAGTTTCATCAACTGGAAGCTGATTTAAATCAACTAAATCAGCTCCTTATGGTTCTGATTGCTGATGTGAAGTCAAAGAGAAACTTTCTAGAGTCCAATAAGCTGCATCAGATGGAAAGAAACTTGTACGTGTATTTTTTCAAAGATGAAGACCACTTGAAAGAGATGGTGGAGAAGCTTGAGCAGCAGTCTGAGGCTAAGGCTAAAGCCAGAGTCCTGGAAGATTAGAATTTCACCACCAGTGGAGTTCTTAATGTTTAAACTTCAATGTACTCTTAAGAAAGGAAAGCATGTTAATGTAAACTGTCTACAAGTTTATGAAATGATAAGTATTAGCTTATCAAGGCTAACATTTATCTGTCATTGCAATCTATGTTTAGCTGCCACGATTACCAAGTTTGGGTTGTATACTGCTTTATGGCTTTTCGCATCTGTCCAACGAGTTCAAATCTCAGTTTTGTCAAACTTCTTTGATGTGAAGTAATACATTAGTTATTTGAATGAATTACGTTCAGGATGCTCTTCTAGTAAACCTGTATGTTGATTTCCTCTGTGCACAGCATAGCACAAGAAGGAATGTTTTATACCCCTGAGATCAGTTTTCTTGCACGCTAAGAACCTTTCATATGTCAACTGAAAAATAAATGCGGAGAAGGCATTCCAGATTTTGGAACATGAATGTAATGTGCTCCTTCTGAAGAGGAAAGTTCTCCAAGCCAGATATTCTGTGACTGTTTCCCTTACAGTTCTAAGAAGATTTGGAAATGTGTAGGAATATGTACCAGAATCTGTTTCAAGTACCAAGACCATCTGTTTTAAGACCATTCCGATATTTCTTAATTGAACTTATGGCCTGTCTTCTCCATTGAAACCAATCCATGCTCATCCTGAGCTCTTCAAAGAAAAATAATTTTATGTTAACCTTTTGGACTTCTGAGTTTGCTCCATAATTTGTAATGATAGGCATTTCAGTTCAGAGTCCTGATGCTTTACATATTTCTGCTTTCATGTGCATTGTTAGACCATATATCAAACTTTTGTGTAGCTTCCTAATATACCAGTGCAACTAAGTAGACTTTAATAGTATGATAAATTCCAGTCTTTTGTATTTTGATGGGATCAGCTGTGCTTGCTTTCAAGTGTTTTACATATTGATGAAGGTTAGTAAACTAGCTTTAACTTCAGTAACAGTAGTGTTAAAACTGTTGTGATGTCTTTTAACTTTTATGTGAGTATAACTTATTTCTAAATGTTTAAAAAAAAATTTTAGCTTGCTGGTTTGATGTCTTGATACCTGGATTTCATGCTGCTTAACTCTATACATTGTGTTTATTATTAAATCCCAGACACTATGAATTCAGTTCAGTGTTGTCAATATTTATGGTGAATGCGTGTGTTGGTTTTAGATATATTCTCATGCATAGTGTCTTGTTTATATTTAGTCTGCTAGGTTCTCATTTTGATATGCCCCTGAGGCTTTAAGACTGCTGCTTCCCACCCTGAGAAGTCAGGGAGCATTTTTACCTTGTGTAGGGAAGAAGTGTTGCTCTTAATTATAAAAGTTAGGAGGAGTTGTCCATGGGGAAAGATTATACTTCTGACTCCTGGAATGTCATGGAAAAGGAAGCCATTCTGCACCTCTCTGTCTTTTGCATGCTTACTATAAAATTTGAGCTAGATAGATGTAACCAATACTAATGCAGCCTGTTGGATGTTCCTCTTTGAATCTGGATACAAATGTTTGTACTTGTAAGTATTTAAACTTGCAATCTGCCTATGGTCTTGAGCTAAGAAAAATATTTCCTTGTAAGCAGAGGAAATACTGTTTACTTGATGGTTAAACTTGACTTGAAGGTCTACTCATGCACTGGATTTAGTGTGAAAAGACCAGAGTAACAGGACTCCATCACTAATGTTTGTATATCGTGATAGTAATACTTGTTTCTTTCATCTTGTGTTGGCTCTATTTTAACAGTTACTTGAAAGGCTTTTTCCTTGATAAAATGGGAGCACCAATACCAGTAAATGTATAAATACGCTAGTTTAAAGATGTTGAGGAGGGGGGAATTATTTCAGGCATAAATGATAATTCTTGTTTTATTTGTCATTTTTGTTAGAAGTTCGGCTTACTTAATAGGACTGCTTAATTTTTTTATTAGTCTATTGAAACAACTTCAAAGAAGTTTCACTTAGTGGTTTTTGTAAATTATTACAATTCACTAATTTTTATTTACATTACTTAGAGACTGATAGGCATGTCAGGGAGGAGATGTCATATTCTATCGAGGAGAATGAATGGCTGAACTTGTTCACTATATTTTGTCTTTAATTTCAACACAATGTAAGTGCAGATTGTTCTGTGACTGATATAATGCGTAATTTGTGTGTTCTGTGTTTAGGTTTAATCTTAAAAATGGAACAGTACACATCATACATAGGATGTGAGACTTCTAAAGTGCCTTTATCTGATATCGCTCAGAGGATTATGACAGCTTTGCAGTCTATTCCTGTAGAAGTTCAGACTACCAGAAAGAATAAGCGGAGTAAGTAAATCTTAGCCTATTTAAGTGTTTCTATTTTCAGTTGAAAAACTGAAACACAAACAAAACAGTATCAAACCTCTAGTCCCTATTTAAAAAGAAAAGTGAGAGTTTAGGTTTCCAGGTTTAAAAATAAGAGTTAAGCTGTAACTGTGACATTTACTTTTTAAATTAAATAACGCTATGTGAGTGCAAGGAACTAGGTTATTACCAGTACCCTCAATTTCATTATTTTCTTCCTGTTCCTGCTACGTGGCGTGGAAGTAGATGAGAATTTCAAACTGTTTGTTACCTAATAGTCCAGAATCAAGTTAAAGATCACTAGAGGTACTAGGAACTTGCCAGGAGGCCTGTGAACTCTCCAGACTCACGTCTGTCCTTTAAACACATGTTCATTAGCAACTCACTCCTTGTGAAATTCTAGGGGGAAGAGTGAACAAAAGTGACAGTGGTAGAGCAAATTAGATAATGTTAAAAGTGCCTCAGCAGATCTTTGACTCTGTGGAGCAATCTTACTCAGAATGTTGTGAATGCTAGAGAGGTTTTGCAAGACGGAATTTTTATTCTTAATTCTGTGTATTTCATAGTCTGCCATTCTTGTAGCTGTCGAAAGAAGTAAATAGGAAGTTAAAAGTTTTGCTCGATTTCAGTTGTCTGTTTTCTTCTGAGGACTATATACTGGAATATTATCTGGTCAATGGGATTTAAATGTAGCATTTGTTCTTGTACTAAAGGTGTTCATTACAGCCTCAGTTTTACATAAATAACAGTTCAGGCTCTTCTTTCAGTAGTAAAGTATTGGATCAGTGGAGCCTGATGGTACAGTAGTGAAAAGGGTAATAGTTCATTTCTGTATAAATCAGTGATACACATTCGAAGGAATACGGGATGTGTTCATTTTAAAATGGTACATTTGGACCGAACCCCAGATAATTTTAAAGAAAATCAGAGCTCTCTTCTGTCTGAGTTTAATTGCCATTCTACTTCTCTTGATACCTTGTCATTTTACCTTCCTTGATTTTCCTGTGTAATGTTTTTTGTCTTAGATGGGAACTCTGTGATATATGTATCTTGTTATGTTGTCTGCTGTTGATCTGTTCGCTTTCTGTCAAGCTGTAAAACTTACACATTCTCTTTCCTAAAAAACACCATGAAGGTGTCAGGTATCTTTAGCCAAATGAGCTTGCTGTCATCTTTGTAGTGCTGCTAAATCCTTATTCACTGGGGAGGGAAAGAACAGTGTACGTATTTCGTGGTGGCAGGTCACATGACTAGCTTTTCTTGCTCTAGTTTTCCCTGTAGTAATGACAATTGTTTCTACTGTCCAGGCTTAAGAACAAATTTTTGAATTGCTTTTAGGAAATAGCCTTTATATAAGCTTTAGCTGATCGTCTTGGATCTGGAGAGAACAAGTTTGCCTCCCTTAAAAAACCCAAACCTGTCCTGTTAGTTGCTTTGTTTCAAACTGTATTTTATTGATAGATGTTTAAAGATTGAATTCTAGTTACTGGAAAAACCGTTAGTCTTTAGAAAATAAATGTTAGGTTCAAATAGGACAAATACCTGCGATTAACTTGTGGGTTAAATTCTGTGGGTATCTTGGTAATAGAGCTTGTAATGGTTCCATCTAGCCTTGAGAAGGAGTTTGAAGGCAAAGATGGGTTTCTACTGCCATCTGGTGATACTTTTACGTAAACCAGGTCGCATAGATCTTTAGACACCTGTTGTACTGAATACTGTGTGCTGAAGGAGGGAAATGTAATCCTCATAATCTTTGGAGAGTGAATTTTTCAGTGAAAAGTATCTAGCTGTGAAACAATTAAAAGCACTGAATGTAAACTCAGTTGCTGTCATTCCTAAATTATAATTTTATTGTTGTAGGAAGTGTCAAGAGAACCAAAGCTAAAATATTTGAAGCTACAAATACAGTTATGTCATATTTGCTATTCTAACAGTTCAGGTTAGCAGTCTGAGCTGGAGATAAATTACTGATTATACACATACATGAATGTGAACCTGAATGTAATACTATAAAGTAATAAGCTAGTTTCTTCTGGAGACTGAGCTAGTTAGTCTTTGAAAATGCTTTTTTTTTTTTGTATTTTAAGTACAGAGTCCTGGTTTGCCTAGACAAAATTTTTTAAACCACTTTCAGTAAATTGAAATAACCTTATGCTTTCTTTGTTATTAGTCACCAATACATTAGAATCAGAAAATGTCTTGCTGCTGGTAATGCAAATTTTAGCTGAAAATGGCAGTAGAGTCTTGTACTTGTTATGGGCAAGGAGTTAGAAGAGGACAAAATATATGTTTTGCCCATGAGGTGTCTTTTGTCTAGGCAGTAAAAGAATATAGAGATAAAGGAATCCTAACTAATTGCAAACTCTAGAGAGACCCACACTTCAGTGGAGTTCTCTCCCCCCACCCCCCCGCCTCCCCGTTTGTAATTTGAACAAATTTATAATAATATAATAATTTGTAATTGCTGCTAGCCTGTTGCCCTTTGTTCTTTTATTCCAGTCTTCACTTGCTTTTCCTCCTCTTGGGGTTGCTGGGCAGTGTTAAGGGCAGAAAAGAGGAGGCATGGCCTAACTGTTTCCTTTAGCGTGGTGCAGAGTCCTAAGGTGCATTTACAAAGCTTTCCTTAAACTACAGCATCTGTCTGTAGGCTAAATATCACTGGCAGGTCAGTGGTGGACCCAGGCTAATACCTGTGCTGTGGCACAAGGCTATCTTAGACCCAGCGCTGATAGCCCTCCTGCTTCTTGTGGTGCTAGCCATTACCTTAGCTTTCTGTCAGTTTGATGTGTTTGAATTCTCCTTGCATTCTGTTCTTATCTGATCTTACACTACCTGTTCTATTGTGAGGATGAACGATGTGAAAAAATTATCCTCTGCAGATAAAGCATGGTCAGTTCTCTGTAGGGTATGATATGCTAAAGATGTATATGGAAATAAGTGTTTTACTGAAGAAAATTATTGTGGAATAATACTGCCTAATTTCAAGAAAACAGGTTGTTTTTTGTGTTTTGTTTTGTTCTTGACTATGCCCTCAGCTGTACTTTGACCAAGATGGGATGTGTTTTCTTGAAAGAAGGAAATATGCAAATTTATGGTATTATAGTAATACCTTTCCTGAATACCGTGGAAAATGTTGGTCTGCTTTATAGCAAATTTAAATTAATTTTTTCGTAATGGGGACAGAGCATGCTTTTGCATATGCATGTTTAGGAACCTGCAGGGCCCTTTTAAATGTGAATTATATTAATTTGAGGAAAATGGTTGTCATGGAAAATTTTATTGCAATTATTTTAGGTTTGGTAAAAGTGTCAGTAATGTAACTCTGTATGTAATCTAGGTTATATGAACTGCTCTCAGATTCATTTGTATTGTAAAATGTTTCCCATTCTTTTTTTTTTTTTGAAGGTATAGAGACGACAAAGGACAATAAACTAGGTGATAAGGATGCACACATGAAAAATGAAAAGGCAAGCATACTGTAAGATTAAAGACCGCTAAAAGCAGGGGTGGCAGGGAGGAAGATAGGTCTGGGAATAAAAAAATTAAAAATCATGGATTTAAGAGATCACGGCAGTTCTTCATGGTGGCTGTGCTGCTTTCCAGAGATGTTAGCAGCACTGTTCAGTCTTTTCCAGAGTTGCTAATGGCACATCATTTTTTCCTGTTCTGTGGGTGTTGCTTGTATGATTAATCTCCTAATTTGTGGGTTTGCAGCACTGTAAGTCAGTCTAAACCTTGCCAGCTGTTCCTTCTTTTCTGCTTTTCATTGTTTTACATTTTTGGTCCTTCCATAGGCTGGTACTTGTCATTACATAATCATAAAGCGAGCTGATTCATGTGAAAAATTACTTTGTATTGGGAAGTTTAATTTTTGGCTTTACCATCTCTCTGAATTTGGTTTAATGTGCCAGTACAAGAATGGGAATGAATAACTGTGGCAGCCCCAACTCAGCTGTGATTTTTAAGATCCATTGAGTTGATCGAAGAGTTGCGGATACTGTCGGTGTACTCTTGTCCCAGCTGCAAATTTCACAGCCTTCCTTACTCTGACTCTGGTGCATGTTGCCTTCTTCAGCAAGTCCATTCAGTTTGCTCAAGATGCAGAAAACTGTTTGGTTTCTCTTTTGCGGTGTGATAGTTTCCTGCAAGCTAAATTGGCTCCTAGGTAGACATGCAGCTGTGGGTGCGCATGGGTAGTAGTGGAACACCTTTTTGTGATGATGAGGTACAAATTTTGACTCGCTGCATCTGGTGAAATGTTCCTACATCTGCATAAATTATCCTACATCTTGGGAGTTGTTTTCTCTGTTTCCAGCCATGTCATTGCTTCTACTAGAAGATGATTTCTTTCTGGAAGCTGCTGTTTCTCTCTGTGGTTAATTGTAGTTCCAGCTGTATTATTCTGGCTTGATAATTAAATAGCTCCATTCTTATTTTTGAACCTTTAAAAGAGAATTGCTTATTCCTGATTCTATAATTACTTGAGTGTCCTAATTCAAATTCTGCTGTGTTAAACAATAAAACTATTTGCAATTTGACTGGAGAATATACTTGAGTGGATTAGTTGTCTTTCTACGGTTCTTAAACATTTCGTTCTTCTGTGATATTATTTTTGCACTTATGGTAACTTTTTATAGTGTTCACTTTTTGGTTAGCATTGCGCAAGTCCAATTAATTTGTCTTCTTTTAGAACAACCACTTTTCATTTTGGTAGAAGCAAAAGCTTAATTAGCTCCCTTTTTCTATTTACTTAGAACCTGTTAATTGTACTTTTGCTGTGGAGTTGATCCTGTGAAGCGTGATCTCAAGCAGTCTAAGCCTTTTTCATCCTTTGACTCCATAGTTGTGAGGTTTGGAAATACAGGAACCGGATTGAGGAATATTGCAAAACCAGGAAAAAAAATAATTATTGGCTTTGTCGTTTTGGCTTGCTCGGTCAACACAGATTGAATAGATATGGACGATATCCTTTGATCAATGAAATTTGTTGTCTTGGGGAATGGATGGGAGCCTGACACAGCAGTAACTTGTGGGGATTTTTTTGAGTGAGGCGGCCTTAGTTTTTGGAATGGTACTGACAGTGGAGGTACTGAAGGAGACTAGCTGTGCTACAAGAGCAGAAAATACACTAATTATGAGAGTATTCAGTTGTTTTTCAGTGGAGTGGGTGAATATTATGCTTATGCATGATGCTGAGTCTAAAAGTTAGGAGACAACTGCTTTGTCAACAACTAGAGAACTCAAAAGAGAAATTGTTTTTTATTTGATTCTGTGGGAGATCATGTTCAAGATCTTCCTGCTGAAAGATGCTCTGACAGGGACTATAATCTTTCCAAGGCATTAAAAGATAAGTCACTACAGGAATGCTTCGTTTCAAAACAGGAAAACGCATAAAAATGAAGGAGCTTTTAAAAGAAAAATATATGGAACTTCCCCTCCAAAATCAAAACATTTGTAAGACCTTTTAATGATCAAGGTGTAAAAGGAGTATTGAGGGAAGATACAACTCTGTATATCTGTAAATAGTTAAATACACATTTTCCCTGGGGAATCTTGGAAAGGATGCTACTTGCCATTCCAGAGTCTTTGTTTATGAAATCAAGACAGGATCTGTCTCAGCTGAAGAGGCTGTAGAAGAAACAGCAAGATAAATAGTAAGAAAATACTAGGGCTTGTAGCATACCAAGGAAATTTCTGAAGGAAGTTAAGGATGAAGGAATAGAATCATAACATTACTGTGCAACTTCTTGCTTAATGCTATTTAATAGCATGCTGCTGTAAGGGAATCCAGGGACTATCTGCAGTAGGAAAGCTGTTCTGGGCATGGATGTATAGATTCATATGTATTTTTGTTATGTCTTGCAATCTTGTAAGGTGTTAGAAGAAATTGATGGAGAACCAGTTGACTTGGTGTACTTTTCCAAAGCAGTCATTAAGGTCCCTTGCCAAAAGTTCTTTAATAAACTAAGCTGGCATGAAAAAAGCTCTGAATATTGAAGCTAAAGATGGAAATGAATGGTCTGTCTTCAGACAAAGGTCTCTAATAACCTAGACACTATGGAAGACAGGCTACTGGACTACATGCATAATTACAGTTGTTAATTTGTGACCTTTAGTGTTTGACTAATAGCAGATTAAAAAAATAGTGGTGGTTTTGGATGTAAGCAATATAAATCAACAAAATAATCTTTACTGGTAAATACTTGAATTCTGTTTTATGTAATGTGATTCCCCTAAATGGACTCTTTGTTTTTTTTCATAGAATATTACTTCCTTCAAAGCTTATCTAAATTAACTCATGTCTGTTTATTTTTATTTCTCCTAATAAGTTGAATAATTGGTTCACTAAAAAGAATTCCAATTTTTTCAGGAGACTCATGATTCCACAATTGCCTTATTAAAAACATCTGCCAGCCCTGAAAAAAGTACTGCTGGTCAGATAGTCAGGACAGTACGTACCGATGAAATGCTTTGCTGTCAAGATACCAAAATAGCTAGCTATTACCAGGATTTAGACTTGCCAACATGGGGATACAGAGAAAGAAATCTTTATGTAGAAGCAAAAAACCTGAAGGATGGTGAAAAGAATATAGCTACTCCCCTTAAAAGAAAGCAAGATGTGCCTACATGTTGTTCAGAGAAAAGAAGATTACCTGTAAAGACCTACACTTCTTTACATGAAAGAAGATATGACTGTACTTCTGGACAAACAGAGTCTTCTGACAATTATCCTTCTGATATCAGGAGTTTGGGATGTGAGGAAAAAAGAGAATTGCTTGCATCTATAGAACAGGCAGTGGCTTTCGTAACTACTATGATATTTCAAGATGGTTCTTCACAGCTCAACTCAGAGCAGGTTAGTGAATGACGCATTTAGTCAGTTTTGTAGAACCATTTGAGCTGTGCACGCGACTGATAAACGCAAAACCGTCTCCACTGGGAACCTATAATCTGGACCAGTTCTCTGTATTATTGCTTACCAAAATATAAATGTAAAATGAGGTAAATCTTAATACTTCCGACTGCATTGTATTAGTTACCAAGTAAAACTTTATGAAAAAATGAGACTGCCTGGGCTAAACAGGCATTTTTGTACTTAAAGTGAGACTGAATTAGAATGTTTTTTCCTGCTTTTTAGCATGTCTGTCACTGGATTTTTGTTTTAAGGCATGCTCCTTGAAACTTGCATGCTCCTCTACTGTGTCAATGGTGTATGCAATAACTCTAGTGTACATAGTAGGTTTCATATTGGAAAATATTTGGGAAACTTTCTTTATAAGATTGCATGCATAAAATCTGTCAGAGGAAACGTTATTGTAATTATACTTAACAGGCCTTAACCTCATCAGTAAAAGGAGTTGTTGTGTTAGTGAAGAGTCAGACTGATCACCGTTGCCCTCCCAGTTATTCTTCAACTGACAATGCTGCTAATGAAAATGATAAATTAATTTATTTAAAAATGGAATCGTCATCTCTTTGGGAAGAAGAACAACAGGCTTACAAGAAATTTGCTTGGTGAGAGTATGTAGGAAAAAATACTGTTTTGCTTTACATATGCTTTTAGTAACAGTGATGTTGGTTACATGGCACAGGCTTAATCTTACATGTCAAGCTCATTAAATTTCATATTAGCTGTATTAGTTCTGTGTCAAGCCTGGGCTAATATGAACCAGATAAAATATTCCTTTGGGTTCAGCATATCACTAACTGTAGCCCTGCAGAACTAGGTTGGGATTCTGGTAGGAGCTGTTTACATTCACCTGGAAGTCCTTTATGAGCAGTTTACAGCTATGTGGCACCCAAAAAATATGATTCATCCAGGTTTATCTTTCTTGTATCTTATCTTCCATTTCCTGAACTGCATTTCTTATCTAGTACGTTTTTGATGGACATTATTATGGTAAACATCCTTTTTGAGCTCTGATAATATTTTTATTTTTTTGAGCACAATAGGCTTTTTTAATGGCTTTTGAGATACCGAATGAAGTTTTCCTAATATTCAGTAATATTGTTACATCAAAATTACAAGATAATTTTTAAAGTGAATGCTTTATATATCTGTTTAATAGTTGGACTAAATTTTAAAAAAGTTGGATCATGTTTTAAACTTCCAGTTAGTATAAACAAAATCCATTTTTATTCCATACTATTAACTTGAAGTAGTATCTCATAAAGGCAGAAATAAGAACTGAATATGATTCTTAGATATAATAGTTGCATGTTAAAACTTCATGAGAATATTTTATAACTTTCAGTACTAACTGCTTTATTGTAAAGTGCTACGTTTGGGTTATTAAATTACAAAGCATTAATTTTCAAGATGTTGAACTTGGTTGTTAGTTGCATCTCTGCCACTGTGACTTGGAACAAATCACTTATCTCTACTTCTCCAACTGTAATATTGGAGTTATATGACAACTAATTTAATAACTTGTTAGTTTGAATATAGGTTGTTCTGAATTGAGAATAACGTATCAATAAAGCATGCGCATATGAAGAGTAAAAATTCAATAATAAACAAATTGAATAAGTGTATTATCATTTAGATGAAACCTATAGGTAATTATTTCTTGTAAGAATGGTGCAGTTTAATAGTGGATCTACACCATATACGGTAATGTCTTAGGATCTACACAATTTCTAGTATGTCCAAAGGTTGGTACCATACCACCAAAGATAAATAAAATTGAAAGCGCTATAAAAAATACTACTTTTCTATATTGCCCAAAATAAAGCTTATGAAAAAGATTACACAAATTAGTAAAGTCTATATAGTAATATACATAATTGGTAAAATCTATGTAAAATAGCATGGATGTGGGAACTATAGACATTTTGAAAAGGAATGGAAAATGTCACAAAGGTGAAGCATACTAGATGTAAGTAGCATATTGACACTAGGCAATTAATGGCAATTCAGGTTGTCTAGTAACTTTTAAATCATGATTTTTGCAATACTTCATTAACTCTGAAGCCTCTGTGATCTTATTTGGGTATACTAAAGTATTACAGTGATGCCAGTTGCTGTTTTGGATTAAGATTGCATTTAATTTTGAGTGTCAAATAAGGATTTGTTTTCTTTATGAATGCGTGATAAGGCATATCTGCTAGGATGTTTAATTTGTTATAGAATGAAGCTTCAGGTATTACTGAATTGAGACTTTAATGTTCAAATACAGTATTCTGTTCAAATACAGTATTCTGTTCTTACAGGAATAAAGAAACGTCTTATGTTAAGTGTTTAGTATTAGGTGCTAATTAAATGCATAAAGTAAATAGATTCACTAAATCTAGTAACAATATAGTGCGTGTTAATGAACCTACTTCTGTGCAGGCAAGTGTTGTTTCAAATGCTACATTGCAAAGTTCCGATTATTTGCTTCAATGCAAAAGATTTCCTGAGGACTGTACTTCAAGTTTTTGGTAATGAAATTAGCTGGAAAAAAGGTAACTATCTAATCTAATGTATGATCTAATCCTATAATCTCTATGCTTTTGATGTTTCTGTTAAAATCACTAGGTGTAGAATTAACTCGATTGGTGGTTAAGTAATATATTGGAAAACAGTTTTAGTACCATGGAAAAGAACACCCTTCTTGGGAGGAGGTTGTGACCAGAGGCTTGATGTGTCAAGATGATGTATTTCTTCTTAGAGTAGGAATCATATCACTGAATAATTTAACAACAGCTTCCAGTGGAAACAAAAGCTCTCAACACAGTCCTGACTATAGCTGAAAAGGTCGTACTGCTTCGTGTTTCATGTTCCCTAGAAAAACTTTCTCTGGTGAAGAGGAAAGGCTAAAATAAATTACAGAGGTGCTCACAGTTGTCAGAATTAGGAATCACTTGAATGGGTCCTTGTTTTTTTTTGATAGGGTCAAATAAGACTCTTGTATGGATTTAAAAGCAACTACAAAGAGAAGATATAAGATGTAAATATAATGGTTTTTATTTTCTTGATTCTGTGTACTGGATTACGGATGACTGAATTACAAAAACAAGTGTGACTTTTCAGGAAGGACTCCCTCTATGCGAATCTCCACATTGTGTTCAGCATCTGAAAAGTTTCATCAGTAAATCACAGTAAACAGATGATGCTTTAGAATCTGATGTGAAGATCTACACAAAAGACACTTAGCCCTGGCAATGGAAAGGGGGGGGTGGGAAATGTCATGATAGTACTAACACTAGTGACAGTATCATAATCTGTACACAACACAGGAAGTACTAGATCCTGTCTGATGCATAGGATTTGAGTGTGAAGTTTCTAGTATGCAAAAGAATTCTTGCCTACCTTTTTTTAAACTTTGGAAGCTGATGCTTCATCACTCATTATTTCTGCTGTGGTAAAAAAAAAAAAACAAAACAAAAAAACCCAAACAAAACCCCAAACAAAAAAACCCACCACAACCCCCCTGCCTTTTTTAATATAAAACAAAAAACCCACCAACCTCATTGTAAATCAAGCAAATGCTGAAACTTCTCTGTATGTCATATTGACTGCAATCGCTTTGAATGATTGCACTCATTCTCGAACTGGGGTATTAATCAGTGGAATACATCCACATACATTAGCCCTGACTAGTAAAATATGGCATGCTTTGCCATTGGGATTCACTAATGTTTCAGAGTAGGAGGAGGACAGGACTTGAGTACCATTTCACAATCTTGAGGAAAATATGCTTTTATCAGCACAGACTCTTCTCTTCATGTCATAAGCTTGACCCTGGTTTTCCTTCACTCCTTTCAGCTTTGTTCTCAGTTCTATATGTGCTGCTGCCTCATCTTGAAGGTATCGTCCTCTTTCCAAGACTGACTTGGTAGCTATAACTCGTTACTGCTACCCTCACCTTTGGTGAAAATTTTAGTTGGGAAGGAAGGGATGGATGGTTGAGATCTTTTGATTCTTTATCCTTTTTGAGCTAGAGACTGTCTTGTGCTCATTGTAAATAGAGATATGAAAAAAGGATCTTCGAAGTATCTCAGAGATTCTTTGGTAACAGGATTCTCCTGTGTATCCTTGCTAAGATGTAGTTTTTGTTATTAGAAAAATCCATGCTCATTTCATGCAGTCTTCACATGAGCTTTTGAATGTCCAGCATCTCACTAGGCAGAGTCTTCCTGCAGCCTCTGGGCATTTTCCAACAGCCGTCAGCTGCTGAACGTTACGGTGTGTCAGTGAAGCTGTGTTGCTTAGTCTGCCTTTTCACAATGCATCATTTGAGTTCATGGCAAATCTGTTACAGTTGTCAGAGTTTCATTTGATACCTGTGGGGATTACTTCCTGCTGACAGAACAGTGGAAATCCTGTGGACATGTCCAAAGTTTGGTTTTGGGGTGGATGCAGTGTTTGACCTACTTTCTTAAGCTGCACAATTCCAAGGCTAAGACTGTCCTTCCAATCACAAGAAGTAGTACTATCAGGAGGTATAGTTCCTTCACATCTTTTAGTTTCTGAGGTGAATAGCTGTTTGCATTCAGAGAAAAGGATAGTGAGCTACATAAAATCCTGATATGAGACCGTGCAGATGAAGTATCCTTCAGTTATCTGGCCACTGCAGCAGAGCCCAAGCTGATTCAGGGGCAAGATGTCTCCTTCCCTAATGTCTGCTGAGCAGTCACGTGAAGTTCTTTTCAGCAACAGTTTTATCAGTGGAGGTACCCATATATGAATTCATACATACATTAAAGATCTCAGAAGTCTGATCGGTAGGAAGTAAATCTTCTGTCCCTCAATGCCCAGTAGCAATTTTGTGGATATCAATCAAGCTAACAGCAACAATAAATTATCTCCCCATATCAGAGGGAGACACAAAAAAAACTTTAATTTGAAATTTTTCAGTGATAAGAAAGAGAGGCTTTTACAGTCAATCTTAGCAACCAAATGTTTATTTACATTTTAAAATTTGGAAAAACCTCCAAACAAACAAAAAACAAACCCACAAAAAAAACCCTCTTCAAAAATATTCAATATTGAACTTAATCTTATGTAGTCATGATGTTGACCATTTGTTACAGCTGCAAATTCAATGTTTAACACTTTCATATGTAATGTAAATGCTTGTCTATTTATCATGTGTGTCTACAGGAAAGATGGGCAAAACTTTAGAGGGATTTCTTAGTATGGGAGGTAATTTAAATATTTTTATTGCCAGAAATAACTTATTTTTGTAGTTGCTGATAGCGTCGTGTTAGATCCAAGGATTGCAGCGTGGCTGATAAACCCCAGTGACACAGTTCCCTCTTTTGAATGTTTAATAGAGAAGTATTTTGAAAAGCCTTTTTCTATGGGAACAGCAAATACAGATACAGGCACTGTGAGAAATGCATCAGTAAGTAGTTTGTTTTAAATTGTTTGTGGTTGGGTTAAAAGGGGAAGGAAATGATGAAAGAACTGTTTTGCTTAGAAAATATTACAAAAAAATTACAGATAATGCTTTTCTGATGGAAGAAAAATATTATATTAATACTACTTGTTGGAAATCTAATTTTAAAGAAAGGAGAGAAGGGAAGGGTTCACTGCATTCTAGCAATATGGTATCCTATTCTTCAGGAACAGCTGTAAAATTCTGCTTCAACACTGTGAAGTTCAGTAACAATATTAATTAATATATAATCTGATCTTTTTTTCTTTCCACCTTCCTAAAAACCGATTTCCAGCTTTCCTTTCCAAAATGTCTGATGCCTTGTTCTCTAATTCCTGTGAACTTGTAGCCTGTATTTAATTTAAAATTAACAATTTCCTGAATTTCACAGCTGGTGAAAATACCATATTGTCGGCTGAGGAACAGTAGGGAGTCAAATGTGAACCTTCAAGCATGTGTATGAAAATTCTGTGAATTCTTATTCTCAATAAGAGAGAATGCTTAATCAACTTTTTGAGAAGTTATTTCTAGCACTATAGAAATGTCCTAATGTCTGTTAAAACTTATTTACTGAATATCATAAAATTTTCAGTGTTTGTATTTTGGGCTATGGTGATCTACTCTAGCTGCATTAGCCTTCAGAGGTTGTTTGAATGGTAAAAATAGATGTGCAGCAGTGTAACTGATGGGTTTTTTCTATAAAACCTTTCACTTTTCAGAAGCTTTGTTTGTTCAGACATAAGTATAGTAATGTGACTATAGGGCTTCCAGGGTACAAATTCACTGATGTCAAGTGGGCTTAGAGCATGGACAGATGTCAGTTGTATCAGCACATACCCATCAGTATCAACATTTTGGAGAAAACAGAGCCTGTTTACTTTAAAACGCCAGCAGTAAACTGCAGTTGTTCAGAAGTTACTTCATGCATTAAGGTATTAGTTTAGGGAATGGACAGGCAAACAGGCAGAAGCTATAAACTTGTTGGTTATTTCTATATGTGATGTCCCCCCGGTGAGTCAGCATCCTTAATCTTGTCTCTTTCCTTAGCTTGACTCTCAGTCTTTTGTTCTTTATCTATCACATCTATTCTTACTTACCATTTCTCAACTTTGTCACGCTGATTCCCAGCTCTGAGTTAAATATTTAAGTCTTATTTCCTTCCTGCCCTATTTCAGGTCTAGTTTGTTTCCTTGTCCCAACCATCTCCAGTGCCTTTATGCTGACTTGTTCACCCAAGTCCCAGTTAATGCTTCCCTCTAACATCCTGTGATTATTCCCCGCCCCCACAGCCTTCCTTATGTAATGAATTTGTTCCCTCGACTCTCCCACTTTCTTTTTGGCTTTGTTTGCTCAGTGAGTCCTAGATCTTCCCGTGAATCCTGTCTCTTTGCCAGATTTATCTCTTCAGCCTTCTTGCTCTGACTTTGCTGGTAGGTTCCTAACAGTTGTCTGTACTCCCAGAGGGATCCAGACCAGGTGATATATCATGTCTCACGCCCCACTACTTAAGTTGAGCTCCCTCTGTATTGTGCTACTCTTGTCCACCCATCATAGTACTTGGAATGACTGCTATTTTATTCTAAAGTCTGCTACTCACCCACACACATTCTAGCACAGAATATGTACTACTTGCTCCTTGTCTGTATGTTTGATGCTGTTCCAAAAGGCTCAATAAAAGAGGTCATAGTCCATATACCTTGAAACCTTTGCTGGAAGAGGTGCTAAACATCATGCTGCTCTTGTCATTGCTGCATTTGCTGGTGAGGAATCTTGGTGTCAATTGAAGCCTGTCATTGGACTTACTTGCACCCTCAGCAAGTTTGCCAATGACACTGAATGGTGCGGTTGATGTGCCAGAGGGATGGGATGTCATCCAGAGGGACCTGGACGAGCTAGAGAGGTGGGCCCGAGAAAACCTTATGAAGTTCAACAAGGCCAAGTGCAAGGTCCTACACTTGGGTCGGGACAATCCTCGTTATCAATACAGGCTGCGGGATGATGTGATAGAGAGCAGCCCTGCGGAAAAGGACTTGGGGGTACTTGTGGATGAAAAGCTGGACATGAGCCAACAATGTGCACTTGCTGCCCAGAAGGCCAATCGCATCCTGGGCTGCATCAAAAGAACCGTGGCCAGCAGATCCAGAGAGGTGATTCTCCCCCTCTACTCTGCTCTTGTGAGACCCCACCTGGAGTACTGTTTCTCAGTCTTGTGGTGTTCAAGTATGCTGTAAGCAGAGGGGAAGCCTGTACAGTAAGTGTCCATGTTGTCTACTCACAAACAATGCTGAAGTTGTGTAGACTAATAGCTCTCGAACAGATGGGGAACTCACGTGGACTGTCAGTGGAATTCATTGCCCCATTTTAACTTTCCTGCCACTGGGGCTTGCTGGGACATGGTTCCCACTAGCAGACAGCAGCTTGTGTAGAATCTGTTTAGTTTTATCTGTTGTTCATCTTGATTCATATGGTCATTTCAAGATAAAAACAGCTATGATCCAGGCTTAAGTGTGTTCTGAATGACTGCAACACTAGTGCCCCCATTGTTTTATGATATGTGGTAGGAAAATGTGTCTGCAGCAAAGCTTACCCCAAAACTGGGGTAGTTCTGTTTTTAGCATGAAACAAACTTCCTGTAACTAATAGGTGTCTCCCACGCTTCTGTTACGCTCAGAACTTCTCCTCTTCTTTTAAAAATCAGTTGGACCAATATGGTAATGTTCCTGTGATGGTTCTTCCCCAGCTGTGTACTCGAATGCTTGCCTCTGTAGCAATAATGTGTTATAATTTGTCCTAATATAAACTAATTTTCAGTCAGTTCTGGTTCTGTTGTGTTTGTGCAGCAACAAGTAATTTGGATTCCTTCTGCATTCTGTTTGGATCAAATAATGGATGAAGCATTGCTCTTGTCAGTCTGCATCTGCTGTAATGCTTTGGTTCCAAACTTCTGTTTTTCTTCAGATAATGGGGCTGTTTTGCAAACAGTA
The DNA here is from genome assembly GCA_013396915.1 of Stercorarius parasiticus. Taxonomy (NCBI): domain Eukaryota; kingdom Metazoa; phylum Chordata; class Aves; order Charadriiformes; family Stercorariidae; genus Stercorarius; species Stercorarius parasiticus. Next base: position 342,048 of record VWZL01004030.1, read on the forward strand.
CACCGAAATTGTGAGTTTTGTGTACACGGCAGATTTTAATACACTTTGGAGGATGGATTACATTTACCTGTTGATTTACAGCTGACTCTTGCACTGTGAGGGCACAGAGTTCAGTGTTTGGCTGTACTGGTGTCTCAGTCTGTGCCTGCCCTCACTCCTTAGAAACACGACCAGGAGGTTCTGAGAGTCATTCTGAAGACAAGGGGGAGCCAGCTCAGGGAGCAAGTCCTGCAAAAGACCCTGTTTAGATGGAAAAAGATGTCCAGAGAAACCTCCTCACAAACTCAGAAGGGTCCTTACCTCCCTCAAGAGAGAGGAAGGATCCTCCCCTGTCCATTAATTTTGATATGATTTTTTTTTTTAATCTTAGATCTCCAAATTGAGGATTTTTCTGTTTAGACTGTATAGACCCTCCTTTAGGAAGGATTTTGAAGATTTCCCAACCACTTTGATTCTTCTTAACTGCTTTTGTTTCAAAAGAGCTACTGTTCTGGCTGGGCAGATTAAAAGCCCTGGAGGACTGTAGTATTCTGACATCAGACCTGTTCTTAAGAAAATATTCTTGGCAGCAATTTAATGTCAATCTTTCTGGTTTAGTCCATAATTCACAGCTTAATGACATCCAGTTTAGTGAGTGATACCACATCTATTTACATTGCATATACTCTTCTAGTTGATAGAATCTTGGTTTTGTTCTTTGCAAAATATTGGACGTTTCACTGAAACTGAAGCATTGTCTTCATTTTCTATGCAATCTTAGAGGACAGTGTATATCTGATAACAAGTAGAAATGTCCTTTTCTTTCCTTCTCATCACAGAGGACCAAAGGAAAGATTCTGAATATATCAAAAAACTATGAAACTGTGAAAGGGGCAGCAAAGTCAGATTTGCTAGCGTAATTTCTGAGAGCTTACTCTGGTAAGGAAAGCGCTTTCTAGCTCAGTTTGAGTGGAGAAAGCAGAATGTATTTCTTTTGGAGCATATTTTTTCTCCCAACTATAGGTATTTCATGAGAGCAGTAAGGTGAGAAAGCTGTAGAATAACTGCAGATCTGTAGAGGAAAGAGACTTCAGCAGCTCATAGCATGAGAGTCCCTCTTAGTGTTCCATCAGATAGGAATGTAAATAATAAAGCGACCATAGAATAATCGCGATTCCTTTAACATACACATAGGGTGAATGATAAACTAGAAGATAAATAGCTTACAAGGTGCTCAAGAGACCCTCTGCTTTTTCAATTGAGAAGCCTTCAATGTGACTTCATGGCTATTTGGTTTACTGTCAATATATTAATTTTTTTTTAAACATTTTTACTATTCTTGATGGAAAGGTGTAATTCACTTGGGAAGCAGATTTTAAATTTATTTTGAACCATGCCTATGTGTATTAATTTAGTAAAAATAATCTTGGAATGCCCTGTTCACCTAGAGTCTAGCCAAATCTAGGTGATTCTCCAGCAGTGTGGCTATTGAGGAGGAAACAGTGAGTGTTACCAGACTATCTTCTAAAATGCGTAGGATTCTACTGGCCACAAAATTGATTTCTGCTCTGATGAGTCCTCCATATGATGTACATTGCATTCATGTTGTCAAACATAAAATCGTAAGCTTAGGCATCCTGCAGTTCTACTTGCTATTGATTTTTTTTCTTAAATATTTTTTTCCCCAAGCTATCACAGGCAGGAATTTACAATCAGTACTGCAGTCCGTGATAATTAGCTTGCATTCGGGATTTCTTAATTAATTTCTTAATGTCTGTCTTAAAGTTTTGTGGCCAAGTTGCTCCAATACTTCAACTGTATCTTCAGAAGTATTTATCAACGCAGAGTAAATTCCTCTTTTTACACAAATGACCCTTAGTTTAATTTCAGTTTTACATAAATTAAGAACTATCGTAACATATCATACGTAATTCCGTGTAACACTTTCCTGCCTCCAACATAGACCAGTATGTGCTTCTTGGGGGAGTGTATATGGACAGGCAAGCATATAACTTTAGTCCTCTGGAATGCTCTTCTAGGTTCTATGGTTTATGGCCCAGGAATTTTACACGACAGTAAAAACACAGTGCTAGTGGTTTTGCACTTAATGACTTGGATGCAAGTTTATTCCATAATTTTGATCGTTCAGCCATCATTGAAGACACAGGCTGCAGGAAAGAAAATTTACATCTGCAGCATTTTTTACATTCCAAACTTTCCTCACAGGAATTTAGTAATGAAAAGCAGCACTTTATTGTTTACATTTTGTGTATTAGCATGATAACAAATTTAATTGACTGACATTAAGTTTATTTTTAGTGATCGTGTTCTTTGAGCTAAAGATCGTATTCTCAGTCTGTATGCATTTCAAAATGGTCTTCTAGCCAGCTGAATGAGGTGGCATGGCTCTGTGCAGAACACCTCTGGAACAGAAGGGAAGAAGTGAATAGTTTGGGCACAGAAGAGTGGCAGTATTGATAGGAGAAAGAAAATTGCAAGGCGTTTTTCCTCATTCTACAAGTAGTAATAGAATTCTGACTTCAATGTCAAAGGCAGTGTAGTGATACTATTTTTCCATACTCAGTCTATGCAAAATGTAAATAAAGGAGCAGGTAAAACCTTGACTATTCATGATCTGTACTGTTGTGTTCACGAATTGTGTTTTTCAGAGGTCTAAGAACATTTCTAAAGTGTTAAATCTAATAGGAGATGTACAGAAAAAATATATTTAGTTTAATCCCTTTTAAAATAGATAGTGTTGTAAGCATTTTTATGTTAGCATTAAAACTCTTGATTTATTTATTTTATTTACTTATATCAGCATCAAAACTTAGGTATGAACTTGGAGAAGCTTTATAATGTAATGATGGACCTTGCTCATGACTTACAGGTAAGATATAAAAAGTAATTACTCAGATAAACTTCTGAGGTATTATAGTGAATTAAAGACAGTCAGTGATGTGCTTCTCATTCAAATCAAAATCTCTACTCAAGTTTAATAAATCCTTACTGGTTTACAGTGCTGGTCAACATTTAAAATAAAGTTGTCCATCGAGTTTGTCATTCTTTTCCAGAAGGAGGAAATGGTTATTCTGAAGGTTCTTCTTTAGAAGAAACTTTTCCTCTGCAACAGTTAACTAAATATTTAAATGAAGATTCTAAGAACGGGAAATGTTCAAAATGTTGTGACTTTTCTTTTGGTATTTTAAAGCTTTATGAACAGTCTAAAAAGTGTTAACAGTGTTAAAACAGAGTATAGCTGCATTTTTTGGTGTATTCCTTGTGTACAAAAACTCTCAGCATATCTATTGCTCCAGGTTGTATTAGCCAAACACTGGTTAAATATTGGAACAGGCTTCCTAGAGAGGTGGTTGATGCCCCAAGCCTGCCAGTGTTTAAGAGACATTTTGGCAATGCTGTTAATAATATGCTTTAACTTTTGGTTAGCCCTGAAGTGTTTGGGCAGTTGGACTAGGTGATTGTTGCAGGTCCCTTTCAAGTGAACCATTTTATCCTGTTTTAGCCCTTATTGCAGTTCAGAATTCATCTCAAGAAGTCTTTTAGCGGGTTTTGTGTGTTTGTTTTCTCCCTGTAACTTTTTCCATATACCTGGAAAAGTGTCAGAATTTAGCGACATGCTCGGATTCTGGTGAAAGGTACATCATAGGGTCCTAGGAGGTTTTCTTGAAATTGATGGTAGCAAGTGTAGGACTTGGACCATTAGTTGATGGAGCCATACTAATCTGGATATCAAAGTGGCCCAGCAGTATGAGGAAATAATCTGTGAAGGAAGGCAACAGGGAAACACCAAAGGCACAGAAACACTGAAACCTGGTCTACAGGAGGAGATTTTAGGCAAGTGTTGCAGTCCGATTGCTTCAGTGGTTAGCGAAAAAATAGACTTCTGTTCTTTGTAACTAAATTGGGTACATAACCCCGTTATCTTTTATTTTCTTCCTAATGAAAACAAAGTTGTGAATTTTGAATGATTGCTTAATTCTTCAAGTGAATAGAGAGGGATAACTGTATGTCCTATTATAATGGAGCCTGCTCTAAAAATAAACAACTAGAAAAATTAGGTATGTATAGTTCTTTATTACTATTCCTGTACGAAGTGATTACTATTACAAAATGTATTTCTGTTCCCCAAAATAGGAAGTGATAACGGACAATGGTATTTAGATACTATAAAATTTACACTAAGTAGTATTTCATTCCACAAACGATGTTGTCATATAAAAAGGGATTATACAGAAAGTGAAATACTGCTTACTGGAAAATAGATCCACATAATGAAACTGCTGTATGTTTTCAGATAAAATTGGCTGATACTGAAGAATTTATTTGTATCTTGCTTTACAGGTTCAAGGTTTGTGGAAATTATTTTACACATTAGAGCTTCCACTTATCAAAATTCTGGCAGGTATGAAAGTTCAGTTCAAAATATGAATCTTCCCTATTTTCAGAGCTGCTGACTATGCTCAAGCAGACTGTTTTACCTCAGAATACTAAATGTTATCTCAGCCTCATAACAGCTGTGTGAGTTTGAGATTCCATTTTACAGTCTAAGCAGCATGTAAGATCAAGTTTGTCAATTGTAAGTGTTCTCAGTATATAATTCTATTTACAGTGATGGAAATGCACAAAATACACGTTAACAAACAAGAATTGAAAAAAACATCAGAGATTCTGGGGGTAAATTTTGTCTTTATTTTTTCTTTTGGATATTGTATAACATTATCTCTCTGCTTTTACTGAGGATAACTGATTAAAAAGAAGAGGAATCTTCTTGTTTTGTGACAGTTTGGGGTTTCTAGTATTTTTATTATTATAAATATAACTAATGATGTTTACATTTTAAGATATTTCCATGTTTATTTAGGCAAGCAAACAAGAGATGTTTGGTTTGTTACCCTTGCCCCAGAACTGAGACTGCTTTGCAAATGCAGAGGTCCTTTTGTGTTGTGTTGTAGAGTAAAAAAAATGTAATGACTCTTTCTGAACCTACAGTTATCAGTAACCATCTTCCTGAGAAGAGACAGATATTTCTGTCTCTCTCTTTGTAAATAAAACACTCTTTACAACTTATGTGTTCTGAGAGTCCTGGTGGTTGGACTAGTTGACCTTTAAAGGTCCCTTCCAACCCAACACATTCTATGATTCTAAGTTTGCCATTTCCCCATTAATAAAAATAGCTACAAAAGAATCCTATTTTATAGCATAAAATCTTACTAGATAATCATAGTGGTCTGACAGATTGTTAATTTACCAGAGTGAGTTGCATATCTCTCTTTCTCACAGATCTCTATAGTCTTCAGTAACCTAAATTATTTTCCTGCAAATTTTGGTCCTTTTTACTGCAGTAAATCCCTCTCCCAGATCATGAAGAAATACAGATTAAAGAGTATATAAGCAATCTACTAAACCAAGCATAGCCAGCAATGATTACACATTACCAAATACCCTGTTTTTAAATAGAAGTCCAATATACTTGTTAACCTAGAAAGGGACAGGTATTGAAGAAAATAATAATGTAAACAGAATAATTCTGATGTACTAATTTATAGTTGCGACTCAAAGAGCTTGAACAGGAAGCTCATCAAGTTGCTGGAGAAAGATTCCTTTTGACCAGCAGTAGTCAACTCAGAGAGGTAATATTTATACTACTCTATTGTTATGGAAATTGTAAGTTCTGTAACTTGTTATTGATACAGAAGAATTATGAAGCATATAAAATTGTCCTTACAACTTCAGTATTCTTTTTCTTTGATAATTAATTATCTTATTTTCTGATTTTGATGGAGGACACATTAGTTCTTCATAAATCTGGCAATATTGGATAATCCATATTTGAATGTATTTACATAAATTATGCATTTGATTTTAGTAAATATATGCTACTTTTTCAATAGCTCAAAAATAAATATTTGATCTTTTCAATTCTGTGTTCTCTTTGCTGCAGTATGCTCTAATTTTCCTTGAAATCTGTTTTTTAGACTTAAGTTCAGGCACCAAATTATTTTCCTTTCTGTTTCAGCACTTGAAACACTGAAACATTTCTCTTGTGTTTTTTCTCTTACTGCAGGTACTATTTGAAAAGTTAAAACTTCATGCACTGTGTGAGAAACTTCACAGAACTGAAATACAACAACTTGTGTCCACCTCAGAAGTTGTGGTGAGATGGCGAGGGGTTTTAAAACCAGCTGCATAATGTAGCAAAACTTCTAAGTTATATTCCAGTGAAATTGTAATTTGTCTAAAGTTTTCCTAGCAATCTTGATTTACTTTTGTATTGTACAAATTACACTTCATTTACTTACGTCAGCAATGAAAGTCGCAGTCCATGATGGGGAAAAACAAACTAGCTAGTGAAGCTAAACTTTAGCTATAAACCATGTTAAAAACTTTAGTACCAGCCTGTATGACCGTCTTCCTCAAAGGAGGGAGACTTTCTTACTGGTCAGATTTTGGTAGCTCAGTATGACTGACTGGTTGGGTGAAAGAGACCACTGGTGAAAGAAAAGAACATTGATGTAAAATCTGCTAGTGGAGAAAATAGCGACCCAGACTTTCTCTTTGCCACCAGGGGACTTGGGCTAAAACTATGTTGTCATCTTTTTATGGATCCTTAACTCATTCAGTCATACTACATAAAAAGGTCTGTAGGAAATTATTTGATACCTGTGGTTTAAATTGGGAGTTGTCAGTTTCTTTGTACGGTCCAGTGTTTTACTTGTGTGCATGAATTTTCCTCAGGCTTTTTTTTTTTTCCTCTGTGGAGATGCTTGTCTTCAGTAAGAGTGGTTACATTTGGAGTCAGATCTGCAGGATCTTGATGTAATCTTGTTCCCTTAGAGCAATAATGACCAAGCAGTTTAGATACTTTGATACACCTGTACAAGACATCAGATGTATCTTCAGATTTAGTGCAATGAATACTGCACATATAAAGCTCTCTACCTCTTTCTTCTGTTCGTGTTGGAGCAGATAATTTTCAGCAATGCAGACGTTCATGTGAGATCCCACACAAGTGCAGAAACCTGCCAAAAACATTTGTCTAAAAATGATGAAGTCAAGACCAAACTGCAGACTTCTTGATAACTTGAGGCAAATGTGGATGCCCCTTCTTTTTCAAAGATTCATGGAATCGTTTAGGTTGGAAAAGACCTTTAAAATCGAGTACAACCATAAACCTAACACTGCCAAGTCCACCACTAAACCATGTCCCTAAGTGCCACATCTATACCTCCAGGGATGGTGACTCAACCGCTTCCCTGGGCAGCCTGTTCAATGCTTGATAACCCGTTCATTGGAGATTTTTTCCTAATATCCAATCTAAACCTCCCCTGGCGTAACTTGAGGCTGTTTCCTCTTGTCCTAGCTCTTGTTACTAGGGAAACAAGACAGACCCCACCTCTCTACAACCTCCTTTCAGGTAGTTGTAGAGATCGATAAGGTCTCCCCTCAGCTTCCTTTTCTCCGGGCTAAACAATCCCAGTTCCCTCAGCTGCTCCTCATAAGACTTGTTCTCTAGACCTTTCACCCTTTGACCAGCTTTGCTCTTCTCTGGACATGCTCCAGCACCTCAATGTCTGTCTTGTAGTGAGGGGTCCAAAAGTGAACACAGTGTTCAAGGTGGGGCCTCACCAGTGCTGAGTACAGCTTGTGTTCAGCCAGCTGACGACCAACACCCCCAGGTCCTTTTCTGCCAGGCAGCTCTCCAGCCGCTCTTCCCCAAGCCTGTAGCGTTGCATGGGGTTGTTGTGACCCAAGTGCAGGACCTGGCACGTGGCCCTGTTGAATCTCATACCATTGGCCTCGCCCCATCGATCCAGCCTGTCCAGATCCCTCTGTAGAGCCTTCCTGCCCTCAAGCAGATCAACACTCCCGCCCAGCTTGGTGTCATCTGCAAACTTACTGAGGGTGGACTTGATTCCCTTGTCCAGTTAACTAATAGATCATTTTAAGATAATAATACTAATGCAGTTCCTTCTTAGAAGAGAAGAAGCCTCTGTGTAGCTGTACCTGTTTCTGATTTGCTGCTGCAATTCTATTGCTCTAGTTTACATAGTAGTCAAATTAAAGTACACAACACATTGCTGAGAATGAACACCTCTCGAAAAGTAGAAAGGTAGCATTTGTTTCTCTTGTGTGAAAGAGGAAATTCAACTGTTGGGCCAAGTGTCTGAACTACCAGATATGATCTCTGAGGTAATGTCAACAGTATAACGATGAAAACCACACACTACTCAAGGAGAAGGACATTTCATACATCAAATATGTAATGCTGGAGAGTGACATAGCACCTTGGGAGATTGGAGGGATCAATGAAATGGAATACATGCCATCTTTTTGTGGGAACGTATTTGTTGCAGTAGTCAAAGTAATGCTTTTATCTAGTCCAGTACTCTTTCCAACAACTGCTGAGACTTGGTTATTTAGAGAAACATAGGCTGAAACCTTCCAATAGATAAATACTAGATAATTAATATGTTGTCTCTCCCTGGTAGCAAGAGTATTTTGTCTGTTCAGGTTGGTGAGAAAATGTCTTCCTCCAAAACTTTGTCTGTTAAGATTGTTAAATAATATAACGTAACAGAAAAGTATGCCAGTAATTCACATTCTATATTTTACAGCTAAATAAGTTGCAAGATCTTCATCCTTTGCCTAAGATAATTTTAGAATATCGTCAGGTGAGCTGATATTTTTCACATAATGTAGTTGTACTGAAGTAAAAATAGCAAGAAATATAACGTATTTACACCTAACTAAATAAAAAAAATGTTGGCTCTAATGTAAGTTCATTCAAATATTCATTTAAATTTTGAAGCTGTAGGTTTTCTTAAGAGTTTTTAAATTTAATGTTTATACTTCTGTTTTGCAGTATGTTAGATTACATCCAGCAAATAACTCTGTTGCAAAAACAATTGGAAACCTCCACTGTTAAATTTGTCTAGTGCTATAAAGCACAACCCTAGTGCAAAACATCTATTTTTTGAGTTCTGAAGAAGTACTCTGCAGAAAATGAAGGAGATAACTAGTTATGGGGTTATTTAGGTGACAAGCCTCCTCAAAGTCCAAAAAGACCTACTTAGTCTGCTCTCACACTTAATGTTTGGGTTTTCAGTGGATGAGTTTCCAAGATTTAAAAAAGAAAAAAAAAAACAACTGTGGGTGGGGTTGTGTTTGTGTGTGTGTGGCTTTTTTGTGTAGTTTATTGACCCTGGGGATAAAAGTTGTAAAAGGATAAATTCCAATAGTTCATTACTAGTATCTGCAAAGACATGGCTTTAGGTTATAACCAAGCACTTACTTAGCTTATGCTAATAGGTCAAGCTATTAGCAGGTATACATCCATTATCTACTAACATAAAACTGTCCCTTAAAAAAAGCCTACATAACAATTTAATATGCATTTGGAAAATAAATTCTTTAATTTGAAAAATCTCTTATTTTTATAAATAAGTATTTATATAAGCTATTACGTAATTTAGGTTCACAAGATGAAATCAACTTATGTGGACGGACTACGAACGTGCATGAGAAAGGTAGAAATATAAAAAGTAGCCTGTAAAATACAGTATTTCAAATCATAAAAGAATGTGAAGTGGTTGCAGTGTTTACAGTTTAAGAACTTTTATATATAGAAAATTATAAAGTATTTCTTTTTGATTTTGTAATCCTGATGCAGTGACTTTTTATTGCTGATACTTACATTAAATAAAACCTAGATGTATGTCTTCATCCATTGCTTTTTGGGGATTTTTACTTTACTTGACTACAGGGATTTATTTCCTCTATGTGGAATCAGACAGGAACTGTGACTGGCAGACTTTCAGCCAAACATCCAGTAAGTGAGCCTGTTAAAAGATTTACATTTTAATTAGAATTAAAAAATAATATTATTTATATAAAATATCTAATATTTTTAACACATGAAATGTTAATTTTCCTCTCAGTCTAGCAGTTGCCATATTTTATGAAAATGGTGGACAAAAAAAGCTTATTAAATGGGTGGTTTAGAACACTTTTTCTTATGAATGTTTTCTGTTATTTGTGGATCAGAATTTAATATTGTTACCTGAAGTTTACCTAAAGTAGAGGGGTAGAATTGTGAGCCATGCATGCACCCTCTAAAATTCCACCAAATACTTCTTGGTAATGAATTCCTGGTGTTCATGAACCACTCCTTGTAAAGGATCAGTGAGTACCCTGGGGATTATAGAAAAAAAGGAAGCTCTTTTCTTCTGGAATTTGGCTTCAGGCCTCATAGCAGCAAAGGGCTAAGCTGGCTATACTGTTGCTCTGGAAGTCTTCCAGATGCTTATATGGCTGTGACACTTGGGCTCTTTGTGCTTCCTCTCTTGTCTTTGGCTATAATGATCTCCACGTACATGCTTGTGGCTGGAATGTGTTTTACTTGACTTTTTGGACTGCTAGAGGCTTGGGGTTTTTTTGCCAAGGTGGCCTTTTCAAGGGCATATTTGCATATATTTTATTGTACCATTTTACTTGGGGTTTAGGAAGCATACTGACCTTTGACTGTAGGGACTGGTGAGGCCTTTTGCGTTCCACTTCTGTTGCACCCCATAGCTGAGTAGATGAGTGTGTAGGACCTGGTGTGGGAGGAGACAGGGTTGCAGACTGCTTCAGGGCTCGAGTCAAGGCGTAGGTGGGGGAATAGCGGTAGAAAAGTAGTGACTACTTTGCTGTGGAAATGTTCTGTTGGGTTTAATCATTGCCTTTCTTAGCAAAGACTTGGCCTCTGGCCCTCTGGGAGAGGGGGAATAGATGCAGAAGTGTGACTTGGCTTATGAAGGCTAGAGGGAATCCATGAGGCCATTGTCCTTTTAACTTACACCTAAAAGTATTGTCAGTTCTTATCCATGCAGGTTTGAGTACTGCTTATCTGTCTATGCAGGTACTAGCCTTGAGCTTCATGGGTACAAATGGCATTAGAAGTTTTCTGCAGTCTTGGGAGAAAGGCCATGGTCTTCCACAGCTTTAGCTAGCAGTAGAGATGTTAGACATAACCGTTATGTTGTGACCACTTTGCATGGGTGGCTCCTTGCAAGTCCTGACTGGTTTGGTGACTTTTGGAGTTCTGGCAGAAACCTGTCCTGGGAGGTTCTCATCCTCACAGTACAGGTGACTTCCTTAGCTCTTCTTTTCCCTGTCTTCACAGTTCAGGTTTCATTTATATCTCCCTACCCTCATGGTACATGTTTCCATACAATTTGTTATCGAAAAATTTATAGGAAGTTCTTGTGCTTTTTGATGAGTAAAAAACAGTGTCTAGCATTCTGAATTAACAATGGAATGGAGGAGTGTTACTGATGCTCCCGCTTCTCATGCACCCAGATGGGGGAAAGTGATGGGAGAGAATGGAAAAGGTGATCACAAAGGTCACAGTTTGCTGAATATTCTGATGTGATGCACAGGCATTTACAAGTCAGAGCTGAACAAACAGCTGTCTTGAACAACCGCACACAACGCCAGGGTGACCTTTGGTCTGTCATGCTAAAAATGACACGAACCTACTTTTCTTAAAGGTTGTTTTTCTTCAAAATAATGCTGCTAAAGTTAGCATCCAGCGTAGCCGAAGGCCAGCTTTTCCTTATAAGGGAAAACACTGGCATGGCTTTTTTTGTGTGAAATGTTTATGGAACTTATACCATCTGTTTCTGAATCATTTATTGATACAGAAGATAGACTGCAGTGCCCAGTCACTTACTGAGTGTTAAAGGATTGGGAAGATTCTTGCCAGAAATCACAAATATTGTAGATATTTTTGCATTTACTATGATGTTGTGTAAAATTTTAGCTGAATATTTGCTGAGATAGTTTATTTTTAAAATGCTTTAAGGAGTGATTAAAGCAAAATATAAGTTTAAATCAGATAAAGTGATAATTCAAATAGAAAAACCATCCCATTTGCTGCAGTGATTTTGGGAGATGGAGTTCTCAACAAAGGTTTCATCTTTCATTTGTTTTGTAAAGGTGATGGATCTGTCTGTCCTCTTTCCTTTAAGGCATTGAATGGAGTCCAGGAGGGATTTACTCACAGGTTTAAGGAACAATGACCAGATCTTAGGTACAGAGCAGGATTTCTCTTTCAGATAAACTGTCTGTGATCTTCTTTCAGACAAACCCACATCTGATTTATATTTTTGGCTTTATATGGGTTTCTCTCAATAGATAAACTTATTCAAATTAATTTCTATAACTTCTGTGTTGCAGCAACTTAGAGGAGGTTTCTTCATACAATGTTACTTCAGTGGCTCTCCCTGTGTATATCTATTTTAGTTTAATTGTGCACTGCATTTCTTCCCATTTGGTTTCTTACTCTACAATATGTGCTGCATGATTAATGCATTTTTCACAAATAACAAAGTGTTCTGTAATAATATAGTACATCATTAAACAGGGGCACATTTGGTTTTGTAATCTGCTATAGTACTGTAACTGTCTGTTTGCTACTCCCTGAGAACCTGCATATCTGAAACCTAAAAGTAAATATAAACCCTAAAATTCTTCAGTCAAGTTATTTTGTAATATATCCATAGGCTCGTTATTTTTTCCACTCTATGATGGATTGCTTATGACTATTAGGGGAAGTTAGTTAGGTTTATTATTTGAATATATTATTTTTAATTAATTCTTATATAAATATATTGGTCTTATCTGCATTAGGATACTCCTTTATTATATTGCTTATAGACAACTTTCCTATTAAATATATTTATTACATTCATAAAGACTTGTTTATGTTCTCCAAACCTACCCTGAAATACCACTTTCCAGCCTCTCGCCTTTTAAAGCAAAAAAAAAAGTCATGACAGAGGTGGAAAGGCATAAAGCCAATTAAGATGAAGCCTCTTTCAGAATGAACAGAGAGAAATCCTAACTTGAGATATAAAGATTGCATATAATCGGATGTTATAATTTGTTTTAAGATGTAAACTTCAGTGCTAAGAATCAGATATTCTGTATTAAGGTTTCTTTCCTCCAGGCTTCTGCAACAGAGAACTGAAATGCTACTAATGAGTTTACACTTCTATACTTCAGAAGATGTTTGTATTGTTAAACTAAAAAGCATAAAGTGGTGGGCTTCAGGGGGCACTTCTTTCCTTTTAGTAACAAAAAGTTATGCTGAAGATAAATAAAAAATAAATAAATAAAAAAGCATTCCTATTTCTCCCCAGGAAAAATGCTTTTACCAGCTTGTCCAAAAAGGCAAAGAAATAAAATGCTTCTCTGACTGCCAGGTTAAATTATGTTAGCCTCTGATTTGGAAAGCAGGAATGTAATTCAAAAGAGAAACTAATCAGAATATGTTGAATGTTAATGTGCTCAAAGATGGACTATAAAAAACCTGAAATATTGACTCTATCTCAGTCTCTCCAACAGATATAAGTAACATTTTCTGATAGTGAGTGCATGATAGAGAATTGCATGGTTGTTTGTTATTAATAGTGTTTGGAATATGAATAACAAGTTACCTATCTGGTTTTTATTCTTATGGGAATGACAATTTCTTGAATTAGAGACCCCTCTGAGCAATTGCCATCAAAAATGAGTCTGTTTTGTCAATTAACTTAGCAAACCAGTTTTTCTGATTATCCACACTGTATCTGTATTATTTCCCTTCTGGCCTGTCTTCTAGACTGAATGGACTAATTGTCTCTGAGATAAAACTCAAATATAGTTTTGGAATAGTTTGGGGATCACTTATGGACAGTGTGGATGAGATGCTGCCTGTTTGTCTCCCTTTCATAACACTGTCCCAATAGTTTTACATCCTTGGCGTACCCACATGCGCACACCAAACAAGGCGGACTGTCAGAATCATGCTATCAGAACTATTGTGACAGCTCTCAAATTTCAGGTGTTTTGTCCCAGGCCTCATTAAGGCTACAGGCTGATCTGTGATACTCTTTCTGAAAGTTTATAGTCTATAGTCACAATTGGATTGCAGCACAAACAGGATGTTCTACAAGGTATTTCAATAGTGCGGAGCTGCTGTGCAAATGTGAAGTGTACTGTTTTTCCCCTGTGCCTTTCCTTCACAGCTTTTAGAAAGCTTTGGCAGTGCTGATGCAGTCTAACAAGCCAGACACCAAGTCTGAAAGCAGTGTGTGATCACATCTTCTTTTTTTTTTTTTTTCCAGAAATGAACCAATGCCTTGGCTGCTTTTGAAAGGGCACTATTAGGAATCTAATTTTTGTAAACTTGTTTTCATACACTGTCCTACTGAAATAAATGTTGACTTAAAATGGACAGATGGTATGGGTCTTACATTTACATTGATCTTACTTGACTGTGTTTTCTATTTTTTTTTTAAAGTATGTTTATTGGAAAGCACTGGGGATAGAGAAAAGTCAGACATTTTACAGGTTCATATAAAGCATCTTGTCAAAAGTCTTCTATAATGTCATCTAGGCTAACAAAATCATTTTTAGGTAAGTATGCTTTGATGTGGGCTTTACTTAAAATAGTGGTAGGTTGCCTTAACAGAGATAAGAATGTCTATGCATTTTCTTGGACCTTTGCATCAAAGCAATTTAGCATCACGTTTCCTAGTCAGTACAAACAGCTGTCACTCATCTGAGTGATAGGCTATTAGAAAAAGTCAGAGCACACATGCCCTTTGTTACGGTTGGTCTGTGTTCTCTGAGTATCTCTTGCATTCAGAATGTATTCTTGTGCCATATTTGTTTTCAGTGTATTTATTCCAATACTCTTGAGTCATATGCTGATAATGACTGCGCTAATAGCAGTAAAATAGTATCTCATTTATTTTAGAGTTTTGATGTTTTTAGAATCTCTGTTGTTGTTGCTTTATTTATTTAGAAGTATATTTTAGTGAAGGCTTTAGCCTTCTCTATTTACGATGTTGGAGACAGAAGTTCTCTATTTCCTCTCTTTCTTCCTCGCTTATCACAGTTTATTTTATGATGTGAGTGAGCATGTTGACAAAACTTTAGTTCAGTTGCATTCCTGATGAAAATTTACACTATGTTAGCATTACAATAGGATGTTCTTAGTTATTGATGTGACAGCTACAGTATGAAAAGTCACTGTTAGTTGTATCATAACACTCATGTCTAATGCTCCAGAACATCGTCACATTGACTTACTATTCAAATGCAGAAGTAAGGTTTCTGCATCATAGACCTTTGTTCTCTTAACATCTTGAGTACACATAGTACCCTTTTCTATGACATGTGCATGTCTTTGGTATTCTCTGTAGTAATGCTCCTGACTTGTATACATTCGTTAATCTCATGGTGTGTGGTGTATCCAATACATGGACTACATTTGATAGCGTCATTTTTTCCATTTGGCTCAGTAAAGCTTGGAGCATCATCTGCGCTGTAATTCTGTAGTAACAAGAGCGGTTCAATCATGTATATAACTTCTCTTCTATTTGGGATTATCTTTGTATGTATAATTGTTCTGTGTGTTATTTAAAGAAAGATAGTGTGTAGCCAGTATAAATCTGCTTCTATGCAGTAATCAACGTAGAAAACGCTTGCATTTTATTTATGCAGGATAAGACAGGGAGTCTGTCATTATTTCTTCTACAAACTAAACATAAGCATGAAAATATATAGAGCAATTAAAATTAACAGCTCAAAAATGAAAGACTCTATACAACTTAGAATAATATCAGCTAAAGTATTTTTAGCACATTATGAAATATTGACAGTGGAGGCTGAATTCCTCCTTCACTCTCCTTTAGTTTCTGGCAAAAAGCTCCTCAAAAGCTTAGACTTGTAAAAATGGGAGAAAAGAGTTCCTGTAAAATTTTTCTGTAATGGAGAGATGATGGCACTGCATACTTTGACTTGTTTCATTAAAATTCAAAGATACTATATTTCAATACACTATGTATAAATTAAATTGCTAGCACTTGAGTGCCTGCTGCTGTTGAGTGGGCTTTGTTAAGGTAGTTAGTTATATGCCGATTCATTTTATCCTTTGAATGACCTTTACCTGTGATGTTTTGGGAACAAATTTCAACTCCTGGCAGAGCACTTTTCTTATGCTTGAGACTGGCATATGCTAGCATCCCCTGAAGTCTCAATGTCGTCACAGTCATTGAACCTCTGTACTGAGGAGTTTAATAGAGCCCATGTCCTACTGAATTCATTTTCACTGTCCTCATGTGTAAGATAATTGCTCAGATTGAATCTTTGTCCATGTGCAGAAATGCATGTATGATCTTTATATTAGTTTAAATATTTGTGTGCCTATTTGTTATGCAGTTTTCTGTTGGTAGCTCGTGAGTTGGTGAAGATTTTTAGAAATTCTTCTTGAAGATTTTTTTTATTCTTCGTATGAAGTATTCCATTAGTAGGATTTTTAGATATACGCTTTTAGGAAATACCCAAGCTTAGAGACTTACATTCCCAGAGGACAATTAAAAAAATAAAATAAAAACATCAGGCACCCAAATTATGTATTGTCTTACGAGCTCTCAAAGGTGAGGGATGTTAGCATATTCCTCTTATGACTGAATTCCTTTTTGCAAGGACAAAATATAGTCTAATTCTGACCTCAGCATAGGTTTCATTATATTTTAACATAACAAAAGTCTTTAAATAGTTTATTTTGCTATACAGTGTTCTTCTTCTGTATGTTATTCTTCTCCCGTTCTGTATCTCAGTCAGCAAAAATTACTTTGAAAAATGTGAGAGTTCTGACAAGACAAAGAATGGAGGTGACAGAAATGAAGAATGATAAAGAGAATGGGTTATAGGGGAAGATCAAAAGTTAGGTACAGCAAAAGAGACTTCTTGTCTTGATTGTCCAGTTTTCAGACAGTAATGATTTTCAAAAGCTTTGTCATTGGCATCCCAAAGAATTTCAGGAAAATTATCTCAGTAGCTTTACATCCCTATTACGTTCAGCTTTCTCTGGTGACAGTTCTTTTTTTCTGTGTCAATGAGTGGAAATTTGCCAATTCTTTATTTCCTCAGCATCCTTTCATAAAACCTCAGTAAGTTTCACCCAGAGTTTTGAAGATGGATGCACACTTTCAGGTTTGGAACAATAACAACAAAAAATAGTGGTTTGTATAAGGGTCGCTGAAGATAGACAGAATAGAACAGAGGTCATCTTGCTGACTCCCACGTGGCCTTGTTGTCTTTAGTTCTCCTGTACTAGCATCATCATTTGCTGGCTCTGACTCTTAGGAATTTATAGTTAAGGAACAGTTCTATCAAATCAAGAATTGTCCTTTCCTCACTGGGAGGAAAGAAAGAGACATTAGTTGTTTAGGTTTCCTTTACTCCTTCAATAAGCCTTGTGTTCACAGTCTTTTATATCCTTTTAAACAGAATTCCCTGCTAACATATGCTCGGTAAATTCCTCAATATCTGTAACAGTCTTGTTTGAGATGCTAAATTTAACCCTTTTGTAAAACAACTGTTACATCTTTTCTTTAGAAAGTAAATTCCTCCAGTCTGGAAATCTTGTCATTTATCATGTGTTTAAAGGTCTAGTATTTGTACATTTGTGCAATATTCCCTTGACATTGTTTACTTTAAAGCTATAATATACAGCTAATATATACAACTAGAACAATATTTACTAGCTCCAACTGCCACTCAAAGAGTTGTTATCTCTATGCCTTAACACTGTTTTTTCACCAAACCCAAATCATATCTTGGAGTTCATCCTAGGGTTGAATAGCCTCCCATCTTAATGAACATTAGTTTAATAGAGCTTGTGTTCTAAGTATGATTTTTCCTTCAGGAAAATGAAATAAAATAAATAATTAAATATGTTTATAAATCAGTTTATATATGTGAAACAAAAGCAGTCTTTGTCTCTTTGAAAGATGTGTAGAACTGTGTATATACAAACTCCCTTGCTTGCTGTGCGATGGTTAATAATCTGTCAGTATATAACCAAGCATCTGGGCTGAACCCATGATTTCACAAAATAATTTGTCATAGAACGTGTCAAACCAATAAGTTAGTAAAATAAGATATTTTTTGTTATTTTAAAAATCACTCATTGAGTCCTTTCTCATGAGCTGCTACAACATTATTACATGAGGTCATTGCCAGGTCTAAATTTCAAAGAGTTTGACAGAAAGAGGATTAATCAAATACACTATTCTTATGGCCATCTCTTTGAAGTAAGAAGTCAGTATTTTTGGTTGCTCTTTTCTTCTTTGAAAGCTGCTTAAACTTGTGGGAAGGTGATGAATTACTTCTAAGTCTCCCACTTGATTCACATCTAAAACCTTGATAATTCTGTGCTGCTGGGTAAGGCAAGAGGGGAGTGCATTACCTTTGAATCATTATTCACTGATGAAAAACAGTAACTTGTACCAAAAATGAAGAAACCCTTTAGCAGAAGTCTGTATGATTCTGTGGTTTTTTGACAAGGAAAACAGATGTCTTTAATTTTTAACTAGCCACTAGGTGGCAATTGCAGACAAGTCAAGATTGGTTTAGGAGTGCCTGTACACACACATACCAGGCTGGTATTGCTATGATGATTTTGTTCGTTTTCATATTTTCTGTATGTTTTGAGCTACATGCAGTATTTTAAAAATTGGATCTTCAGCCTGCCTTGAAATTGTGTCTTGTAGAAGTCACAGAAAATAATTGTTTGTTCCTTTACAATAATAAATAAATGCTGCTATGGACAGTGATTAATACGGCAATTTTCCAAAAGAGAAATCGTGAAGGTTGGGTTTTTTTTATTTCTGATGTGTAGTTTCTCATAAATGAGTTGCCACCAACTTTGGAGGTACCAGACAAATTGAGAGAATTTGATGGTGTGAGTGCCCTCAGGACTTGAAGTCTTGTTGTTCTGCATTGCAAGAATGCTACTTTGGGCAGTGTGCAGTTTTCCTCACTATTTCTCTATCAGCTTTGGCCTTTTAACAAAGGAGCAAGAAGAGTGACGCTTAAGGAAATAGCTCACTGAACCTGTGCTTATATTTCTTCTCAAATCGATTAACAGTGATGAGAGCACAGTTTATCAATAGGTGCAGTCCCATGCAGAGTAAGAAAAGACAACTAAAACAAAAAAAAAGGAAAAGGAGTGAGAAAATTTTCAAGAAGTAAATAAACATGAGGAAAAATGCACTACAAGAATAAAAAGAAAAACATAATTAGAGATATAGAATATAAAGCTTAAAGGAATTGTCATCCACCTGTCTATTACCATTGTAATGAAGTCTGGTGTTACAGACTGCAGTATTACTTCTGCTCCAGAACTAATACAATGCTAGTTGTCAAACAGATGCTGTGAATTTAAAAGCTTACTTTGTGTTTCATTGTGTAGAGCTGAGCTCTTGTTTTAGGAGAACAGTTGTGGCCTAATTATTTTCATAAAATTTCTGGAGAAGACAATACTGAGAGAACTTCCAGAAACTTTTGGATTTATAATGCTTCAGTTTTTGCTGGAGTGATACGTATCATGAGATAAGCTAGAATTTTGCTGCCCTGAACTTTTTTCAAACAGAAGAGAAAATCTGTGTGTTGCCTCAAATATTAGGAAAAAAATGATTTCCTGAAGCAACAGCTATTAGGGTAATTAAATCTGACAAGATCACAGTCCCAGTAAATATTCTTGCTTATAAGAAATGCAACTAGTTTTTGCTGGCATTGGTAGACACGGTAAATTATTTAATTCCTCTATTGTCTTTATTTTGCTCTAGTGTTTGGCACTATGCCTCACTGTAACAGCAGGTGGATTAGTTGCCACATCAAAGAATATATACATTATAACCTTACCTTGTCTAACTGCTTCCTTATCTGTTCAGCCTAACTCCTTGGCTGCTGTTGATCTCTCGTGACTCATCCGTATTGTATACATTTATGAGTGGATACTCTTGTCTCAGTAGTAAGTTTTGTCTCTGTTCTTATTTAAAAATAAATCCTTAGATCAGTGCAGTAATTAATCAGAATCAAATGTCCATGGTCTGCAGCCAACTCTGTGCATTTGCACTTATTTCAGTAACTTACTGTTGTGTTGTGGTTTTGGCTTTTTCTTTTTCTTGATCCCCTCTTCCAGAGAAGGGCAATGAAGCTGGTGAGGGGTCTGTAGTTCAAGTCTTATGAGGAGCGCCTGAGGGAACTGGGGTTGTTCAGCCTGGAGAAAAGGAGGCTGAGGGGAGACCTTATCGCTCTCTACAACTACCTGAAAGGAGGGTGCAGCGAGGTTGGGGTCAGTCTCTTCTCCCAAGTGACAGGTGATACGACGAGAGGAAACGGCCTCAAGTTACGCCAGGGGAGGTTTAGACTGGATATTAGGAACAATTTCTTCACTGGAAGGGTTATTAAGCACTGGAACAGGCTGCCTAGGGAAGTGGCCACCCCCCTGTACTTAGCACTGGTGATGCTGCACCTTGAGTATTGTGTTCAGTTTTGGGCCCCTCACTACAAGAAACACATTGAGGCGCTGGAGCAGATCCAGAGAAGGGCAACGAAGCTGCTGGGGGGGTCTGGAGAACAAGTCTTATGAGGAGCAACTGAGGGAGCTGGGGTTGTAGAGAGATGGGTGTTGGTCTCTTCTTCCAAGTAACAAGAGACAGGACAAGAGGAAATGGTCTTATGTTGCGCCAGGGAAGGTTTAGATTGGATGTTAGGGAAAAAATCTCCAATTAAAGGGTTATCATGCATTGGAATAGGCTGCCCAGGGAAGTGGCTGAGTCACCATTCCTGGAGATATTTAAGAGACATGCAGATGTTATACTTAGGGAAATGGTTTAGTGGTGGACTTGACAGCGTTAGGTTTACAGTTGGACTTGATGATCTTAAAGATCTTTTCCAACGTAAAGGGATTCCATGATTCTATGAAAACCATGAAAAATGATAAATTCCATTTATATGATCAAGTAGTTCTTACTAATTGTGTTACAGGTTTACCAATATTATTTATGAAGCTTGCGTGTACATTTTTGCATGCATTTCTCATAATCAAGACATACAATTCTTTTTCTCAGAGCTTGCATTTTAAGACATGATGCACCAATAGACTGTAATTTTTGCAAAGTATTTGTTTCTGTCTTTAGTCTTGGAAGTTTAATGTTATGCCACAAGTACTTTATATATAACTTTTTTATTATTATTTTTTTTAATTTCTTGGAAATGAAACCGGAGTCTTTCTATGGCTTTCCCCACTGCCTCATAACATTGAAGGCTTCAGTGCTCTCTGTCAGAAATCATGTGAAGTAGAGAGAAGGCAACAGGGTACGTAGATTAATCTATTACAACAATGTTCTAAAAACAGAATCATAGAATTGCAAGATAGTCAAGTTTGGCCAGGACTGCTAGAGATCGTCTCGTCCAATCCCCCCTGCTCAAAGCAAGGTCCACTAGAGCAGGTTTCTTGAGACCATGTCTAGTCAGGGTTTGAATACCTCCAAGGAGGGAGGCTGCACAACCTCTCTGTGCAGCCTGTTCCAGTGTTTGACCACTGTCACAGTAGAGGTTTCTTCTCTTCTGTTTAAATGGAATTTCCTGTAGTTGTTTATGACCACTGCTTCTTGTCCTGTCATTGGGCACCAGTGAGAAGAATCTGGCTTCATCTTCTTTACACCCTCCCATCAAGCATTCTGAGCAGAGGGGAAGGATCACCTCTCTTGACCTGCTGGTGGTGCTCTTTCTGATGTGGCCAGGATGCTGTTGGCCTTCCTAGGTACAAAGGCTCATTGCTGGTTCACGTTCAACTTGTTTTTCACCAGGGTCCACAGGTCCTTTTCTGCAAAGCTGCTTTCCAGACTGTGAACTCTATGAGATTGTGGTAGCCCATTTCAGCAGATTCTTGAGATCCCTCCAGACCGCAGCGCAGCCATCTGATGTATCAACTGCTCCTCTCAGTTTTGGATTGTCTGCCATCTTGCTGACGTTGCACTAAGTCCTGTTATTCAGGTCATTAATGGAGGTGTTGAGAAGTTTTGGCCACTGCGTTACTCCACTAACGCCTGGGCTGCATTTGGTCTTTGTGCCACTCATCAAAACCCTTTGAACCAGGCAGTTCAGCCAGTCTTCAGACCAGCTCACTGTCCACTTATCTAGTTTGTACTTCGTCAGCTTGTCTAAGAGGCTTTTATGGGAGATTGTTTTGAAAGCCTTGCTAAAGTCAAGGTAAACAACATCTGCTGCTCTCCCTTCATGCACCAAGCTAGTCACTTCATCACAGAAGGCTATTGTTGGTTAAACACCATTTCCCCTTTGGAAATCCATGCTGACTACCCCAAATCATCTTCTTGACTTTAATATGTTTGCAAATATTTTCCAGGATTATTAGCTCCATCGCCTTCCCAGGAATTGAGGAGAGGCTGATTGGCCTGTAGTTTTCTGCATCCTCCTTCTTGCCCTCCTGGAAGAAAGAAGTGACACTCAGGAACCTCCCCTGATCATCACAGACTTTCAAATGTAATTCAGTCTAGGACCTTGGCTTCCTCTGTCCTTCTATCCATTGGAACCTCTGGAAATGAATTTTGGATTATGGTGGTGTTGTTTTATATGTTTTTTCTCTTTTTTTTTTTTTAAACTAATGCTATGATTTTCTTGTTAATCATCCACTAGAATACCTTCATTTTTTTTCCCTCACTCAGAAACAATGAAGAGAAGTGTTAATAGTTAACTTTCACAACCAGTTTTTCCATCACACTATTTCAAGTACTTTCCTTCTTGTCTGTTGGAACATAATTGTTCAGAGAGGAATTTTGTTTTTCTGTAACTTCTAACAAGCTGTGGATGCTCTTTTCTAACAATAAGGGATAACAGTCACATGTAAAAGCAAAATACAGTCTGTATTATGTAGTCCAAGGTAGTAATAGTCATTTACCAAAGTCACATCGATCTTCCACTTTTGATACAATAAAATTATCACCTAATTTTTAACTCAAGCAGAGGAAAGCTTTCCATTTGGAAGACTCTTCTGAGATTGTCTCTTTATTTCTCCATCCTTTTAAGTATCTAAAGTTAAATTTATCTCATCAAATCTAAATCTTAGAAAACATCATCTCCAAAGGAATCTTAGGTCAACTTGTTGTAAGTATGTCATATACAGATAGACTGAACTACCCACTGGAGATTCCTGTCTTTGTCTACTGACTATAGAGGGATTCTAGATAGCTGGTGTAGACCAAAGACTAGCCTAAAGATGTCTAAAATTAGATGAGAGGATTCTATTAAGCTATTCCAATAGCATAAAGATGAGTATTACCACTTTCATGTTTCTTGAATTACTTCTTTTCTGAAGATTTATTCAAATTATGAGTTGTCAACTAATTTACAAGTGAAAGTACATTTTGAACTTGCAATTACTTACTACCGTTTTTCAGAATTAGTAACACTTCTAAAATTGCATAAAAGCAGGCTTTCTGCATATTCTATCAGTGAAAACAAGATGGCATTATAGTGATTTATTTTGACCATTGTAGGTAGATTTTGAAATAAATTTTTATTTATTGCACTTTGTTCAGTATATTGAAGCTAATGAGTTAAGGAACAATAATCAGTCTATTAAGTATACCTCAATACCAGTATAGAGCCCAATGAAAAGTCCAAATAATGATCTTTACCATTAAAATGATTCAAGTCAAAATTAAAATGTTGTGATTTTGTTTTTTAAATGTGTAAAATTGCACTCCTACGTTTGTGTCCAGGTATCTAATAAAGGACTTTTATTTTCTAAACTTGTGAGGATCTACTTGCTTCTTTGGACACTTAAACTGCATATTATTCCTATGTACAAGCACGGATCCTCCTCAACTTGTTATTGATAGAAATCAATAGTTATCAATAGAAATGTTAAGTTTGTGCACAGATTAAATAACCACTTATTTCCAAATATGGTCAATAGCATTACAATATGCATTGCCGCAACTGTATTTTAAAATGTTTCTAGAAACTGAAGAATAAATTATTAAACATGGCAAGTGTTTCTTGTGGATCAAACTTCATATTGACAGATTGAGAGCAGTGTTCCTAGTTTACCCCTGCTGTGAAAATACGATGTATATTATGTAGTAGTTTCCTGTATCTCTCTCTGTGAGGGTGTGGCAGGTGTTCAACTTTAATACATTTAATTGTACATCTTTAAGAGTCATACTAAGACTGGAAATTATACTGTTCTGTTTTGGGGGTTTTGTTCTTTTAAGTCTGCTTTAAATTTCAATAGCTTTTGCAGTCTGATTACATCCCTCTTAACTTCAAAATAACAATTTTGAGTTGAAAGTTACATAGAAAATGATCATTCTGATTTGGAAATTATATACCCCTATTCCCATCTCCTGAATCCACAGAATTACATAATATTAGTATGTTCATCTAATTCCTGAACTACTTGCAAATTAACTGTGTGGAATTACAAAAATTGAGTTTGATACGCATTATCTCTTGTCATGTGTTACCTTTCTAGAGGAAGAGGCATAATGACATAAAATAACAGGAGGAAGCTGTCGTGTGTCATCTTTCATGCATTACTGGAAGAGTAGGAACCCAGATCTTTAAAGAAAAATCTTCTATTATTTCTAGTCCTGCATGTTTGTTGATAAACTTAGTTCTCACTTTTAACATTGACTGATGTGCTGTAGTTAATAAAGAGCTGCTTCTTTATTTTACCATGCATTTCCAAAAAGCGGAAATAGCTATTAGAAAGATTTCTAGAGGCTGAAGAAGAATCTGTTCCCTTAGCTTAAGGCAGTGTTCACATGTATTCTTGTCTCGAAAGTAATGCACCGTATCTAAAAAATACAGGTTAAAATAAGAAGAAAATGATTTTTATTGGGTTACTAATTATATTCCATGGTGCATCCAGAGACTGGGATTTGGAAAGGCTGCCAGTGAGAAATTGTTCGTACAAGCTTCCAATTTTCAAGGAATAGCAAATATTCAAAAGTATCTATAGTTACAAAAGTTTGAAGATTCTTTTGAAAGGTAAAGTGGTTAATCCTATATGGGGAAAATGTTTTGTCTTTAGTTTCACTAATGTTCTTATGCTGTTTATAAACTGTTCATAAACATGTTTTCATAAACTTTAACTTACTAGGCATTTTTATGCTTCTTATTTGTAGAACATTCAAGGTATCTCTAAACATCCAATTAGAATTACGAAGAAACAGTACATAAAAGGTAAACTATGTTTTTATTAACATGAGAAGGCCATTTTATCAAATTATTTTAATGAGTTATAGTATTTTGAAGCAGACCAATATTTCCAGCATTAAAGAATAGAATACATTATTGATGCTTTGTTATGCGTTATCATTTAAACCAATTACTTTTTGCTGGTTGTTCCTGGAAAAAATTTCCTGTTCCAGCACTGATCTAAATAGTCAAAAACTTTTAGATTTTTTTTTTGTTTGTTTGTTTCCTTGACTGTCTCACTGTTCCTTTTTCCCGATGCAATTATCCATCTTAACTCCATTAAATATCCTAAGGATGATTTTGTGTGCATTCAGCTCATAAAGCTTTTCCTGAGGAGTTGTTAAAGCTGGGTCATATTAATCAAACTCACAACTAAAAACCAATAGTTAGTCAGGTGTGTTGTTTTTGATAACAGAAGCGGATTTAAGGCAGATGATTTGGAGAAAATCAAAGTCTAGAAAAGCATGACCCAAGTGATAAAGAGAGAAACTCACAATAGTAGACTGAAATATAAGAGAGAGATTTGCCAACATAAATTCTCCTTCTCAAATGCTTACAGCCATAGCTGGGAAACGCTGCTCATTTTTTGCACTTAGTTCTGAGATAAGGGCAGGCTTGGCTTTTCACAACTATTCACTCCCTGTGTTTGAAATAACGCAGATCATAAACCAGGAGTCTAATGAAGACAATGTAAAACGTTGACAGCAGTTTCGGTTTATCCACCTGATTCATTTTTATAAGTATGTTTGAAAAGTTGTAATAAAATTGTATGAGCAGTGGCTGTGTAAACTTGAGCTGCTCTGCATAACTATGGCACATAGTTATGTCCAATCATATTGGACAGTCCAATCAATTTTTTAATGATCTTATAGTATGTGCTTTTCAAAAATGTATTTCTAAGTTTTTCATTCCTGTATCAAAATACACTTATTTTTTTCTACTTTTATGCTGATCAGATTAATTCTGTTGTATTTCAAACCACCATCCCTTTCTACATCAAGACAAGTGGTATTCCCAGGATGCACTGAGTTTCTAATACCTGGTCAATGTACATTATCGCTTTGTGATATTATAGGGGATTTCTGTCGTTAGAATGTATGTTCTCAATATTGTATTCCCCTACCACCTGTAACTCAGAATTTGGTTATTAAACAAATTCTATATTCTATATTGCTGCAGCATGTTCAAAGATGAGAAAATATATTTTTTTTTTTTTTAGTTCATCTCTACAGACCCTTCCTTATCTGAATGCCTCCTTTATTAAGTGATCTGTGAATAACGTTAGTTATTGTAGATATCTGTTAGCTAGTGTTTTGGGTAGGGTTTGGGTTTTGAAAAAGGAGAAGTAAGTGGTACTGCAAGGATGGCAGAGATAAGGATTTGCGCATGACTGATAGAATAAAATGATTGTGATGTTGGCAGTTGGTGCTCTGCTAGGTTGCTTATATTGCCATTTCTGTGGTTTTAGTTGTGTGCTTGGTATGTTGTTTACAACCTCCTATGATTTGCAACATGATATTTTTGGCCTGTGGTCTGGGACTTAAATGTCTATCTCCTCTCTAGGAAAAGAAGAGGAAATAGTAACTATTTCCCCAAGAACACTGTTTGTTTCAAAAAAAGGATATACGTTTTTAGCAGCAGGTAACATAGTATGTATTAGTATTCTCATGCATATTGTTTGCAGTTCTGTCATCTCTTTTTCCCGTCTCCTTTGCATGACATATTTTACAAGGCTGTCAGATCCCTTAGTATCAATTAATATTGTTATATGATGTATGCTACTTAGTGTGCTTTGGAAGTGGATGATATGTAAGCCTTGTCAGTAGAAACAAAGAGCTAATAAGGTTAACTGACACCTGAAGATAATGAAGGAATCAGACACCTTGTGATCTGTAGCTGGAATATAACTTCTTCAGGATGAGCTTTTTACAGGCATCTTGATTTTTTGAGCGCAAGAAAATGAACAGACCAGGCTTGGATTTTAATTTGTGATAGTTTGGTTAAAATGCAGGTATGTTTTTATTTTAGAGCAATAGATTTATTTTAACACTCGGTTTTCTAGACTTTTCTCATATTGAGTTAAGGATCCTTGCTGATTTATCATCTGAACCAGAACTTTTGAAACTGTTCCAAGAACCTGAAACCACCGATATCTTTTCCACATTGGCTTCTCAGTGGTAAGAGTAAATGTTGCATTTTTTGATAGTAATTAGACAAAATAGTAAGTATAGCTTTAACAGTTGTATTACTGCATAGTGATAACAAAAGACTGCATTTTGCTTCAGTATCTATCGTTAATACTGTTTTAACACTGTGAATTAGAATTCCTTTCTGTCTTTCTGAGCTTTTTCTTCTCCACCGTGGTAATTACTGGATGTCAAAATGTTGCAATCCAACTGACCAGTATGAGCCTTGTGACTAAAGATATAATATATTAACAACAGTGGATGCTGTTGACAGTTCTTTTTAAAAATCCAGAGCAGCAGTCAAGTAGGTTATCCATCTGAAAAATTGCAGAACAACTTTTCTCAGTAAAAGTACAAGCATTTTTGAAACCTGCTTGTTTTGTTTATCCAGTAGATGTATTGAAATAAAATTACTTATGTACAAGAAACAGAGAGACTAGAGCTCATGGGATTCCTTTGAAACTCACAGGGTTTAGTGCTTCCATCTTCTGAAGGATGATGCGATACTTGGAAAAAGTGGTACTTCAGTAACTAAAAAAAAATAAAAATCTCCACTCCCAGATTATTATTTACTGATCTCTTCAGCATGCAGATCAAAAGATTAATTTACCAAAAAAGAGGGAATATTAATTACTTATCTCTTTGAAGCTATTTCTTATTACTGTTTGTATAATGGTGATGCTTAAAAATCTTACTTCAGACTGGGACACCCCTTGTCCTCAAACATGCCTGAACATTCAATAAGTGACAGGAAAAATGTCAAGAAGCTTACAGTTTGAACAGATAGGTCATAAAAAGATTGAATAAAATGCTATAATGTAAGCAGATTAAACAGAATGATGTCATATATATGTCGTGCAATTTTTGTATTTTCTCTTTGTTTCACTCTCTTTTTTTAATCTTTTATATCTATTTTTTGTTGGAAGATTGTTAGCTGAAAATGAAAGCAAAAATAGATAGGATGAATTCATCAGTCCTGATCTAGCTCAATTCCTATCCTACAGTTTCTAAATTTTTGCAGGCATAGCCTTCCCTACCACAGTATTTCCTACCCACTGCAATATTTGCTACTATACTCTGAAGTAGTTCAAAGAAAAAAAAAATGGAGCCCAAATTATAATTATCCTGCTACCAACAACTGAATTGGCGCTTGAGGCGTGTGTATTCTGGGAGAACACAACTCAAGGTCACAAACATCCCAATGAATCTAGCTGTGGAAAGATCACCTTTCTCTTCAGAGTCACTTAGAAGCTTCTATTGATACTATAATCAATTCTTAGCTGTAACATGATATCACTAGAACCTTGTGATGGAATTAAATCCTTATTTTAGTTTGGAGGTATATTGCAAATGTATGCATGAAGATGAGTCAAATTTTGTCTCAACTCTGGGCAAGACTCCAGAAATACCATTCTATTCATCAACCTCACAGCTCTTGGCAGCCATCAACCTCTTACAGTTGCTACACAGTAACTTTAAATTTAATGAAATATTATAGGCAATATTTTTATCAGACAGAAGTGTCATGGTGTGTCTACAAAATCATTACATAATGATTCTCCTGACTCTTCTTTTAAGCTTCAGGAAAGCTAATGCTTGGAAGTAACTTTCTGTTGAATCTATTATATGACTGTTAGTAACTACAGAAAGACAAAAGGTGTGTTTAATCTCATCTAACCTTGGGTATCTGTTATACCCATCTCTGTTACCTGGAGAGATTCATTTGACCTATTGTTGATGTCCTCCGTGTAATAAGATCAATTGCACATTAAAAGCATTGGCTTCTCACCATTGAGAACAAAGTAGGTCTGGGGTGGCCAGCTCACATGTAGACATCTGTATTTGTTCTGACAAATTGGATCTCCTATTGCATCACTTCCTAGTGAACTCACCTTAGGTTTTGGAATTTTGTCCTTTATTTAGCGCCAAAGAGAAGGCATAAAATCACAAGCTTCACAGATACTTTCCCATTCCAAATACTTACTCCTCTCTCATAGTCCATTATTCATAAATAAAATCTTCAGGGCAAATGATTAGTTCATTGACTTTATTGTAGTTGATTCCACCCTGTTGGTATTAAAACCAATTATGAAAAGAAGAGCAAAATAAAAACCAAACTTTTTATCTCCTCTTGGTTTCCTGATTTTCTCTGATTCTTAATCCTTTAAAATCGGTGCGAGTGTTATACCAAGTGGCAGACCACATGTTTTATTCTGTTTGAAGGAATTGCATGTTGTTACTATTTGTAAATCTTTTCTAACACATTTTGGACAATTGGAAAACCCTGACAAAAAAAAGGTTTTACTCTAAGAGATCTATAAAGAATGAATTAGTTTCTGAAGTTCCCTCTCGGAAGAAAAAAAATTAAGTTAATGTCAGTGTCTTGATAGCATTCCAGCTTCTGAATGCATGTCAGTTGGTATCTTTTAGCAGGTTTTCTGCATCTAAAAATCCTTAGACTAATGAATATTAAATCATAAATAGTAAATAATATATTATTGGACAAAAATCTGAGCCACACGACAGAGTCCAGCCAAGTTTTATACCAGTTTGTTCACTTTTATTTTTTTAAGCTTCATAGCTTCCCCACTGAAATGTATCTCTATTCATTATCTGTCCTTCAGACTAAAGCCTTCTATCTGAAATCCAACCTTCTGAAAAACTTTTACAGGCTTTTTATAGCATTTGGCAAAAAATACACATGGTGGGCAGTTTCTGCAAAGAGGTTAGCTGTATGAGCTTCTGATTGAATTAAGATCTCTTATATATAAAAGCTTTTCTTTCATAATTTGATTAGGCATGCTCTACCATGACTCTGTCTATATCTGGGACCTTAGAGATGCATCTCTCTTTGAAACCTGTTGGATCCATGTCTCTATTAAACATCATTTGTATGGAATCTTTACGCTGGTCAACAGTGCAGTGTAGAGATGCATAAGTATGTGTCAACCCAAACTATGTCTATGCATTACAGTAAAAGGCTGAATAGAGGTACTAACTTTCACGGTCAAATTCAGTGTCATGTGCAACACCATATCCAACCCAACAAACGTAGGTGAGAGGCAATACTCTCTCAAGACTAGGCTGTAATCTTGTACTCCTATGGCTAGCTTACAGAGATAGCTCATTTCAGAAGTAATAGAGCCTCCACCAATCTGGGCTTCCCTGCACTATGCTCAACTGTTTGCTGTAGATTCTGTAGATCCTACTTGGTGTAGATAGTTTAAGTATTATGTGTACTGTTTGACAGTATCTTTTTTCAAGAACTGTGTTGAAATTGCTATTCAGATAAAACTCTCAGAAGCTGGTGTTAACTAGTCACTTAGTGTGAGTTTCTGGGTAATGTCACGCTTGGTCTCGTGTGTTTTATTTTTAAAGTGCTTTTTTCACACAGGAATAAAGTTTATGGAATTCTATTCCATGGAGTTCATGGAGTAAAATAAAAATGGTGTCTGTTGGCAACTTTGCAGTAGATTTGCTTCTGTTGGCTGTTTTTGCTAATGAGAAGTCCAAGCTTATCTCTGCCTTGTATATCCAATATATTTTCTGGTCACCTGACATAGTTACCACAGCTAAAACCAAGATGATATAAATACATTTTAGTGTTCACTTGTATATGCTTAGTATTATTCCTACTCTTATGCTATCCCATCTGTAATGATGATCATATGTTATTACGATCATTATCTTACAGTGAGTACTGTGTTATGGCCTACAAAGACTAAGCCTTAAATGACAGGTCAACCTTACTACTACAAGAACACAAAGAGTGCATTACATTAATGACCTACTTGCTACTGAACACATAGTAAAGTTTCAAGGCTTGCCTGAACTCTTGAAGTTCATGATATAACGGATTCCAGGTACCCGTAAGATCATCTCATCTTATGTTGTCTTGATGTCCTATGACAGTTATAGTCATTTGAAAGCCAAATCATCATCCCATGCTGAAGATGATGAGAGCTGTCTTGGCAGCTGTCTTGACCAGCCAAGAGACGTAACTGCTGTAAAACATACAAATGACAACAAATCTCAGAATGAAATTGCTCTTACTTCTTTAATCTAATTTTTACACAATAAATGAAAAATAAATAATTGTATTTAAAATGCTGCTGATGGGCATATCTGAAAATTACTTTCAAAGGTGGAAGCTGAAAAATATGTTTACAGTCTTTTAGGTAGTCTGTGATTTCTTTCTTAATTAGAGATGCAGTGACTACCAATCTCTTTCAAACTGTTCATTTGTCACCCTTCGTAGTAGGCTGTTGTTCCTCTATCATAGTATATGCTCATATTGGCCATATTGTGTCAAAATCCAGGAAAAATATCTTGATTTAGGTAAGCGCTTAAGCATACCATAAATATGTGATTTCATCCTACCTGACTGATGCCTACTTTCCTGCCTGAGTGCTTTTTTTGAATTGCGATAGTACTGCTTCAGAGTTCCTATGACTCAAGTTTAATAACTATACTTAAAATATTTGGATAAGTCCTTCCCCTGCTTCTTTAGAATCTGCCTTAGAGAACTGGAGTTCCCTAGTAGTGATGAGTTCAGCTGCATCCAGCAGACCATAGTGCTACCTGCTGTCAAGGGTCCTGAGGGCAGCCTAGCCACACAAATGCACCTATATTATTTATCGCCCTGGAACTAGTTTAGTCATTTTAATCTTGAAGATGTTGACACTATGTTCCAGTGTTTAATACAGACATCTGTGATATCTGCAAATTATATATACTTCCTATATTTTAGGTTCCTGAACCTGAAATAGAATACAAAACCCAACGTTGGGTTGCCAAACTCTGTGTACAGTGCCAAAGTATGCACCTCAAAGGGTGAAAAAGGTTATATGCTGAACGCAGTCATCTAAAAGAAATTAATGAGTAATTCTAATCACAGAAGTTTGCATTTGAACTCCTCTTAGAAAGCTGGAGCAGAATGACAAGGACAGCCAGTGGTCCAAAATCCATACCTGAAGATACCTGCTAGGTAGGTAGTGTTCTTCGAAAAAAGTGAGCAGGATTCACTCTTTTCAAGTGGCTGTGGTGCCCAGTTGTTACATTGAGCTAGGTGCTTGGAAACCTCAGTTCAGCTTTTTAAATCTTAGAGTATCCAACTCTACATCTCGCTCCTCCCAGGAAAATATAAAGCAAGATTAGACATTGTATGTTGCAGCTGAGATTCTGTTCAGCAAATATTGTAAAATTGAAATAATTGGATTTGTGTAGTTGAGAGAAGATATGATTTAGGGAAAACATGATAAAAGCATTCAAATATATAAAAGGTTATTGCAGAGAGTTGGGTAGAGAGTGAACTAAGCACAATGAATGAGCTTACACTGTTGTAAGAGATGTTTCAGTTAAAGAAATCTTTTGAATACTAAAGTAGATAAATGTGGATATGGGTTGCCTAGGAAGGCTGTGGAATTTCCATCATTGGAAGGAATGAGCCAAATAGACAAATATTTCCAAGGATAGCTGAGGTGACTTCCCAGTCTCTCTCAATCATTTTTTTATGACATGATGATTTTATTGCAGATTGTGTAGAGCATTCAGCTGGAAAGGGATTTTCTTTATTTCAGTCCCATTTGGGTGATTATTTGGTTTTTACTTAGTGATTGTTTAATTCTGTTTGTTAGTAGTAGCTACAGGGACAAAAGTCAAAAATTTATGACTCTTACCTGAGAACTCTAAATAGAATAGTGAGTACTTCCATGTTTCCTTTCTTTCTGAACTCATGAATTATGCTTTTTTTGTTTTGCAGGGGCTTGGGTGGGGTTTTTTTGCACAGTAGTCCCATTTCCATGTGATCTTGGAGAATGCCAAACCTAGATTGTGGCCTTGCAATTAGAGCATGCTTTAATCGCATGTCACTGGGAAGCAGACTTGTGGAGGTCAATCCCATCAGGTGAAGAGACAACTGAGTTGCTGTCCCTCAGTAGCCAGGCTGCTACCTCTTTCAGGTGTGGAAGAGGTGGTACCTCTTCCACCTTATAGTAAGAAAAAGCCAACAAATCCAAACCTGATAGCCAAAAGCTATCAGTGTGAATAATAACGTAATCAGATTACACTTCCTAGATTGGGTCCTATAGGAATCACAGAGGGAGGTCAGGTGGGCTCAGAATGGGTCTATGATGAGCCTGTGCACAATATAGAATTTTGCTAGCCTATTGAACTAGCAGGAGGGAATTGTTCCATGAGGTACCCAGGGAATTCAAGGACACCCAGGATTAAGGGGTCACTTAGTGGAGTGAAAGGGGTTGGTTTGCAGTTTTGGATATAGGCATCCACATCCATTTCTTGAATTTTGTCTAGGTGTCTCAGTCCCTTACGGAATTATCAGTATAGATTTGTGAGAGATGGATTTCCACTGAGACTGTGTAATAGAGAACTGGCCAAAAAATAAATGTGGGGTTACTGCTCCGAGGTGAGCATCATCCCAGTGGTCAAGTCACTTAAACTAAGTAGGTAGATTGAGCTTCAGGTGTCTGCTTTATGTTTTAGTCTGTAGAATATTATTACTGGGTTATGCTTTTGTCTAGTGAGTGATTCGTAAGGTACATATCAGCAAGCACCAACAAGGTATTACAGATACCTTGTTTGCAGCCTCTAGTCTTCTTAGTTTCTATTTAGATATGTTTGTGTCATAAATATTCTAGTAGATTTATGAAAATGCTTTGTCCTTTCTAAATTGTAATTATGAACTAAGAAGTTAAAACATGTAGGCTATATATCCTCATAAACCAAGAGGCTCAGAGGAAAAGACACTATAAGTAGGTTAGTTACAAATGAATTGAAGTGAAAGTCCAGTACTACTATATCCAGAAATTTAGGTATGGGAATACCCAGGTGATTTATAGTCTCTAGGAACAGTATTAGCATATGAAACAAAGAACATTCTCTTGACCACATTATCTCTCTGAGATTAAACCAATACAAATTTAATCTAGAAACATCATTAAATGTTGTCTTTTCAAGGTAAATAACCTTTTCTATAGATGGTATTTACTCTTTGAGAAGGGGAGAAATTCAGAATTTGCCCATATGCAATCAGTTTTCGTTATATTCTGCAGCTAAAGAATAAGAGTAGTACTATGTAGTGGAAGAATATCTCTAATACTGATAGTAATATGTAGTAGAAGAATATCTCTTCAATATGCAGATGTATTATGTATTAAAAGGTAATTACCTGAATAATCCAATAACTGCCACCATTCCAGTATGAAAACAGGCATTGTCTTTAATGTATTAATTTCTGCCTCTAAACTATAATTTAACCTGTACACACTAACTGCTGATGGTGAATTAAAGTAACAAGGTAATTAGTGGATACTCTTTAAGGGTGATGTTTACTCTGATTATACCAATGAAAGGATGATTTGTGACAGTTGTGTACAATGCTTACACTCAAGGCTACACTTGAAAGAAGGCTGGAGAATTTGGTAGTGGTCTAGTTGCTCCTGTTTCACTTTGCGATCTGAGTTTTGTAAAATCCAAACCACAAAATATTCCCTTCTCTCTCATCTGTCATTTGCTTCCTCATATTCATGCTATTAGTGCTTTCTTTTGTGTGATGATGGAGAACGGTGTGAATACATGTCCTTCTTCCAGGTATTGAATTTACCTTCTAGTAAGTACTGGATGTAATAATTGCTCACCTGAGACTATTTGCTTTCAGAGAGTTTAAAAAAATGGCTGCAGAATAAGAGGACATATCTCATTATTTCTTTGTAGCAATGGCAGTTAATATCTAAAATAAGGACGTGTGTAGCTATTGTGGAATTCCAAGTGATTTATAAATACCTTTACCAGCAATCATTTTGAAAAACATTCCTTTCCATTTTTATAGTGTGGGCTTGTTTGCCTGACACTTTAAGACGTGGAAGAGTCTTTAGCTTACACTATCCTTGCCAGAATCAGAGGAACTTGAACACTTGATTTCCAATAATCTTGGAAAAAATGCAGGCTGTTTGGAAAATGTACTGAACACAAGAGTCCATCTTTCCTCAGCTGATATGTGTGCAGGTTCTTCGTAATATCTGTTCTGAACCATTTTGGTAAGAGACAGATGTGCTGATTTTGGAAATTACTGAAGAAAAAACCTAGAGAGAAACGAAGCGCAGAACTACTTGGGATTACTGTATCGGAAGAACTTTTCTTTTTTTCTTTTTTTTTTTTTAAAAAAAAAAAACAAACAACCCACAAAACATAAATTCAACCAGATTTGAATAACAACACCACAGTGCAGAAAGGTTTGTTTTGTTCTTTGCAGACTATCTTCCTCCAGGAAGTGGGGAAATTTTATTTCTTTACCACCTGCCAAGCAGGGGACTCAAGGAACTGATTATATCTAATAAAGGCAAGGCGAGCCAAACTGTTACATGCTGGCAGTTGGTCCAGCAGGAACTATGGCAAAACAGGGACTCTTGTTTTTCCAGCCACTTGGTAATTCAGGATGCTTCCTGACAATAGCTCTATCTGTTGATATCATGCTGAGTTCTGAAGAACACCGGAAACAAGTAGACAAGTATTTTGGATATTCCTGAAATAAATGAAAATAAGTCTTCACAGGCTGAATTATACAAAAAGATAGTGTATTGGGTCTGTTTGAAAAAGATAAGGTCAAGTATGCACAAATGCTTGTTGATAGACTGACTAAATACTTATGCACTTGCCCATACCTGTTTTATACAACCTTATTTCAAATACATTCTTTGTATCAAATAGATTAAAGATTCATCCTCAGCAAAACACTGTCTTTTTTTAGGTTACTTCATATAAATGTATGGTATAGCAGACATTACATAGCTTGCTCCCTTAATAGCAAGAGCAAAGGCCAGTAAATTAGGAATGAGATAAATAGATATTTTTTAGAAGCAAAACCCACATCTTTAATTAAATGTCTTTTAAACAGATATGAATATTTGTGCTTCTATATTAATTTTATGAAAATATTATCAACAAACTCTTGAAAGAGTCATTGTTAATCAAGAGATGTCACCTGGGTGTTCGTTGGGTGATAAAAGAATAATGAGATAATCGTGCTTACCCAGGTGGACTTCTGACAGGGGGATAGGAAGAGCTTTAGCTCTCCTCCTGTCCCCGTTAGCAGACGTATGGTTACAAGATGCAGCCACAGGGTTATACAGCTCCCTTTACCCCAGTTAGAGATCTCTCAGTTTTGTTTGTTGTCTAAATA
This sequence comes from Stercorarius parasiticus, assembly GCA_013396915.1. Taxonomy (NCBI): domain Eukaryota; kingdom Metazoa; phylum Chordata; class Aves; order Charadriiformes; family Stercorariidae; genus Stercorarius; species Stercorarius parasiticus. The sequence goes on from VWZL01004030.1 coordinate 378,540, forward strand.
ATGAGATATACCAGCTTAGGACTCTTAGAACTCCATTTTTGTCTAAAGATTTTTTTAGGTAGTCCAGGCTGGCTTCTTAATACAGTTCTAATCAGAACATGTAGTCTCTTGGATTAATTTCTCTGCTCTTTATGAGCTTAATGTCAAGTCTAAAATTAATTTGGGTTAAATGAGGAGTGGCTGAGGGAGCAGGGGTTGTTTAGCCTGGAGAAAAGGAGGCTGAGGGGAGACCTTACTGCTCTCTACAACTACCTGTAAGGAGGTTGTAGAGAGGTGGGTGTCAGTCTCTTCTCCCAAGTGACTGGCGAGAGGGCATGAGGAAATGGCCTGAAGTTGCACCAGGGGAGGTTTAGATTGGATATTAGGAAAAAATCTCCAATTAAGGGGTTATCAAGCATTGCAACAGGCTGCCCAGGGAAGCGGTTGAGTCACCATCTCTGGAGGTATTTAAAAGACTTGTAGATGTGGTGCCTAGGGACGTGGTTTAGTGGTGGACTTGGCCGTGTTAGGTAAATGGTTGGACTCGATGATATTAAAGGTCTTTTCCCACCTAAATGATTCTATTTCACTTCATACATTGTAAAATAATGAAATCTTTGTTTTTTGGAGTTGCGATGAAGAAGAGACATTCCATGTCATTGTGCACATATAAGATCTGAAACTGTTTTGCAATATTAAGACAAATTATAAGCATACCTGCTCTTCACCATGGAGTGCTTACGGTTACTTCTAGAATCCTATCTTTGATGAGAGTGAAGAAAAGTTTTCATGTATGTTATATGGCACTTCCCTTAAGTAAGTGTAACTGAATATCACTGTTGGAATCTCTATTTAGAAATATATGTGACTGTGTTGTGATCTTTCAGCTGCAAAGTTTGGCTTGTAACTCAGGCAGTATTGGTTTGCTGTAAATCGAGCTCCTGAACTCAGTGCTACCTGCTAGGACTCTCACTAAGGGTTACCATAAGATTTCTTTCATTATCGTCGGATTGCCTGTTTTTGTAATACTGTTATAATTTTTAATTAGCTTCAAGGCTTCTGCTTATTTTTCTTTTGTGAAATAGATTCTGAAGAAAGAATTTTTGTAGTATTTTTAACTGAATAATTTCTAGTATTTATCCATCATCTCATTGTTTATGTATTTCTTAGGATTGTTCTTGAGAAATTTTTTAATCCTATGAGGTACTATAGTATAAGCTTGAATTCCTGTGAGAATAGATGTGGTTCTTTTGTGGTAGGAAAAGATGCTCACAAGGTGACAGCAGCTATTAAGAAACAAAAGCATTCAGAAGAGAAACTCTAAGAAAAAGTAAGGAAGAATCTATTACACTACTAAGTAGTGCTTTATGCTTGCTAAGAGTATGCCTGACCTTACATAGGAGTATAAGACTAGAAGGACCTTTTTGGTCATCAAATTGTTTCAGATGACAATGTCATAAACTCCCTTTGATAGATTGGTAGGGTCTTGACTTAGAACTAGTTTTAACCTACGTAAAGCCATTAAAGAGCTGTTGAATTCCCCATTCCTCTTCTGGCTAGAAAACTCCTTTTACTTTCTACCTTATATTTATTCCTACGTTTATATACCTAAATTATTCTCGCCAATGTTGCCCGTTAGCTTTGTTAGTTCTCCTTGCCCCCCAGAGTTTGCTTTGTGTAAATATTTCAGGAAGGCAATCAACTGTGTTCTCAACCCTCATTCTTTGAGGAAACAAGACAAACTTTCTTAGGGTATTTTTCATCAAAATACCTTAATGAACTAGTACTAGGAGCAGCTAGTTATGACGAGATGAAGTCCATGTATGTTAATTTGTATTTCTTCTTGGCAAGGAAGTTAAGCCTCTGTGGCACTGACTGTTTCACTAACCTGCTTTAGTTACCAAAGCTAGCTTTTTTAGCTAGCTCTGAAATCTCTGCACCAGAGCACAGTTTCAGTAACACTTGTGTCGTGGTCCAGAAACATAACTTAATTTGGAACAGCCATGAGTCTGGGCTAACAGAGTGATAAAAGAAACAAAGAAATGATTACTTGAGAGGCTACCTTTTTTCTAATAAATTTAGTGCCAGGAATGTTCCTGGTTGCTGGGACTCAAAATTTGTGTTGGTAAATTGATGCCTATCATGGTCGCAGCTCCAGACTGAACAGTTCCTGGGCACAGCTCGTGAATTAGCATGGGCCAGGAATTATTCCCACCAGGTTGCTGGATGCAGTCCATGTTTGGATGGTAAGAGAGTTTTAAAGCATGGATATGTGGTATTGCTTTCTAGTTAGCCCCAGTGCTGCAGAATATTTATGGGCAGATTTAATTTCTTGATATTATCATAGTCAGTGTCTCCTTTCACAAGGTTGATTTTTTTCCTCTATTCAATATTCTGGTAGCCTGCTACCACCAAATTCATGTTTCTTGAACACGGTAACCAAATTATGGTTAACTATCCCAGATAAAATCCCACCAGTATATAGTACAGCAGTACTAATATTGTCCTGTCATCAGAAATAGCTCACTTGACACATGCTGAAATTGCATTTGTTTTTCCACAGCCAAACCACACTGTTTCCTGTTTGTTCCACGATCAATTATTACATCTTTTCTCTGCTTCTAATTCCTTATACCCTACTTCATAAAAAATCTGTACTTCAATAATTCTTATTTGCAAATAAAATAGTTTGCAGAAAAGCAGCGGTCTGTTGTTCTTTAGACTCTGTGAAAGGGTTTATTTCTCAAGCTGTACAGCACGTAGGGATAGGTTCACAATTACTACAGTCTGGAGGGGACCAATGGTGTCAGGGTGCTATCCAATTTTGTTCCTCTCCACTCTGTTGGAGAAGATTTTGTTGTGAAATAGCTTGGAAGACAAGCTCCAAGATCTCTATATATTGCATTTCTGTTTCCCGTTTCTCTCCTATTATTGTACGCACTTTAGAATTAGGCAGTGTTTTATATTTGCTTGAAAACATCGTGAAATCAGCTGTAATTGTATCCTCAGATTATGTCTCCAGTTTTGGCCTGGGGCTATTTAGCTTGGTATGTCATTAATGGTAAAGTTCATTACTTTTATTTAAATTTCTGTAAAGCTAACAGATTAAATCATTGTACTGAAGGAGCATCACTGTTTAAATCAGACTTGTTTGCGTTAGGCAAAAAGCACTTATTCTAGATTGAGATTTTCATCCCTCTCTCAATAAACATCACTTGTGAAATATGTCTGTTTCTTAATGAATGATTGTAGAAACTGTTACATTTTTGCACAATAAAAGCATTGTACTACAGGGTACTCCTCAAAAGATCCTGACAGGAAACACTTGAAAATTTTGGCATTTGCAAATACTATGTGCATGATAGTTTTAATAATTTTTGGTTTGCCTTTGGAATACCTGTGTTATGTAGCTCTGCCTCCACAAATGAGGATTTAGATATATATACTTACATATATTTGAACTTTTCTGTTGAGATATGGGAGATAGATCTAGATTTTGGCTTGTGATGTTTAATTATTGGAGTATGTTTTTTTTTTCAAAGAGCATTCATGCAGTGGTTTAATTAGCTATCGCTTTCTCCACCTACTCCCTTCTACTCCCTTGTCCCATCCCTCCCCCCAAAAAAATAACTACTGTAAATGGTGAAATTTAGTAAAGGGAGGGTGTTCAGTTTGCCTTCTCAGAATCAGAGTTTTAAAACATTTTAAGCTCTGAGTTCAACGCCTCACGGGTGTTGGTGTGGAGTATTTTAACAGTTTTACTGTTGCAGCAAAGCAATTCCTATCTGTTTTGAAAGCTCTCTTGCCATAGTTGATATTAATGAAATTTAACACTTATCTTGCTTTGCACTCTGACAGACTGTCTATATGGCAGCTTATGGAAATTTCACATTGTAGTTTACAGTCCCTTGGAGAAGTGCAGCTGTGACATTTGTTTAGACTAGCAGATAATAAGGCAGAGGGAATAAAGTCTTCAGGAAGCATAATGGCTTTTGTTTTTAGAAAAGCTAAACAATAGCTTTAAATAAACCAGGTTGTTATGTTCAAGTTTAACCAGACAGCTTAATTTTATGTCACATTGGAAGCTTATTATTATTGCACATTAAATGCTTTCTTAGCATTCTAGAATAAATGAAAGATAAAGTTTTAGAATTGTCACCACCACAACTAACACACAAAGTAGTGAAAAAGCAAGCCCTGAGGAGGTTGGGCAGTCCTCTGTTGTTTTGCGGTGTATGATAACATTTAGTGTGGCTAATTGCATGGAAGAGCTATCTCCAAATAGTCATCTCCTTCTGGAGTGACTTTGATAAAATGCTACATTTTGTGAGCACACTCCAGGGCTTAATAAAATGTTTCCATTTGTTTCATTTAACTTAATTCTCTTTAACTTTAGTGTAAAGCTAAATCTTGATCAAATCAAGAATGCAAAGGCAATTCATTCTTTACTTGTACTTTTGCCTTTAATTCAGTGTAATCATACACATAATGGAAATTTAAGCTGCGAGAAGTGTTTTTAGTGAAGACTGAAAGAAATGGGATATGAAGTATCTCATCCTTCTCTGCAGAACCCATTTGTTCAAGACCCTCATATATAGCATGACTGTTTTCTTCCTCTTTTGATTGCCCTACCAAGATATTTAAAAGTCTGCTTCTTATTTTTTTCTGGACTATGTAGATGCAGTTTGATGTAGTGTGACATCTCCTCCCTTCTTCCCCTGCTTGTTTTTCCTCAGCAAACTGTACATTGTTGTAACAATATTATAGCTCTGTTTTTGTTCTGTGTAATATCTGAGATGGCAGTTACATCATCTTTTGATTATACATTAAGAACTCTGTTTCCTTCTGTTTCACTTTGCTGGTATTTGTCTAAAGGCTGAAGAGCCATCTATTCCTTTATGAAGTTATGAGACTACTGACAAGTCCAAGATGGGTAATTATTTGATACTCTGCTACAGCTACCCCTATCATCTCTCAATGTACTGTGTTCCTTCTTAACTATTTGAAACCTCTTATAGAAAAGCTTGAAAAGTAGAGGTGATATGTGAAGAAAGAACTCAAGAGCATTCATTTGCATTTGATCCCTGACATTATTGTTTAATATAAAGGGCTTCTGAGAAATTTTATGTCATCCCAATTTGTATAGACCCCTTAATCTGTTTACATTTATTTGTTCTTTCAGTGATGTTCACATTATTGCTGTTCACACTGGCACATGAAGCTGGGAGTTAGTTACGCTGACTTCCTTTTATTCTGTACTTGTAGACCTGAAGACCCTAAAATAAGAATGCCCTCTAGTTAATTAATACCTTCAGCAATCACATAACTCAGAAATTAATATCACTTGTCCATGTAATTCACTATGTAAGAGAGACTGTGGATGTGAGAAGAAAGCCCTTTGTTTTGTTCCTGCAGTAGAGGAGAGAAAAGGTGAAGATTGCAGAGTAGGATGTGCTCTTTCAAGCACCTTTGTCAATGTCAGGGACTTTCTGTTCTGACTGACAGATGTCCAGAATTGTGCATTTTTAAAGAAAAATCTCTTAGTGACCTTTTTTGTCAAGAGCACTGGAAATAAGTGCCATCTAATATATCTCTTCAATATCCAATATCTGGGACATCAACATGTAGGTAAATATCTTACTAAAGATAATGGATCACTTCACTCACAAATGAATCTTTCAACAAATTGTTACTGATGATAGCTATAATTTATGACATGACCTTGTTGCAATTTCTTTATCTGATTCCCTGCTTACTTTAAAATGTAGCAACAGGAGACTTCTGTCCCACAGAGCAAACTGCAACGACATGTCTTCTGTAAAATACATGAAAGCTAGATGTCATGCTCTTTAAAAGAAGGTTGAGGATTAATGAAATTAATCTTCATACAATGGACTATAAAGGTTACTCAGACAAAATAAATTATTTTATGATTAATCACTGGAAGAACTCTTAAAATCCTGAAGTGCTTCTGGAGTCTTGCAGAAGAGTTTTATAGAGGTTATAAATCTTTTCCTGGTGCTAAGTAGATATAAAACAAATTAAAATGCAGTTTGGTAGTGTGCTATACAAAGAGGGAAAAGAGACACAACGATGAAAATGCTGCAGAGCTGGCTGTAGTATAGGAAGAATGACATCAAGCTGACAGTGCTGTAGTCTTGCATTTAAAAAAATCGAACACAACTAAAAGCTTTTATAAAAACCTCTAAACTAAATAAAACACACATTAAAGCTCCCTGAGTGGGAGCTTGTGACTCTCTCCCCTCTGTGTTTAAGTACGTGACCCCTATACTTACATGGGAGATCCTTGCCAGAGATTCTCCAACATATGCAGTGGCCACTGGAAGACAGCTCTGCCTTTCCCGATGCCAGAGTGGGATTAAATACACATGAAATGGGAACCCTGTGTATTACCCTCTAGATTCTTCACATCTCCTCCTCCTCATCTAGTGTACTACTTAAGATATCCCAATGCCCTAATTTGTTGATTCATTTATTGGTGCATATCCTTGGCTGAAGAGTTTCTTTGTGTTGTTCTGTAACTTTATATCTCACTTATGCAAACCAGGTTTTGATAAAAATGCAAATACAAGCATTTGACATAACATGTGAATCAGACATGAGAAGTGTTTAGAAGTGACATAGATAAAGAAATAAAATAACAACTTAATGTATACTTAGGTTACATCAGAAAGGTCTACCTTTCTGTTAGCTGTTTCCTCTGCTGTTTCCCTTCTGACAAAACGTTCATCTGAATTTCAGTCTTTGTAGGTGCTTCTTTCCTTTTTTTTTTTTTAGAAAAGCATCTTAGCTTTATTTCCCTTCTTCTGTGGAGTCTAGACAAATTTCATTTTTCATGCTGATGTCTCTATGCTCTTTTTATGAGGAAGACAGTCCAGCTACTTTTTGTTTAGAACAGTTGTGTAAATGAATCATAGTTATAAAAGGCATGCGTATGTATGGTTATATATATGGTTTTCACTGGCCATTCTCTATCAAACCATACATTAAAACTGTGTATGATAAATATATCTTGATGGGCTAATTGCATGTACCTTATGCCTGGCTCTTGATTGACATGTGAGGCAAAAGTAGTGATCTATTTTGATATGACAGTGGCTTCAGGGAAACTGTTTCCCAGCCCCTTCCTTTTCTGTATTTTGTAACAGAGATTAGCTAGGCAAAAGTTGTTCCAAGATCGCTTCCACATGTTACCTTAAAAATGTCTGAGACAACATATGCCTGAGCCTTGTCAGCATTTTCCATTAGTCATGGAATGGCAGTTTTCAAAAAATTGCTTATTCTTGTGCATTGCATTAACAGTTAGCAGACGAGGTTATGTGTGGCCAATCTTTTCCGTATGTTTAAGATTCTCACATACATTGCGGTAAATATATTCTGCTTGCCTTAGGTATAATAAGGCAAATGTAGTTGAAGAAGTAAGCTTTCGGAATTTACCCCCTACATGACATATCCAGTGGCGATACCACTGTAAAACTGAGCTTTTCTAAAGCTTGCAGTTGTCACTAATTACATAAACTGTCTGTACCAGTTTCATGTGCCAACACAAAGTTCCAGGCACAAACTTACAAAATATACAGCCCTCATCTGCTACTAAATAGCAACAGGTGATTAAAAATGAGAGATTTATATAGTTCACTGATGAAATTTAAAAGAGCTGTAAAAGCAGTCAGGTGAATGAATGTGTATTCACTCATATAGTCACTCATTTATTGGACGTTAATGACCATCTATAAAATGAATTTAATGGCATTCCATCTTGTTTCCCACATCGGCAACTTACAGCTAGGACTTGGACTAATTGGCAGATGCAGGAGAGCAGCCAAGAGCTTTGTGGCTGTTATGACTGAACTTAGCTTGGCTGGAATGTAATGCAGATCAAGGCAACGCATGTCTGCCAGATATTGTGTTTGAGAAGTTTGTTCTGCCTCTTCCTGTACATAAACAGACGACTTCCGTCACCATACAACATTTCTCAGAAATGCTGAAATGTCTTATCGCGTTCTTTTAAGACTGATTTCCTTCCATTTCTACCTGTTCTCAAAGTTTTGTTTTGATATTGCTCAAACTTTATGCCCTGTGGCCTCTGAGTTTTTTTGTGTTCATATACTTCATGCTGTGCGTGCCCATTTCTGTATACTAAAATTTGCATTAATTCTCTCTTTTTAATACTCTGTACAGGTTAAAAATAAATCCATCCAGGTCTCTACTCTGTGTTAAATGTGTTTATAGTTAGTTTATAGTTAAGCTTTTTTTAAATTATAGATATGATTGCCATATTTTTCTTGGGTATAAAGAAACTTGGTATTCATATGTTTTAAAGACTTGGGATTTAATTCAGCAGAAATTCCTTGAGACGTCCATTAGACGTCATTAATATATGAAAACACAGTGAATTTTTGAGAAAATATAGAAAACATTCAAGATACTATCTCTGAAAAAGTAATAAATTACATCTGCCTGATCTTAAGTTTCATATCTGCGCTGTATGTTTCTTACTAACAGTTTGATGTTATCCTTCTTCACTCTTTTGCTAGAAAATTTTTCTCCATTTTTTTCACTCTAAGAATTAAGCAGCATTTTAGGCATACAGCCCAGTTCTTAGTAGAAGCACCTTTTCAAAGTGTTTGTATATCTCTGCTCTCGCTATGTTTGTTGGATTTTCTACAATTTTTGGCTGTAAGTTGTTTTGCTGTCCTCACAGACCTTTCCAGATTGTTTAGTTCTGCTAACTCCTTACAAGAATAATGAGTTTTGTTAACCCGTACACGTCTCCTAGCACTTAAGTCCATTCTTTAGTCTACCTCATAGATGTGTATCAAGTAAAGTACTATAAAGTGAAGTACTTGCAAAGCAGTACTAAATGAAGAAAGGTAAAGGACAAACAAATCAGAGATGTGGAAATAGACTGAGACAAGTATGCAGGCAAGAACAAGAATATAGGAGGTGAAATATTGCACATTTGGACATGGCAAGTCAGGAGGAATTTGAAGATGATTATAATATTGATTATGAACTTGAACAAATAGCGTATTTGAGAGAGAGAGAAAATAATGAGAAAGATGTCATAAAATGGAAAAATGTTTCATGGTAGAACTAATAACTGCATATATATTTCCTGCAGGACTTCAGAAATTGTGCTATTTCCACAACAAAACCTGCAGCAAATTCTTTCTTCTCTTGAGCTTTTTTCTGCATGAATTTCTATTACATTGCATTAACACTCTTACTGTTCTGCTAGATGTACATACAGTACTGGGTGAGCTGAAGTCTGCCTCTATGTCACTGTCTGGGCCCAGCAGCTAAGGTTTTTTTATGGCCATTCAACTTCCTTTTTCAGACTCAAGTTTATTTGAAAACAATGCATCTCCACCATAGGTCTATTTTACATCATACCACAATTCAGTGCTGAGTATTTTCATGTATTAGATAGCTTGCTTAGTGATTGTAGCTTAAACATTTCTTACACAAGTAAGAAGATAACAATATCAATTTTCAATATCGTGGTATTCCATCATGAGTCCAAAGCCAAAAAAAACGTTTTAACTTCAAATACGTTCTCACAGTACCCACTAAACCAAATTAGTTATCTCAAATATAAATTTGTTTGTAGAGGAAACAAGCTGAAGAAGAAAGCCCACTAGGGATTTCTAATATGGCTGCTGCATTTCTGAGAAATTGCCTGCCCCCCTCCCTCCCCTATTTTGTAACTCAAAGGAATAAATAGTCTTCACCTCAGACTGCAGGAATGCCACTCGTATTACAGAAGGAATCATGCATCCTAGATAGAAACTAATAATTGCAAATACAAACAGAAAAAAAAATCATTATTAGAAAAAAAAGGAATAGTTTTGATAAATGACTTCTGTTTGTTCAAGCACTTGTGATTTATATGGAAATTTCATACTTTTTTATTCTGGATTCTTGAATGTGGTACATATATTTACAGATATACAGAGTACTAGATGTAATGACTCTCTGTCAAGTGCTCACATTTCCCACTCTGACACACTAGGAGGAGTTAGTTGACTGACCATTTTGGTTTTAGCATTATATTAAAAGAAATATTTGACATAAAGGTCTGAAATTTTAATAGCTTCTCATGTATTTCATGACTAACCAAAGACCAGGAAATGCTAAGGGACTGTTGTGTTTGCCATCATCACATGATGCATGTACATCTGCACCGATAACTGTGTTAGGCAAGGTTTTATTGTGATTGCTTACAATGGAAACACAGAATCCTCCTCCTGACACTGCCTATCGTGATTATAGTAATAAGTCTATTTCTGGTTTTCCCAGACAGCCCTTTAAAGTTGAAGGATTGGATAATGCAAAAACATCCTTAAAATCCTAGTAGTGGTTCTCGCTGTGCACATAATCAAGTTCATTCTAGTGTCTTCTTTCACTGTTAAAGCTTCTGTAGAACCACCACTCCTCTTGTGTCTTCCTCAGTACCATGATCTGATAAGTATGTATGTTCCTCTACAGATTTCCATGGTTCTTAACCACCGTGTTCTATTATAGTCCTTTTTTAGATAAACGAGTAGCTAACATACTCACCCCCTGCTCTGACCCCTTGGCTCTCAGTTGTCTCTAGCCTCAGACTTAGGTAAATCTGCAAGTAAACTCTATTGCTGTACTCCTATCTCTTGCCTTCTCCAGGCCTCTAGTTCAAATTATGCAGTATTAGGAAAGCAGTATTACATTTTGTATTGTTTCCCTAGTTTCAGTATTCTTCAGTCTTGGTTCTTCATATCAGAGAGGTCCTCAGGTAAGATCTACTCTCTTATCAGATTCTGTTTTCCCTCCTGATTCTGGGTAAATACTTTCTCAATTGTATATGTAGCTTTCTGCCAGGTTCTTCAGGAAATTCCTCCAGACTTTCTTCCAGAGGTTGCTTCAGGAAATCCTTAATGATGTCTAGTTTCCTAATTCTGCACTTATTAGCTCCAATTGCCACTTTGTCCTCTAATTCAGGTACATTTGGGAATCTCAACCTACTTTATTCAAAAGAGCTGTGAACTTTTGACCTGGCATAACTAAGTTGGCAAATTGTAAGAATCTCCAACTAAAAGAATGATTGACTTAAGTGGGAAGAGTCTTCATTTCAGGTGGAAAACAGTATGAGATTATCCAGTTCTTCATGTTCCTCAGCCTAAAAGGAGCAGTGAAAATTCCATTTTATCTTTGAGCAATTAGTAGCATTCGAAGGAATAATGTGAACTTCTACAAAACCAAAGACTATTTGCCCAATGAAGGTTTGAAATCATATTAAATTTTATTTCTCCTCTTCAAAAAATCTGTACTGCTGTAAGGACTTGCTTAAATCTGATTGCACTCAAGGTCTACCTGTTTATCATTCAGAGTGCCTAATTATACCAGCACTGTGCATAGGCTTGGCTAAAATCAGTGTATGAGCCTAGCAAGCAAAGATTTGTGTCTGCTGATTTTCTAGGTGTTTGAATGTCATAATAATAGTGGAAGATTCTTCTTCAAGAAGATACACCGAAACATGCCATTTTCTCAAAGCTCGTCAGCCAAAATTTTCATGACAAAGCATCTTTCATGGCGAAAAACTTTTATAGCAAAGCATAGCAAACTTTGCTTTTAAAAATACAACCAAATCATCATGAACAGGTTTACGAGGAGACATATTCACAAATTGTGCATATGTCATCAAGTATCTCTGGTAGCAATTCATCTCCATGTTCCAAATACAATTTCTGTAGGTATTTCTTTTCAGAGTGTGAGTAGGTGATCGAGATTTCCCCCGATGCATTTCCATTTAAACCAAATGATCAATATTCTTCAGCGCTGTCAGTTGTCAATAATGTCAGCGTTCTTTCTGAAGATACGTTTGGATAAGGAAAGGCATAGGTGGCACCTGCTTGACGATTGTAGAGTCCTAGGTTTTTGTTTGCAAATTGCTAAATCCATTAGCACTTTCATAGGACTATTTACATCAGTTGGTGAGTAAATGGGAACCAGGAAGGATGATACTTTGCTGGGAGTAACCTAGCTACGCTCTCTAGTTAAGAAACAGCCAGTGCTGCTGTTTTGTGAAGCATCTCTATTGTGGAGCTCTGTAAGACATATGGAGAGATTCAGTGCATGCTTTTATCAGTCATTATTCTTGTTAAAAGGTTGGATATTCCTATTAATGAAGCCCTGATAAAACCTTTGTTTAAATAAGCTTTAGGTCAGACCTATGCTTTGAGTCTTTATAATATTGAATCCTCTTCAGCCTAGAGAACTAATAACATAGTTGTAGGACTTTTCCATAGCCAATAACTTGATTAAAAAGAAAAGGAGAAGATGAAGATTAAAGTAAGGAGTTTCATTTACTATCGACTAGCACAACCAAAATTTGCAAAAAAGTTGTGCATTCCTGTCTGAAGACAGAAGCCATTAAGTGCTTCTGTTCATATTTTACAAGTCTGTAGTTATTAAATGCCTATTGACATTTTCTGTGGGGATAACAAATTAGTTTTAACTGAAAATGTATGGTGTTTGTTTGTTTGTTTAGGAAGGGGATTCCAAGTGAACAAGTGAAACACACTGATAGAGAGCAAGCGAAACGTATAGTTTACTCAGTGGTTTACAGAGCAGGTAGGCATTTTTAGAAAAAAACCCCAGCTACAGTAGGTTCATACTTCATACATAATTTATATAAGTAGACTGAATTTCTAAAGGTGAGTAAAAGTTTGTCAGTATTACATTTTTACTTTTATCAAGGATTATTAAATGATCTACCCAGTATCAAAATTATCAAATCAATACAACCACATTGACATATGCGAATATTACTCTGATTTCCTATTTATTTGCTGCTGATGTAACTGAAGCATTTATCTTTATCTAAAATGAGTATAATTTTGAGTGAACTTTGCATTCTGTCAGTATATACACAGAGATAAGAATAACTGCAATGAAATTAAAAGAACTCCAACAGGATGTCTGAGGTTGGAAGAGACCTCTGGAGGTCACCAGATTGAGCCCCCCTGCTCAAGCAGGGACATCTAGAGCTGGTTGCCCAGGATTGTGTACAGACAGTTTTTGAATGTCTTCAAGGATGCAGACTCCACAACCTCCCTGGGCAACCTGTGCTAGTGCTCGATCACACTCACAGTATGAAAGTGTTTCCTTCCTTACTTTACATCTTAATGTTTGCTGCCATTTCTTCACAACTGCAGAAAACCTGCAAAAATCCACGCTGCTACCCATTCTACCAAAGTCCTGCACGGGTCCTAGATAAATCAAAACATTCTGCATACTTTCCAAAACTGCCTACCGTTTCTTAAATGATGCCCAACTCTCCTTATGGTTCATACACGCTTAGAATTATCTTTTCTGGGTCAACAGATCAGCCTACCTGATGGTATCATCAGCCGACAAGCTCTTGTGAATTTGTTTTAGTGAACAGCTAACTGAACCTTATGTAGGTCTTCTGGAGAAATCCAAAAGCTCTACAGAAGATTAGTGCTTGGAAAACTCATTTAGGAAATGAGAGCTCTAGATTGCAGGCTTTATTTAACTTGGAAGAACTTAAAACTACATCCTGAGTTTGTGGGTGAGAATGCTTTCTAAACCCTCTTTCGCTGTGAGTCAACAGTAGTCCTTGAACCAAAGGCAAAGTTGGCCAAGGGCATTCAGATTATTGTTTAGGGCATTCAACTGAGAAAGGGAGAAAACCACTTCAATTTCATCTCTCCGGAATATCTATTTTGTGTATAGGGGTGTGCATAGATTATATACACACATAGAGGACTATATATACAGGTGCATTTTTACATTACGCTGTATTGCATTTTAAACATATGTGTTTAAAATCTAAATTAAAAAGCCCAGCACTAGCTCCCTGCAATGTAAATTCAGACCTTCCCATGCTGAGACCTGGAATCAAATCTCCCATTTCCGGCCTGAATGTTTTCATCACTAGATTGTTTTATAAAATACAAGCATTAGCACCCCTGACCCTTGGTCCATGCAGATGCTACCCATTTTCTATCTGTTCCCTTCACTCTGGGTGGAACAGGCAGATACTGGACTTAATCAGCCTGAATTACCACAGGTGGAATGCCCTGTAGTTCTGTACACAATGGAGAAAAGGAAATGCCTCAGTTACTGGGGCTAGAGCCTCCCTCAATAGAGCTTACGTCTGTCTACTCATGCTACAAAGAGCTCAAATGATTAGATCAAGCAGATTTTATTGGCAGTCTCTCACTTGCTCTGTACCAGGCACTAAAAATTTCAGCGTACCAGTGCTTGATTTAAGTATCTCCACTTGTTTATGCTTTGTCTCCCTCTCTCTCAAATGAGGGCAGCTGAAGCACCTGAAAGATAATAAGATGCTTCAGTTCATTGGCAGTGTGATCAGATCCTAATTAAGACAACATGGAGTGCTATCATTAAACTATTCACACGGAAACTGGGCTGACAAAAACGAATTATTAGATACCTGAAACTGATGCACTAGATTCCACCCACAGTTCGTGTCCTTTCAAAAAATGGCTAAATTTTCATTAAGGAGACACTTTGATACAACTGAAGAGTGTGAATAATACTTATTTTGCTTCTTTTGGGATTGGAAAATACAGAAGCATTCCCTGAGGAGCTTGCCTGTTCTATGCTTACTGGACTCAATGGAAATCTTTCATGCGGTAATCTTTTCTTTTAGGTTACACTTGGTTCATGTTTTCAAGGTCTTTTCTGTAATCTTGGAGGATAGAAAATAGTATAATAAAGAAAGAAGAGTCTCATTATGTCTAGAAGTTGGTACTTTAATAAATGCACCAAATATTGAGAGGGATGACAGTATCACAGTCTTTTGCTTGGTTTGGAGCAATTCAATTCACCTGCTTCTGCCTCAATCATCTTTTAAAACTAAAGCAAAGACAACCTAAACATCTGTAAAATAAGGAATTAATTCCATTCAATCGCAGTATGTTCAAGCCCTGAATTAACACAGAGGGATGTCAAGGTGTTTAAATGAAAAACAGAGAAACTAATGATAAATTCAGTTTGAAATATAATATTACAGAGTAGAGGATGCTGCAACTCATAGGCTGCTGCTAACAATTCCCCTGGCACAAATAACACAGGCAGAGCACTCAGGGAAGCTTTAGTCCACTCCTGAGCCTTGCTTTGCATGGCACTATGCTCCTGCGTTGTCGAATGTGATCTAACACAATTACGTGGCTGTATATTCCCCTCTTTTTGCTTCCCAGGAACTGAATTTCCCTGGAACCTTTCAGGCTTCTTTACTGACATTGTGGTTTAATTTTCCTCCTGTTTTATGCAATACTTTTTTTCTGTATATCAGTAGATTTTAGATGGATAACATGGACAAACTTAAATGTTGCAATTCTCTAAGTAAGCCACAGCAGTCTCCTAGATGTTAACAATATGTGTTTTAGCAAATAGGTTTCTCATTTGCTGACCCAGGAAGAAATCCCAAATCAATTAGATGTCAAATAAAAGTACAGCCCTATAATAGCTCAGCAAGAGTCATCCTGGATGTCTTGTGAATTTCTTCTTCTAGTACCTTGTCCAGACTGGTATTCCTTCAGCTCAGTGCAGATACTGGCATGACTGAGAACAAAATGCTACAGAATTGTTCTGAAATGCACATCAGACTGACAGTGATGGCATTTAGGTGGCTGAAATCTTCTCTCTTTCAAAAATGCTAGATAATTTTTCTTGACAGTATTACTGTGGCAATAACTATTCAGTGCCTTTGGTGCCTTGAGACGTCACCTCTCATCTTATGTTATTTGCAGACACAGTGCTGGTTTTGTGTTGCTGTGCAGCTGACTTAAATATATCTGTCTTTCAAACCTCATATGACTAATGTTGATGTATGTTTTATTTTTACTGGAGCTGTTTGATTTATAAATGTGTTTAAACTGTAGCTCTTAGGTTATATTTTCACACTCTAGAAAATGATCTTCAGTTTTTTTCCACCTTATCTTATAAATGCTCTTAGATCTAACGTAACGTATATTGCGCACCTATATCCTATCCAAAAGTTACCATTCCTTTCTCTCTCTGTTGGAACGCTTTTTCTGTTTTTTCTTTTTCCAACCCTTTTATCTCACAACTTGGACCCATATTTTTACAGACATTGAGGAACCTAAGATTGTTTAAATTCTGTGGGACTCAGACTCCTAATGACCTTTCTAAAATCAGGGTACTTGTTCTGATTGCTTCAGCAGTTAAGTTTTTCTGTGGCTCCTCAACATTTGCAGATTAGCACACTGAACTAGTAAAATGAATCTTAAAGTAACAAAGTTATTCTGTGAGCAAAAGAGATTTCAATCACATTATAGGTATAAATTATAACTAGGAATTTCTTAATTATGTACTTCTTATTAAATATATTCTTAATCTAGTAACTTCAGTAAAACATTCAAGCTCAAAGTTAAAACATTTGCTTTGTTGAAATATGATTGTAGTATATCAGATCTGTCCTTTCATAGAGATAAGTAAAGTCAACTAATACCACTAATTGTGAATGTAACTGTGCTATTGTATGTAGTGGATTTCTGTTCTGCTTTATTGCATAATAAAGATAATTTCTTTACCACCAGGTAAAGAACGTGTTGCTGACTGCCTGGGAATTACTCCTGTTCAAGCCAGTCAATTCATAGAAAGTTTTATGCAAAAATATAAGAAAGTACATGAATTTACAAAGCAAACCATTGAGCAATGCCGAAATAAAGGTAATCCAAAGTCTGTAAACATAGTTTTGTTCATTAATCAGCACTGTGTGACAGTGGTGAAGACAAAGATTTGGCTTAACCAAAATTCACATAGTTATAGGACAAGAAAACAGTTGGAATATAATTTCTTGGTGAATCAGGTTTTTTTCTCTTTTAACTCTGAGAGGAGCTGGTTAAACCTGGCTGCCTTTTCTCAGAAAGACGCTAACAAAATAAGACGTCTGTTCTCAGAGTGAACCCTAGTTAATGTCAAGTTACACCGCATCATTTTGACATATAATGTACTCCAACATAAAAAAACCCAGGGAATCTTTTACTTAATAAATATGCTACATGGCTGCTGGACCGTGGAAGTTCAGTCATTTAGTCAAAGAGTCAATTTACAGAGCCAATTTTTTTAACATATTTTTTCTTTGCATCAGGCAGAATTTATGTTCTTGAAATTCAGGTGGTATCTGTGATGACAGATGTGTGCAAAGTGCTTCTTGGAGCCAGCAGCTGCAAACTCTTCTTGCATCAAATTTGTTGTTAGTCTACATACTTATTTATATTTAGTGAATCCTAGGAGTGCAGTAATTTGAGGAGAGAAAATATAGCTGCTTGAAATATTTTCTTTTAAAAGCTTATTAGCAGAACTGTCAAAATTGATTTGTTTCTTAGTATGGTATAGAGTACTAAGACATTTTGCACAAATAAATAGTAAATTTGCAATGTAATATTACCCATCATTGTACGGGTGAGTGTCATGATAAAAACATGTAACTGATTTCTAGTAATGAAAATTAATAGTATTCCTTCTTTGTAGAGCATAAAAATGTACTGGAAGCATGAACTGTCATTGTGTCACATAGTTGCATTCCTTCATTCGCTAATATTACTAAAGAAAAGTAAAGTTACTGAAAATCTATTTTTAGTTATAATTAAGCCCAATATTACATATCTAGCAAAATGTTACACATTTGCTATTTATTTCTTTGAACTATTTAAAATAACGTAGCATTCCTTTCTTGAAGGTGAATCAATTTCAATACCCGAACCTCTGTGATAAAGAATTGGGTTTATGGGTTTAGTAGACAAGAGCGTCATAACTAATGTTATTGATTGTCATCAAAACATGCTTGTGTAATTAGTACTTACTCTTCCTCTTGATCCCATCTATCAACCATTGCCTCAGATTCCATCTTTCCAACAAAAACATTACAACCTAGTGAGCTCTTTATAAGGTAACTTCTTTTTGCTTATCTGCAGTTCAAAGGTGAACAGCATCTACCTTACTAGTATTATTTAGGTGTTATTAACATCTGATACTTCATGTAGACATGATAAACAGAGAAAAAATTAATTTGTGATGAAAATATATTTATTAGTATATATGTTATGATCTTGTTATTATTTGAAGTGATCAGCATATAAAAAAGACTACTTTAAGACCTCATTCAAGTATGTATTTGCAGATTAATCTTTGACTACAAAAGCATACTCTGCCACTATTATATGAAAGATGGTATTTGTTCAGGGATGCTTATTAGCTGTGGGTATTGCAAGGGTGATTCTGTTGTGGAAACATACCACACAGGTATAACGATATTACAGTATAACTATTTTTCCCTGAGAATTCAATGTTTCAAGAATTCCATCTTTAGATACTGTTCTTGGAAAATCTTAGTTAAATTATGAAGACTGATTTGCCAAAGAATATCCTAACCTCCAGATAATTCAGCTCCTTCTTCCAAAACTGGTTCTTTTGGTATCAGGGCTCCTGGCAATATAGTCATTTGCGGAAAGCTGTATTAATTCATCCTGTACCTAAGTCTGGGTTTGTGTTGTCCATAACAAGGTCATAACTTTGTGCTTGGAGAGGTCTCCTTACCACATGTGTTTGCATATCTTGATTGCTGAAGAGGAGATGAAAGTCTGTGGCAGTCTGAACTTCCATGGTATCTAATAACAATTCATGGATAGTCAAAGTGATCAGAAGTATAATGAAAGATTTTATGAAGATATATTTTTAACATGGATGATTTTTCATTTTCCTTAAAATAAGAAAGGATGTTTAGTTTTGAAGATAAGCTGAGTTAAAGTTTTGTGTGTGTTATTTTGACAAGAGGACCCTCATTTGTAGTCCAAAATAGTTATTTTGGCAAAATACATCATTATGCCTAATGTGAAGCTTTTACTGTGTTTTCATGTGTTTCTTTTAAACTAAGAAAACCCACCACAATAAACGTAAGAAAGCTTGTATGTGAAAGGGACATGAACATATCACATAAAGAAAATGGAAAAAAAGTTATAACGTTTGTGGGTTCTTTCCCCAAAAACTATTTGATAATTTTGGGAAATACTCATTAATGATTTAATTGCTCCACAAATTGATTTTTCTTTGCTATTCCCAAGTAAACTATTCATTGCGTGGAAAGCTCTAATTATGGCTGCTAATAGATAGCTAATTCTGCTAGGTATTTATAGTTTCATCTCCCACAGAGAGAGTTTGTTGGTATATCAGTAGACATTCCTAATGAAAATACAGCTTTAATGAACAGAAGTTTTCCTTGTATAACATGTACCAATTCTCTGAATGAAATAATTAGACCAAAAATACAATAAGCATCTAAGGTTTAAATAAGAGGAACTCTGAGTATATGCAGAGGGCAAAATATTAAATTGACTCAGGCAGCACACAGTTACAAAAATCCATATTAAAAAGGAATTTTTAAAATTGAATTTTAATCACTAAGAACACTAATTTCTATTTAAATCCTACAAGGTTATGTGGTTTCCATAATGGGACGTAAAAGACCACTGGCTAATATCAACGCACAGGATTACAAACTACGCACTCAAGCAGAGAGGCAGGCTGTCAATTTTGTTGTTCAAGGTAAAAAACTGCCTGCCTACCTTCCCACTTGCCTACCTATCTCTTTATCTGTGCTTGGCTTTAGTGGACAACTCTGATAATCTCAAAAGAATGAATATTCTCGTAGTCTACTAGATTAGACTAGAGAGTCTAGTAGAGTCTACTAGAGTAGACTACTGAGGTATGAATTTTACTATAAAAGAGAAGTTTAAATTATATGTTCTATCTGCCTTGAAAATTGCCAGTATTAGAAAACGTGATGTTCTAATACACTATAGTGGTCTGTGGTAGTTAAATATAGGTATAGATACAAACTATATAGAGAGATAATATCTAGAATTCAGTGCTTCAGTGATGTATTGTTGTCTTAAAACATTTTCCTTTCTAGTTTTGATAGTCTGTTACTCCAAAAGGGTTTCTGTGATTATGCTGCTTACGTATTCCAGCTTTTATTTTGTGAGATAGCTTTAGTTCAAAAAATTTACAATATTACAAGAATTGTGTGTCGTTATTTGTTTTGAAACCCAACTCATTCTTTGTAAGCAATGTTCAAACTTAATTCTGTGGAGAGCAAGAAAAAAACTCTTTTTTCAGAGAAAAACATTGCAAATTTGCCACGTAGGTTGGAAATGTAAAAATCAGCATAAAGTGCTCAATTATTAGTTAATCTGATGCATTAACATACTCTATTTAAATAGCCCGGGGCTCAGTCTTGTACAGAATTTAGCCACCTAAAGAAAAAAAAAAAACCCTGAGCTGGCAGTCCAAGACTGAGATCCCTTTACCAAGCTATCCCTTGGAAGAATTATTTTTTTAATTAGATGATGCTGACAGGTTTTTCGTTTAAGTTATATGGAAGCATACAATTTACAGGCAAGTAAAAAGTGCTTTCTAGATATAGTAATGGCGTGCTTTTTATAAAGTGACTTGAATTTTCCCTTTGAAAGGATCGTTTGGTTTTTTCTTTTTTTTTTTCCTCTCCAAATATTATTCATTTTAAGGTTTCATTTTAAAAATTGCTTGAGTATTTATGTCATGTTTGACAATTCTTATAATTAGTAACTGAATTTAAGTACTGGCTCTGTAAGTACATATACAGATCTAGAATTCTGATATATACTCTTGCTTGAATACTAGTTGTGCTCAAGTGGTGTCTGCCTTGCAGTATTAAGCTCCCAAATGTAGAATTTTAAAAGTATCCTTATAAAATCTGCAGCAAAGCTGGCACATTTGTAACACTGGGCATGCCTGTACAACCTTCTCCAGAGACTTGTGTGCAGTTTACCTGGGTTTCCATCCAGCTGGCCAGCAGCCCTCTCCAGTTGAAGGCACATACATATTGAGCTAATACAGTGAGTCCTGCTGAGTGTACAGTGTAGCATTAATAAAGCTACATGGCCTTTTGAGCAGCACTTGCTTATGTCCATCTGTCCAAAGAGCTTGGAGCTGAGGCAGAGCTATCACAGGACTGTCTACGAAACGCTCACTTATATGTAGCTGCAATAGTAAGATTGTCGTATTTCAAGTCAGATTTCAGTCAATTGTCAGATTTCAAATAGTCATGGAGGACAAATCTGATGAAAAGTAGAATCATAGAATCATAGAATTATTAGAGTTGGAAGGGACCCCAAAGATCATCTAGTTCCAACCCCCCTGACCTGGGCAGGGGCACTTCCCACTAGACCAGATTGCTCAAAGCCCCATCCAGCCTGGCCTTGAACACCTCCAGGGATGGAGCATCCACAGCTTCCAGTGTCTCACCACCCTTGCAGTAAAGAATTTCTTCCTGATATCTAATCTAAATCTCCCCTCTTTCAGTTTAAAACCATTACCCCTCATCCTATCCCTACACTCCCTCATAAAGAGTCCTTCTCTGTAGTGTAACTGTTATTCAAAATATGTAATATTAGAAGGTGTAATGAAGCAAGGATTAAAACCTAAAATATTCAGTATTCCCAAATTTTATAAAACATTCATTCTAGACTACAAAGGTTTTTTAATTTCAGGATTTCAGCTATGAGATAATATTTTAAGACTGTAAAAACTTTCTAAATTATTCTAAAACGTTTTATCACAGTTAGTGNATTCAGCTCTACTGAACGGCATAGAGTAAACCATTTACTGTATTTATTTAGTTATTTATTTTATTTTATTTTTTATTTATAATTGTGATAAAATCAACCAGAAGGATATAATTATTTTCTCTTGAACTATTTTTATAAAATATTTATTAAAATATATCTAAACATCATATCTTAGAAAAATATTTTGGTCATTTTTTAGTCATTTAGTTTGTTATTTATTAATCTTATGATCTGTTTCACGTATTACATGAATTGAATCTGCTAGTTCTGCAAATTCTCATAATTCAGAATCTTCAGATGTTTTTCATTCCTATGCCGTAGTTCCAAGAAGAACATTTTCCTTCTACATGCTTTAAATTAAAAACATATCACGTTCTTTCATAGGATCTGCAGCTGATCTTTGTAAAATGGCTATGGTGGAGATTTTTACCTCTGTTGTCATTTCTTCGACTTTAACAGCCAGGTTAGTAATGAATAACTGCAAAACTGTTTGATTTTTAAAACAAAATTAGTTGAAATTAATGTGTTTCTGGCATTTTAGACAGCTGTAGAAATATCACGTATGCCTCTGAATCTTTTAACAAGTGAGGACTTGTGGGATGGTTTTATGCATTCAAAGTTATATCTTTTGCTTAAATGGTTGGATCTGTAAATCCACCCCAAGGTGATGAAGTGACCTGAGGCCATTTAAACTCAGTCAGATCTAGTTCAGTGGTAGTTCCACATCTTTGAAATCAAGCCCACTGATCATATCCTTCCTGTATTTTGAGTGTATTGTACAATGGGAATTGAACATTCAATGGTCTGGGAAAAAAAACAGGAATCAGGAAACTAGTGCTCAAACAAAATAAATGAACATTTTTTATTTTCCGTATAGATGGCTTTCCCTTGCTAAAGAAAAGCTAGATCATCATGCTTCTCTTCTGTTGTGACTGCTCATAGCTGGGTAGGAGATCACAGAATGTCCTCAAGATTTTTACGCCACTATCAGAAATAACGAAGTCTACTTTTCCTGTAATAAAGGATGGAGGGGGATGGTGCGGGGAGTTAGTGAGCATTTTTATTTGCTGCAGTAGAAAGATACTTTGAAGGCAAACATGCAGGAAAAAACCCAAATGTTCTCATATTTTGTAATGCTGTAGTAAACAATCCATTAGAACATGAATTTTTGCTTTTGATAAAAGCAGAGATAGCAGGTAGTGCAGAACATCAGTGTTGCTGTTGACATCCAGAAGCAGAAATCATAAAAACTTAGCTGTAGCAATCATGTGTTAAGGACTTCCGTTGGAGTTTAGGTCACCACAAAGTAACAGGGTTTGGCCTTCCAAACATACTTTACAATTATGCGTAATATCTAACCCTATAAATACCCTGTGTCATTTACACACAGCAGTGTTGCCTTACTTGACCGATGTTTCAAAATGTAATTTCTAATTACAAATATAAATTCCATGTGTTGAATTCAAGGGTAGAGTCACTCCTATGCCAAAAATAAAACTTGTTCTGAGTAACTCTTAAGTGTTCTTGCAACTTTTTGAGCAAAATACTGTTGATTATTACTAAAAAAAAAAAGGGAATATGTGGCCCACTGGTACAAATATGAAATGGGAAATGGTTCTTAGGTGGAGATACTGCATGCATTTATGTATTAAATGTTGGATGATGTACTGTAACATATTGTACATTTTGGGGCAGATACTCTGCACTGATTATAGTTCTTGCTGCTGCCTGAGTTGTACGAAGAGACCAAATTCTGTCAGCTGTGTCCTGGTTGAAAATTTCTGTAGCAGGCGTAGCTTGGAGTTAGATTAGCAATCAAACAGCTGCCTTCTGGGACAAGCAACCAACAGTCTTTAATGGAGGAAGCAAGCGGAGGTGGTGAGAGGGCAAAGAACGTACTCCCTTCTGCAGTTCCTACCTAGCACACAGATCTTTAGGTTCAATAACTAGCTGTTTGTTTTAATTCTGAGAAATGCCAACGTTTTTTGCAACTAAAGCTGTGTCTGATAAAGCTTGTGAATGTTTTCTTCTCTCAACAGAAAATTTTACTTCGGTTGTCCTTTCTCAAAACTATTTCTTTTAAAGAAGTAGTGTCACCAAATGGCTAAGAAGGTAATAGACATGAGGAAGTATTGAAGATTTATGTGTTGAATTTTGTTGTGTTGCGAAAGCACAGGGGAATGGCTACACCAGACATCAGAAAAGTATCAGGGCCTATCCTTCTTATTCCTACCACAAATGTCACAGCTGGGAAAGACCAAGACTGCAAGGGCACCTAAAAGAGAGACTGTTTCAAACTGTAATTTTGAACTCTGGCCAGCCATTAACAATTGGATGGCTTTGCTAGAGGAGAATCTTTTAATAGTCACTAATGGCTCCTTGCTGTAATATTTAGTAGGTGCTCACAAGGCAGGCTTGTCAGAAAAGTACAATCGATGCCTTTATAAATTCTGTGAACACTCACCTGGTTGGGCGGTGACATTTGAAAGCATCATTGTGGTCTTGCCAAAAGAATACAGGACTGAAACTTGAAAATTTGTGTTTCCACTTGTCTGCCAGGTGACATTCAGTTAGTTATTTTTTCAGTGGTCCATTTCTTGATTTTCTTATCAGTCAAGACAGGATAATGATCCTAACATCCTTTGTAAAGCACTTTGAAAAATATTGTTAAAAGGAAGTGTATACATAATTGGTGCTGTTGTTGTAGCAGTAGGAATGTACAGTAGCTCTTCCCAAATGAAAAATATAATCAATCTCCTATTATCATCACATCAGATCATATTCATTCCATAGATAGCACACTACTACCTTTATTTGATCTTCACCTCCATGTGAGGGGTTTTTTTTTCCTATTAAAACTTTTAATTTTGGAAACAGGATTTTCACTTTGAACAGCATATCAAAGAGAAATACTTTTTATATATGCTTTAGAAGTGATTATGAACCCCGGGTTTACACTGGGAGACAGTATCTCCTATAAGGCATAGGCAAGTAGTGGCTAACTCTCAGCATTTCGTCTTCCTTACCTTGGAAATAAAAAAAGTAAATTCTAGATAAGGTCTTACAGTTTTTAGTGTTAGTTTGCAGGTATGTTTGCAGCCGTCTCCAGTGACACTACTGCATTCATTTTTGATATGCTGTAAGCTATTCAACTGTTAGCAAGCTCTCACCCAACAGTATGAAACTTAATTTTTGTAGGACTAGTAGTCAGATTTTCAGCCATTGTTTGCATATGTGATATTGTATATGGAAGTTGGGGAAAGGTAATCAAGCTACATTTTCATGGTGCTTCATCAGAGAGCCCCTCTTGCTGAAACAATATATTCCACTGTGACTGATCAATGGCTGTTCTGTCAACTAGCAGTCTCATTTTTCTTTTTGTATTTCTTCCATCTTTTAATTCAAATGCCAGCCTAGCAACTTGTGCTGTTGACAATAAAAAGTCAATTAATTACTTGGAAATAATTTTACAGAGATGGGGCGCAGTAGCATGTGATAAGGAACTGATATTAGTATGAGTTAGCTACTGGCATCAGTGTTAACATCTCTGCATTTTGTGTAGCACTGATGAGTAATCACAGTTATTTCTTCAGAATTCCTCCATATTACCTAGATCTCTGTTAAGATGCTGTGCTGTTCTGCCGCTGATGGCCAAATTACTTACTAAAAACGTGCTGCTGACAAAAATTATTCAAGTGCCAGCTTTTACCTGTCTGATACAATTCGCAGAACCTCCACACAATGCTTCCTGCAGGCAGTTGATAGCAAAGAAACTTCTGAAGTGAGATCAAGGCATTTAGTAGCAGCTGAAAGAGAGATTTATTGAATTGATGAGAGTGGAAAGGTACTTGGTGATCTCAGATGGACAGTGGCAGTTCTTTTCAGTGTTTAAAATGTCATTGCAGTGGCAGACACATGGAAACTTGGTAAGAAAGGAGTATGCTGGCAAATTGTGGAAGAATTGCTGCCTATATGTCACTTTGTAAGCTGAAGATGCACTGATGTTACCCAAAGTCTACCTGTGCTACATGGACTTCTCAGGAAGTCATTAAAGATGATAATATCCCAACAACATGCAGATTAAATTTAACAAGTCTACAGAACTACTGAGTAATTTGATGTGAATCCAGCAGTTCTGCTTTCTCACCAATTTATTGTTCCTTCAGCGCTGGACCTGTGCCACAAACACACAGCTTTACTTCTCAGCATGTCCGGAGCCTAGTTGAAGACACAGGTTCAGCAACAGGGCAGATATAAATGAATGGTCCGAAAAGGAGTAGCCACAAGCAAATGAAAAGAAAAGGCATGATCTTATTTGCTTGGTCTCAGCTGCTTTTCAATAGCAATGGATGTTGGAGGTTTTGTATATCTTCCTCAAGGAAAAAATGCTTCAATCAACCTAATGATTTTCTGAGTTGGTGAACTGTAAATGCAGCTTGCTTCTTCACAGATAGATAAATCAGTTAGAAACAGCCCTAATCATCCCAGGAACAATCATTGTGTTATGTGACCTGGATTTTTTTCAGATACAAATTACATGATAAATCACAAATGACTCATTTGTTGGAAGTGGCTTCGGTTTTAGTTAGACACAAGAATCTAGAGGCATTTTTATAAGGTGTGTAGGGATTCAAGCATTAGTGCTTTACTGACTGCTTATTGTTTCTCAGATTCATACAAAAGGGCATACTAATAAAACCAACTTCTTGATTACATCATAGCTTCAACCAAATATATTCAGTGAACTGCTTAATGCTGCGGCTATGTGTAATGATTTTCTTTAATTCTGGGCATAAATCTTATGTCCCTTTATCTGTTTCTTCAGGAATTAAATAATTGTTTTTAATCCTGTTTTTTTTCTATAGCAGTTATCCAGGATAAAAAGATTTTTGTTTCACAGACATATGCTCTTGTTTCAGTAGCAGAATGAAACATCCTAGATCATATTGCTATGTCAGAAACAACTGTGAGCTCTCCATAGCTGCTGTCCCAGTCCAGTATGTAGCTCTTTGCTTCCCAAAGTGGCCAAATAACATTGTGTTTCTAGGCATGCTGTGACTTAGTGAAATTATTAATTTCCTCAAGCATTCAAAGCAGTATTTTGCATGTATCCACAAGATGGTGAACTGTTACCTGAACACTTCATGCATAGTGAGCCAGAACAAGTCAGAATGATTTATTCTTTATAGAAAAAGCTAAATATATTTAATATGCTTAAATATCACAGCCAAAAAGGACATTCATGATGTAGCAGGTTTTTCAATGTTCTTTTATGTGGGTCGTTCAACACAAATAAATAATTTTCATTTATAAAAATGTTTTGTAGGTCACCTTTTACATTGGTGTGTTTTAAAATACTTTGGGTACAGGCGAAAATTCTGTTCTCTTTAATTAACCATCTGTTCAACTTCCTGCTCTTCATGATGTAGCTGCTGAGAAAGCAAATTTTGCAAGTCAGCTGAATTTTTATAGTTAAAATGTTAAAATATCTTGGTCTTCATTATGGAAACATTGAAAGAGGTAGATTAAAGTTAATACAGGTAGCATGTATTCAGGCATGATATATCTTAAATTATAGCTTTTATACTACCACATTAGAAATACTTATAGATGCAGCTTCAAAAGGAACTTGAAAAATCTACAAAATGTTACAAAATTATCATAACCTTGTTCCTTAGTTATATGACAACTTAGTAGGCCTTCTTTCCACTGGAATCTCTGTGGTTCTGGGGGAAACTGTGAGATAATTAAATAACAGGTAGTATTAGTCATATCAGAAAAAAAATTAATACAGTTTTAGTGTAGGGAACATAGAGATTTCTAAGAATTGGATCCAACATCCATCTGGTCCTTTACTGCTGAGTGTGGCCAGCAGCAGATGCTCCAGGAGGAAGGTGTAAGATTTGTAGTAGGATAGCCTGTCTGTCTGCAGATTTTCATCTTGCACTGATTGTGGGAACAAGTCTAAGTTCTGAAACAGAACATTTAAAAGTCTCCCCCCAGAATCATTGTATGTCATAATTTCTAACTGTTCTTGAAATCCATATAAGTGTTTGTTACATGAGCAACCATTCTGGCTTTTTCTGGCAATGTGTTTCATTANGTAGTGTAACTGTTATTCAAAATATGTAATATTAGAAGGTGTAATGAAGCAAGGATTAAAACCTAAAATATTCAGTATTCCCAAATTTTATAAAACATTCATTCTAGACTACAAAGGTTTTTTAATTTCAGGATTTCAGCTATGAGATAATATTTTAAGACTGTAAAAACTTTCTAAATTATTCTAAAACGTTTTATCACAGTTAGTGTACTAACTGCATTTAATATATGTGTTTTATATCTGTTTAATATATATTTATATATAATATATATGTGTGTTTTATAATTATATCTAATAGTCTAATTTAAGCAGTTTGTATTTTGGTTATGGCAGCAGCAACTGATAGCAGAAGACTTCTGATGCATGACAATATTGAGAGGAACATACGGTTCCATCTTTAACTTTCTACAACTGGATTTTCCACAGTTCTTTCATGGTGTTTATTCTATTTTTGAATATTTCCNCACACCTTTTAAACCAATATTTTGTTTTATTAAATACAAATTTATTAAGCGTGAATTTCTCAAAATTTCAAGTCGTTAAGTTCTTGTTTTTCAGCTACAGAATGTAAAACATCTTTCCATTTGTTATTTTTTTCATATTCCCCTATTTATCTAATTTCAAAATGTCTTGTTCTTTTTATCATTTTTTTTCCTAACCACTTAACAGGTTTTATGCTCTTTTGGGAATTTTTTTAAGCTTATCATTATGTGCAAAGCTCTTAACCATGTAGTCTCCTATCTGCAGTTTTGAAGTCTCACACTATGCTTTTACAGGTTTCAAATTCAAAATGAAAAAATGTAATGTTACTAGTTGGATGATTATTTTATTCATCAAAAAAGGGGATGACATAGGATGACAGACAAGGATATTAATATTTGGGATTTAAAATCTGATAGTGTTGTATCCGAAAATGGTATTAATTTCAACGATCAAGGACATAGTGCTTTTTTAAATAAGAAGAAAACAAAGTGTGAATAGAAAATGGCTGGTTTTTTTAAAGTATTTCTAAATGTTTATTGTGATACCAAGTAATCATTAATACCCTTTTTAAAGTAGCATGCTTTTAGTAACTTTTCTTATGTTTATACGTTTTTTATTGTACCTATGTAAAAACTTAACACTGTCTTATGTTCTTAAGTAATGTAGTATAGGATTTTTTTAAGTTTAACTAGAATTTTTACTCAAACAAATAAGCAATGGTGGATTTCAAATAACTCAAATTTTTGCTCCTTCTCCAAAGAGAATCCTTTAGCTTAGGAAATCTCTTGTTCAGTTATGATTTAATTCTCAGCATGTCTTCAAATTAGAAATAAAATGTGTAATTTTTCATGGAAATTTTACACTTGAGTTCTCTAGTTCAAACAACCTGATGGTGCCACAGCATTTTTTTTTTCTGAAGATGTAGAGCTAACCAACAGGAAGCATCTTAAACTATTTTAGTCTAGGCTGCCAGCCTGGTTCTTAGTCAGAATAAGATGCCCTTAATTCCATGTAGAATCATAGAATCAATTAGGTTGGGAAAGACCCATAAGATCATTGAGTCTAACTGTATTATGCATAACACTTGGACCCTCTTATTTAAAGCTTCACAGTTACCCAATTTTAAAGCTTATTTTAATTTATTTTCTGTTCAAACTCTTAAATCAGCCATCTTGATGTACTATGTGAGCTCCTCTCAGATATTCTTTAAGCAATATATTTAGCACCTTAGACGTGTGACTTAGCTTGTCTCATTCCCTTTCTTCATGCTGCTTGTGCTTAGTTAGATCTCCCATGGGAGTGTCAGGGGCTGTGGTGAGGGAAGTGAATAGAGACAGTAATTGAGATTAAGGTGAGTTTTGAGAGATCTGGAATGGGCATGTGGTGGGTCCAGATTGCCTGCTACCAAACAATGGAGTAAATTAATTGACAATCTGTAGGAATTCATTGATTTTTTATACTTCATATTATCTTCGTGCAGACAAGTCTGGAAAACTAGACAATGTTATGCCTTTGAAGTGTTGTTAACAGCAGTAAAAATTTCCCTGGTAGTAGAAAAATGTATCACAAAAATGTGAAGAGGGCTATTCTATGTCTAACTTCAGGTATCCAATGTAGGTAGCTGTTTCAGGAGGTGGCACCCCTGCAAAATTAATGCATAGAGTTGAGGTTTTCCAGATGTCAGTTCAGAATATCTAAGTCAGACCCTACCTTAGTCCTTTGACTACAGAAGGAGCAAGAATTTAATTAGTTTGAGCATCTCTTGGCACATTGTAATGGCCTGGAACACTGCAAAGGGCTGTTAAAGAACAGCTTCTGAGAAAGACTTATGATGATCTTGTCTTTTTTTCCCCTATCCTACACTGGCCTCTTCTATGGGATATTCTGCAGCATGTCATACCACAGCGCTCTTGTTTGCAGTTTAGACAAAATTTTGTTTCCTTTAATGGTAAAGAAATACAGTTGCTCTCTAGTAAGGCAACAGCTGTTTTGTTGAAGTCAGTTCAACAGTGTACTTATTTCTGGGCAACACATTTGAAGTAGTCATGGAAAAACGTGCAATTCTATTCTTTAGAAGAGAGAGGTCCAGATCTGGAATATATTGCTTTACAGTTAACAAACAAAATCATCATTTGTTCTTATATTGGACAAACTGGCCTGATACTAGGAAAAAATATACTATAAGGAGCCAATATGACCTCATAAATAGAATACTATGAAAAATAAACTCTTGATGGTAGTTTAAATTGTTTTGGCGCATATAAGTCACTAATGTGATTATGATATAGTAAATGATAACTGGGTGGATCTATTGAAGGCCTGAGAAGTTTAGTCTCTGTGTTGTTTCATAGGAAACTGGAAGAATGATGACTGTAGTGTTGAAGAGAATAAAAAAGATTTTCTTTTTAAAATTGTATAGTGCAGCATAATAGTTTAAGAAAGATGTTGTGTGCTGAGCACACTAAACTGATGTCAAAAGCCATGTTCATACTGGCAATCACAGAAATACTTCTGCATTTGAAAGTGCAGGTTGTAGCAGTATCTCCATGCCACGCCACAGTCATGCTTGGGTCTAGGTCATGTTTCGCAGTAAAAGAAATCATGTGTGTACTCATCAAAAGTTATGCCTAATCTGCAGGCAATCAAAAAAATAGTTAATAAAATATTAGCTTGTAAATCAAACGCATTCTTTTCATCTGTAGAGCAAGAAAAATACTAGTCTCTGCCTTGTTTGCAGCTTCTAATCTAGTTTACCATACCTTTTAGCGAGAGATAATGAGAGGAGCTTGCTATTTCAATATTCCTTCAAAATGAAAATTATTCAATTCAGCTATTAAGCAAAAGTGTAGGGTTTTTGCAAACTTCTTTTACTCAAGGTGTGCAATGGGTGGGTGTGTGCATGCACTGGAATGGTGAAAGCTATGAATTTTGAATGTATAAATTGCTTTGATTTTTTCTTTCATCTGTATTGATGTCAAATTGAAGGCTTCCTTCTGGGGAACAGTATATTGCATGCAAGTATTATTAATTTAACAACCCTGAAAAAATGCAGGTGGCCTTGTACTATAAACCTGCGAGAGTAGAACCCATTAAGTTGATGTGAGATGTATAAGGAGAAGAGATAAGAGATCATAAAGAAAAAATCTAACTTGTTTGATGAACATTAAGGAGGAAATAGTGTATACTATAGCACTTCTCAGCATCAAGCTAGGAAATCATGTTTAATGTTAATTAAAACTTATCCTTCCGTCCGAAATAGAAGTGTATTAGAAGTACTTATTTCTTAGATCTCACATGTCTGAGATAAATATTATCCCCATTTTCTAATTGAATGTGCACTGCTTAGCAGGAAAGTAACAGAGCTAGACAGAGAACCAGCAAGGCTAACTTCTGGTTCTGTATTTTAGCAGACAGAATATTGTCCTGAACTTCAAATTAGTCCCTAGATGTTTAAGATGGGGTAGATGTAATTCTGCAACTGTGCAGTTCCTCAGTTAACTGGCAGTATAACCAAGCTGATAGGATGTGCTGTTCAGGATGATAAACTTTGAGAAACAGGGTCCTTTAGCCCAGATGGAGAACCAAGCTAAAATAGCTGTGTTGCTTTTGGTAGGTGAACTGGAGCATGTAGAGTTGTGTCAAGTCTATTGTGGTGTCCAGACAGAAATTTTGAGTTCAGTTCACATTGCTTCCACCGGTTTTCTGGCTCATGTAAGGTAGCACTGATCTTTAGTCCAACCCTGCTCCTCCTGAATATGGTTTTACTTTTAGTGTGGAGATGAGGTGATCAGTTGATCCAATGCTGAGTGGTTTTGAAAATCCAATTCTTTTTCCTCCATTCCTAAATCCTGATAAATTTATGATAAAATTTTTAATGTACATTGTAAGTTTTTCTAAGAAAGGATTTTTCCTTACTACATATTCACAATATATAGCACTCTAATCCTGACTGAAGGCATGAGATGCTGCTCTGGTACGAATAATAACCAGCCTATCACATTTTTATTGCACTGCTTTAATCAATGCAATTATTTTCACTTATTCCATTGACTCACAGTATATTCATATTTAATGTTCACAGTTCTTTCTGTTTTATATCTTTTTACAAGTCATTACAATGATTATGAGGAATCTCTTGCTTTAATTAATTTACTTGCATTAGAAATTATAACTTTTCATGTAACTATATTCTCTTGCTACAGATGATCCTGGTCTTTTCATCTATTTCTTTTTGTATCCTGTGTCCCAATTTCCTATTAGAAATATGTTAATCTGTTTCACTCTGCTTCTGACTGTGTTGTAAGTGACTAATAATTTAAGATCTATTATTAGAGCTCACCACACTGTTAGTCAATGTCACATTGTAATTTAAGGCAGTGTGAAACTATCTTAGGATAGTTTCCTGAAAGCTGTGAAAAGTTATAAGTAGTAACCATATTGATGTTTCAGCCATTTGTAAAGAATTATTTACTTGAAGAAATGCTAGGTGTTAAGAAACGTGTACAATGGCCATTTAATTTAAATGTTCTATAAAAATTGCAAAGCGATTTGGAAATAGGTGGTACAGTTTCATGACTTAAGACTCACAGCTACAATATTTAAAGAAGTAAAAAATAAACCTAGTAGGAATACAGTCTAATCAGATATGCAGTATTTTTTCTTCCTCAGTGAGAACTACACGCAGGGATTCTATGTGTTAGATTGTATCTATTTTGCCATGGTCAAATACATTTATTTCCATTGTGAAAGTACTTTTACACCCAAACCAACAATTTAGGCTGCTATTCCTGTAAGCACTGAACAATTAAGTCACAGTCCATATGCAAGAGATCTATCGATATAGAACTAATACAGACAAAGAAAAACAAAGCAGCAGTATAAATTCATTACAAAACAGCTCTAACTGAAGAGCTCAGGTATGTGTAGGTGCGTGGCTTTCAAGATGTTACTGCTTTCAGCTGTACACACTGTCCCTATGAAGGCAACTGTCCTGATAGCAGAGGCAACAGATCAGGTTGTGTATCTATGCCTACATTTTCATTCCTCAGCCCATTTGTTTGTCCGCATGAGGACACCTACTTTACACTTAAGTGAAAAGATTATATCCTGGAAAGGACTCAAGTCACTCGAGCCAACTAGGAGTTAATATTGGTATACCAGTGAGCCAAATACTCTTACTAGTGACCTAATTTGCATTAGTAAAACCATCCATTTGCAACCACATTTATTCCAGCTCAACTTGAAAAAAACAAGCTATATTAACAAAACATAGCCTGTCTCTATAATTTCTTGCAATTTTCTGCAAATTACATTGGTTTTAAGTAATACCTTGTCACATCATCAAATCCCTGAGTGACATTTATAAGCTAGTAAGCACAGTTTGAGTTTACGGCCTTTATGTTTTCAGAATACATGGGGTGCCAATCCTTTTAACTCCATTAATGATTTTCTCATTTTCTTAGGATGTTTGTTTTCACTTTAACATATCCATTGTGCATGTGACAATTAGTTGATGATAAGAATGGAAAGCACTGTTAGAAATTTCTTGCATATGTTGAAGTCTCTGAAATTTTTCAGGTTAATTGCCCAGATTCATGACGAGTTGTTGTTTGAAGTAGAAGATTCTCAAATCCAGGAATTTTCAGGTAAATACAATCTCTCTTGCTCTTTCTCCCCCACCCCCTTTTTTCTCCCTATAACCCATGATTTCTTAGAGGATAAAGAATTAATGTAACAAGAAGCAGCACATTGATTCTCTTGATTAAGGAAATGTATACTAAGCAGATTTTTCTGAATGTTTTCCACCACTGGCTCTTCTGTAGATAAAACGTGATATGCTCCTCATCTGGAGTTCATCAGCATGCTTATTTGTATTTAGTTTTCTTATCAAGATTCCCTCATCCAGTGTGTGAATCCTGTAAAGCTAAATAATTATACTTTCTCCAAGTTTTCAAGGGGTTTTAGAAGGAAATAAACCAGCTTAAAAAGAATGGATTGGAAAGTAACTTCCTAAATACTTATGATTAGGGCCTATTACATAAAGAATTATGAAATTCTTAATGTAAGAATATAATGTACTGTAATTTCTAAGTTAGTTTACTGCTTTTTTATATTAAGAGAACTTTATGGTGGAACTTTCAAGGTAAAGGGTTAGTAAAAGTTCCTGCCTACATTTTTATCCTCTCATCTGGCTTACTTCCAGGCATTATTTCCTAAGCCAGAGTTTGTCCCAGCATCTGGTACAAATTTAGCTAGCAAACGAGGGCACATAGGAGGCTATTGGGTCTCTTCTCCAGAAAGTAGTGGATTTATTCCTTTAGGCACCAAACGGTTATTCACAAACTTTGGTCTAGTTTGAAGCTCAAAAATACCTTTGGCTAAAACAATTAGCGTAATGTGACAAATATTTTAAATGAACCAATAAAAGAAATACCTTCCATTATAACCTAAACATCTAAGAAAAAATTAATTTCACCTTCCTGTGTTGTGTTCATTTAAAAAGTACAGTTTGCCTTATTAGTCTCATTTCATCACTGATCCCTCTTGTGAGTATTAGATCATAATGAGAACATTAAACCTCCATCTAATAAAAACAAAGAACCTGGGAAATATTTAAGTTCAATATATTTGGAGCATTGTAATGAATTAGGTTAACATATTAACATTTGATCTCTAAATACAGGAGTTCAAATCTGGTTTAAATTAGAAAAACACCATACAATGTATCAGAGATTGCAGTATCTATTCAGAAATGGACAATTTCTAAAAGTGCCATAGTTTCTGAGTTAGAAAGTGTAGTATATTGAATGAGATCTGTAAGACAATTGAAGGGTTTTTATTACCTTGTTTTACATCAATTTACATTAAATATAGAGCTAATATTATACCCAAAAGATAAAAATTATTCATGGTTGCTTATACATATAGAAAATCACAGATTCTGCCCTCATCGGGTCAAATTCTGATCTCCTTTACTAGTATGAATTTGTAGTAAATTCAGAAAAATCAATACTTTTCCAGTATAATGGAAAAAACCTCTAGCCATCGATGAATAATAGTAATAAATCATCCCACTATAGAAACATGATGACTAGAGGCTTTTTTTCTGAAAACAGAAAGAGTCCAGTTCAAATACTCAAGATGTGTCTGCTCTACATACCACAGTGTAACTAGTTCACATATCTTTATGTCTAGCTGCAGTGTGCAGAACAAACATACCTGTAAATTCCTTGTTCTGCTTCAGAGCTATCACCATGTAGTTGAAGTTGCTAAGATGGCCTTTAGGGAACGGATCTGGGCGGTCTAGAGGTCTGAGATGCCTTGAAAATTGTCATTACACTTAACATAGGCTGCCAAGCTTGAGTATTCAAGATGGAAGTTTGTTTCATTCTGCTGATTTAAGATTGTTTTTTATGTTTGTCTCTACTTTGCCCTAAGAGGCAAAGAAGAAAAGAAAATTCTACATTACAGTAACTTTCAGATATGCTCACCTCAGAACAGAAGAGTGGTAAAATGTCTTTTCCTTAACACTAAAGACCAACCTAAGCTGTTAATTTCCTTCTTCATTTCTTCATTCATTCATTTTCTTCCCCTTTATTCATCACTGGTGAGGCCACACCTGGAGTACTGCATACAGTTCTGGGCTCCCCAGTACAAGAGAGACATGGACAGACTGGAGAAAATCCAACAAGGACCACAAAGATGATGAAGGGACTGGAACATTTCTCCTATGAAGAAAGGCTGAGAGAGCTGGGACTGTTCAGCCTGGAGAAGAGAAGGCTCAGGGGGAATCTTATTAATGCATGTACATACCTAAAGGGAGGGGGCATAGAGGACAGAGTCAGGATCTTTCTAGTGGTGTCCGGTGACAGGAACACAGGCAATGGGCACAAACTGAAATGCAGGAGGTTCCCTCTGAACATCAGGAAACACTTTTTTACTGTGAGCGTGATCGAGCACTGGCACAGGTTGCCCAGAAAGGTTGTGGAGTCTCTGTCCTTGGAGATATTCAAAAGCCATCTGGACACTGTCCTGGGCAACTGGTTCTAGATGGCCCTGTTGAGCAGGGGAGGTTGGACGAGATGACCTCCAGAGATCCCTTCCAACCTCAACCATTCTGTGATTCTGTATTTTGCAAATAGTTCTGCTACTGGTAAAAGAACTAATCCAAGATGTCTTAAAAGTGATGGAAGCTGGCTCTTCCTTCAGTGTCATTAACAAGGATTTTGCTTGATCTGAGTAGGCAGAGAAAGGGTGCATCTGCACTGGGATGTAACTTCCAGTCAGAAGTATGATGAAGCAGATCTCCCTATTGTCCCCAGTCCATGGCATGAACAGTTTTGGTTCACATCACAGAGCAGTCTGAGAGCAGTTGACCTGGATTCCTTTTGGATGAAACTAAATAGGATGACTCTTTTCTCCTAATCTTTTCCAATTATTTCAGGAGCTGCTAACTGAGGTAGCAAATTAGGTATGTGAGTTTTAAACCAAAGAAGGAGTGTCGGTAGGATGTGTGCTCCTAGTTCACTTCAATGCTTTGAAAGTCCAAATACGGTTTTCATCCCTTTACCCAAAGTTCTTTCTCCCTTTTTTTTTAAGTTCTTACTCTTCTTACTTTTATTTGCTGATATTCTTTAGCTGTCAGCTTTGTCTTTACATATCTAATGAGCTTTTGTCCATTCAGAAACTTTAAATTACAGAATCTGCTGACTTGCAGTTTCCAGTCTGCAGCTTAATGATCCAGAGAGAAATCTCAGTTTTACAGTCACAATGCTCAGAAAAGGCAAAGACATGGACTTAAAGCTAAAGAGTAGTGTTTGATGTCTTTAAAGGACTACAGTTCAGTGCTATGTTAATCTCCTGCATTTAGTGTGATCCAAGAAGCACTGGCCTACTATTCAGCATGCTTGCATTCTGATTCCAGTCATGCTTCTGGTCTACTTTTTCAGGAAAGCAACAACAAATATGTGTCTCAGTTTTCTTATTTGCAAAATAGATATGAAATCTTGAAATACTTTAAGATTTATAAATGAAGAACATGAAGGTAAATACTATTATTTCAATTAGATCGTAGCACAGAACATAAGCCTTCTCACCAGTATTTCCCTTATGGAAGTATCTCTTGCATTGTTTTATAACATTAAAATGTCTGTTTGCTTCTAAGACTCTCCTGAGTGGAGGCTGAGAATTGACACAAGGCAATCATAGTGCTGGTACTTTCTCTATTCCTGCTTAGGACTTCACAGGCCACAACAAGAATTTTCAGTACTTTTTAACTATACAGAAATCCAATTTATAATGCACCTAATGGTCTATGCCCAACAAATGATTTTGAATCTTTTGAATTTGATAAACAAGGGGCAAGCTATATGGTGTTCTTTTTTCTAATATCTACTTTTGCACAAAATACTGCATGTAACTTAAGTTAGATGTTGTCTGTATGTTGGCAGAATATGTTCTTCAAACACAATCCATCACCCAGTTTTGTAATATGCATACAGTTCACTCTGAATGGACAAGGCAAAACATCATTTATTTATAACAAGGCTTTGAGTGTCCAAGCTTTGACATACTTTGAAATACAGTGAAGCACATACTACTCTGAACTGTGTAATTTTCAACAAAGACATGGCATATAATTTGCCTCAATTCTCTGTTTAGGGCAAGAACAAGACAGCAAAAGAGCTTTTTAAAACTCCTCATTTTCTATTAGAGGGTGCCTGGAAATATTAAATAAAAACATTTGGCAGAAACTGGTTTGGGTTTAGCAGAAGACTGTCAGCTTTACCATCAACAATCTGCCTGGTTTCTAGCCAGCTTGCCTGTCTGGCTTCCTCACATCCTGAGCTCTCTAGCAGCCCAGGAAGCACAAAGTCATATGATATTTTGGGAATGCCAAATACTGGTCTCTTGGATCTGAGAGAGCTCAGCGTCTCTGAGTTCTGAAGTCTGTGTAATCAAGTACACAGACTGTCCCCACATCAAACTGTGAGTCTGTCTAGGGACTCTGGAGGAGTATTCAGGAATTGCAGAACCCGATTTTTCATTTTGTGGAGACTATTTCTGCAACTTCCTCTCCATGCTCTGTTTGAAATGCCTCTTTGCCCTTGGATTATACTGAATATATTACTGCTAAAAGGGGGTGAAAAAATACGGACCAATATTATTTTTTTTTACAGTACAGATATACTCATAGTTACAACTGTAAGATCTGGGTTTCAATGTGTATTCCATATATACCTAGTGGATATGAAAGGTGAACTTTGCCAGTGGTGGTTACTATGGATTGTTCCTTGTCACTATGCTTGCTTAATTGCATCCATTAGTGAGAAGAATAATTAAATGAAAGACACCTGGTACTTGAAATAACATATTTCTGTAGAAATATGTGTATTCCATTACTTTGTGTTGAATATCACAGTGCATTAGGGCAATTTTAAAGGTGGGTTTTTTTAGAACTCATTTGTAATCATACATTATTGATAGAATTAAAGAAGTTAATTTCTGCATCAGTTCTTATTTTTGGTACATGTAAAACATACAGTTCTGGACAATTTTTCTGATTTTTTTACCAGATATAAAGTATTTCAGCTGAAATGATTACTTTAAACCTAAAAACACCGAAAGGACCAGTCTAAGAAAAAAAAATCAGAATAAACTAAGCCTATTTATTTTGATATTAAGATAAATTAAGATTATTGCTACCTAAAGAACAGTATCTCAGATTTTTTTAAAATCTGCCAATACAAATTTTTGTCTTGTGTGCAAATTCCATGAAATTTCATTTTATTCTGCACTTAATGGGTACTGAGGCAGCTGCATAAAAAAATGCACATGTTCAAAAAGGGACTCAAGTAACAGAAGAACAAAAGAATGAACTGGTCATCACAAGTTAGTGACATTTTCTGTTCTCTGAACTGCCTTTTTCCAACTTGAAAAACACTGGTGCATAAACTAAAGATGCCTCCAGATAGCTTTCAGTTTGCAAAAATCCCTGTTCCATTGGTCATATGCCTGGCCAGCTTTGACATCTTTCTGGACTCATAATTTCATAGGTGAGTGAACTTGAAAAATGTCTTCAGTTGAATAGGGACAAATAAGCTTTTGTTCCACAGCAGGCATGCGTGTCTTTTCTTTGCTCCTATTCACAACACTTTCAATAAGCATATTTATTCTGGTCAGTATCAAGAAAATCTAATATATGTTAAAACATCTGTTAAAATTTCAGTTCCTCTATGATCTCTTCACTTTGCTGTCACCAATTTTTTTAATACATAATATTTTAACATTACATATTTAGCACTTAGAAAGCATTCCAGGATGAGTATAATCAACAAATCTCCTAATTGCTGACGGTGGGTTTTGAGAGATAAGTTGCAAAGGTTGGGAGAACAGCATTTTACAGACACCATTGCAGTATATGGCTGTCTGCAAAGGAACATTTTAGAATTAATAATTTATGTGCCCTAGATATACTAGATTCTTGACTGAACAGAAATAATCATTATCCCAAACGCCTCCAATCTAAATCTCAGAAAAAAAAGAAAAAATAAGGAGTGGTAGAGACAGATCTATTTAAACATTATGGTCACTTTTGTGAGTGACCACACTCTCATAACATCTATGAAAGAAGAGACAGTTGTGTATGTCTGGATTGCTTATTTTGAGCCTTGAGAAAAAGGAGAGTTTTCAAGATTTTAGAGAGTAGCGGGAGAATCAGATATTATATACATAGGACTAAAGGGGACCTCTCCTGCAATTACATACCACAATGCCATATGGTCTCTTTTATACATTATCATCTCCATATGGAAAATTACTCCCACTGGGAGACTGTTCCAGAATTTCATCTCTCCAAAATCTAGAACTTTAAATTTCCAGCCTAAATGTATCCAGCCAGTTTACCTATTTATTTTTGTGCAGACTGTCATTTTGTTTAAATGCTTCCTTCTTTACTGTCTTACCAGAATACTGAACAGGAATGGTAATCCAGCTGCTTTTTTTTGATATTTCTGTTATCATTATGTATTTATTATTTCATTCAAAATCTGTTGTAAAGTAGAGGTAGGCAAATCTTTTGGATACTTGCAAAGGTATGATTTCAAAAAGCTGAAATGCAAGCAAAACAACTTCAGATTGCTTGAAATGAATGGTTTTACTATGCCACCCACTAAACTCTGGGAAGAGATGGAGAAGTCAATGTGACATGAGAAAGAGAACAGAGCGCCGAACTGACATGGAAAAAAATAATGAAAAAAATGGAGCAAACCATGGAGAGGTTTTTAATGGGTTGTCAAAGTGAATGAGGAACCATTAGGTTTGTTCACTGATGTGGCCACTTTAATCTGTGCTTTTTAAAATTAAGAGCAGTTAAGAATGCAGCAGAATTCTGATCGTGCCAGATGCCTTAAAGTGAAAACTGTGTGAACCAACAGGGAAAGGTGTTGCAATCATCGCTGCATCGTGAATCCCCTTTTGGGGATAACAGTTATATGGGAGACAACTAGACAAATTCAGAGGTCTAGAGAACTAGGGGAAAACTAGTCCAACTCAGTGCATATGCAGACAGCGCCCTTTATCATACCCCTTACATCTTTCAACCCATTAATTGATGCCATTTACTCGTGCTCCATCTTTTGTTGTCCATTGGAGCTCTATTTGTCAAAAAGGCCTATTCCTCCCATTGCCTCGATGCTCTATCGCTGTTTATTTGTCTAACAGCTCAACAAATGTTAAGTGCCCTTCATAAGTGCTTTGGTGGAACATACAGGGCTGAGTGATTTTGCATGAGAAGTGCAGAATCCAGTTGTTATGCTTTCACAAAAGTTTTGTGCAGTTGTAGCCTGGTAGGGAGCTTACTGATGGAAAAAATGTTTACCCAGGGACTGACTGGCAATGCACTTAGCCTTCTGATGGCATGCCACCTGGTTGGAGCGCCCTGACGTCTGCTGTATTGCTGACCTCCTGGAGCTGGCAGCTTGATTAAATTCAGAGTGGGCTTCTCAAGACGGAGGCAGTCCAACACTCCTCTATTAATAGCCATGTTGACTTGGATTGAATTTTAAATGGATAATTATTTAGGCCAGCACTTCCCCTTTCACAATCTGTGGTTGCAATATTTGTTTCTGCTCTCCAAAAACAGTGCTATGTCTTACACTGGACCATAAGCTACCTCAAATGAGGTAACAAGAAGCAAATATATAGGTGTAGCTGTACATAGATGTGTCAACAAATGTCTCAGCTTCCTCAGCCTTGGCACTTCTGCTGCTGATCTTTTGAGTAACTGCATAATTCGGACTTCATGGAAAATCTTATGACAGCTCATTAGCATGCGAGTCTGAGTGAGCCAGCAGAGTCTGAGCACTCCACTTCTGTTTAGGCAGAAGCTAGTTATCCTCATCATTATTATCAAGCCAGCCCCAGTGTCACAGATGTGACACAAAACATTACATACTACTCTTCACTGTTGGCATTATTAGAAAAGGTTTCGGCAGCAGCCAGAGCAACAACCATACACAGCTTCTTAGAGTTCTTGTCGTTCCTTTGCATCTAACCTCAGCTGCAAAAGAACCATGATATGCATCAAGGGATAACTTCAAAGAAAGCTTCTAAGTAATCATATGGGTTTTGATCTAGCAGTTACCACCACGTATTGCATACCCTGATATTTCTCGATTCTGTAAGGTACATGACAAGATATGTTATTTAGTTAGCCATCCTGTACGAGCAATGGAGGTTGCTCAAGAACTTTTGTTCTGGGGCTGCCTGGTATTCCTATTTCACTTTCACTAGCCAAAATTTATCCATGGAATGTCTCTTTGATTTTTATTAGAACCATATTGTGTTGCAGCAGCAATCTTTGTCAAGCAAAACACTAATTGGCATGACCAAGGATGACAAATCTGGTCCCAAATGATTGATTTGGAATAATTATAGATGCATTTTCACAGTAATACTGAGCATAGTGTTACGACATGATGAGTTGTTAAGTTACATAAATTGTACTGAAGTTTAATTGTTTAGATTCTTGATAGCTCCACTATCCCACAGGGAAGATTTTTTTTTTAAATTTGGCCCTGATGTTTTTACTTTGAAGAATAAGATATTTTAGACAGTTCAGACTTCTAGTATTTTTTTTCCTAGCTTTTTTTTTTTAGATTGAGTTTTACAGCTGCATGAGAAAATTAAAATATATAAAATGTCACCAATCACAGACTTGAGTACTGAACTCGAAAGCTGAAAAATATAGCACTCAGACATGCTGTACCTCTATGTAAAATATATTAATGCTGTAATTCTGTATTTATGGGATATATAAGTTAAGTAGTTATCCAAATTTCACCTAAAATTCAATTTAAAATAAGGAATTGAACCTTCCACAAGAAATAAAATTTAACTTTAAAAAAAAATTGAAAAAATTGTAAATGGTTAAAATTTTTTTATGTAGAAATGCAAGTGTTGTATAACAGAATATAAAGCATGTGATATTTTTTTTTTTTCTATATAACAATTCTATCATGGAAAACAATGATGTAGTTTTTCAAATTTACCTTACAGTACTGGTAAAAAGAACAATGGAGTCCCTGCAGCAAACCGCAGCCTTGGAAGTGCCACTGAAGGTAGGGACGATTCTGAATTTCCATTACCATCTCAGCCATACTTAGCTTTGTATGTTATCGTCATCATATTAAGAATCTAGAGACAAGTATTTTGCCTTTCACTTCAATAGCATCATTTTCATATTTGCAGATAATTGCTTTTTTAAATTACTATAAACATTCTAAAGGAAAATAACTGAAAGAAACTCAACCTCCATTTTGTAAAGTGTGATTGTCATCTACTCTTTCTTTTAGCAATGCAGTATGGTAATTTCAAAATCTATTTCGTTCATTGTGATGAAATTTTTGTTGGGT
This sequence comes from Stercorarius parasiticus, assembly GCA_013396915.1. NCBI lineage: Eukaryota > Metazoa > Chordata > Aves > Charadriiformes > Stercorariidae > Stercorarius > Stercorarius parasiticus. The sequence goes on from VWZL01004030.1 coordinate 421,700, forward strand.
GTGGTAGAGTGAGAAATATGTGCCTTTAATAGGCTTTCTAAATGTGCCAGGCATTCATTACTGCTGAAAAATTATTGCAAAAGATCTTTCTTCAGTAATTTTCACTTAGAAAATTGGTCTTTTTAGCATTTCCGTGTGGATGCCTAACATATAAAGCAGACAAAATCATTGGTCATTGTTTAAAGTATAGGACATCATCTACTAGAACAACAGCTGTAAAAACTGAGTAGCTAGCTCCACAGCTATTGTATTTATCTATGTATTGGACCTAATTGTAATTATTTTATAAAATAATTGTATTTTTCTCTCTACAAGTCTGGTACCCTTCACCCTAGCCTACTGCTCAGCTTTTGTTGCTCAATAAAGGACTATAGTTCCTCAGAATCCCTAAACTGATTAAATGAGCAGCAGTCCAAAGGTTTCCACTTTCCTGAGAAACAGAGTACTTGGTGTTACCGTATTACTCATTCAGCAGTATTGCTGAATAAGATTTGGGGGCAGAAAAAAGTTTATTCTATTTATTTCAGAAATGGTTACAACATACAGACTTGCACTAATGGCAAATGTTGAAAAAGAAAACTACTAGATCAGTTTTAGCTTCTATTTCTTCCTCCAGATCTTCTATATCTATATCTATTTCAGCATCTTAGCCACTTCGGGAGGCTTTCTCTGGAGGTCTTGCAGTTATATATTTCTGGGTCTTTATGGAGACCATCTTTCCCACAAAAGCTGAGAGGAGAGAATGAGGGGTATCTAAGATCTAAATTACTCTTTCTCCTTCCCATGCTGGACCCCTCCCCATTGCTGTTCACTTAACCCTTGTAAGAACTTGCACTCCTATTTACCAGATGTGGTAAAGTGAGGCCTTTTGGCCATACTGGGATTATACATTTCTTGCACTGACGCTCCCAAGCTTTATAAGCTGCATTTCTATAGGTTGCTTACATTGTACATGTGTTCTTGCCTAGCTTCTTTTGTTACAAATTCCTGGAAAAAAGAACGAAGACAGTTTTTCAAGGTAGACCACATCTAAATATTTTTAATGACAGTATTAAACACCTGGCACTTGTGCTGCTATAGGGTTCATTAAAATAATCAAATATGGTATTATCAACAGTATATATAAAGTTAATAGCAACACTGTAGTCCTTCCTTGATAGTTTTAGGAGACTCTTTTTGATGACTTTGTCAGAGACAACATCGTTCATACTTTGCCTGAGGAAGTCATTGCCGTGAAATAAAATATGAACAATTTAATAGATTTCTGAGACAGACAAATGTTTACATGGTTAATGAGAGTGTTTATAGTTACATGGGCAGAATATCATTTTAGTGTTACATATTTCAGACTAACCACTAACTGGCAGAAGGTTTTCATGTCCTGTGGACAAAATGGGACACACCATCTTAGTGTGGAACACACAGTTTCTTTCACATCTGTCTAGGGTGTCTACTATCATACCCTGACAAATTCATCTTGATGCATTAGCAAATGGATTCAATATGTCATTCCTATGAGAACAGCAATTCTCTGTTAAATGACAGCTACATTTTATTAGGTGAAAAGAAACACATTCTTGGACAATAGGTAGTTTTCTGGGGGTTTCAAAATTTAGGTCTTTTTAATAGGCAGTAGAAGTGTTTGGAGATACATGTTTTATTACCCTTGTTTTGGTCTCCTTTTGCTGAGCAAGTTACTGAAGGAGTCATGACATACTTTTACTCCTATTGCACATTAGATTACATGCATCATGAAGAGACTTCATGTTCCTCTGAAGCATCATGAATGGATCGATGGCAGAGGCCAGATAGAAAACATGAAGTACCAACAGCTTGATCTCAGAGAAGAAATTGAGAGTGATCTTTTAAAAAAAGATCTGTGGTTTTGTTCATGTTGTTTACCCTTCTATACAGTAAGAATATATCTTTCAGGATTAGAGATGTTGAAGATGAAAAGATTTTTTGTTAAATGCCCCTCCTGTTCTTCACACACTTGCTTCAACTAAATATGTATTATGAGCTCTGTTAATATGAATATTATTTTTTAATATGGAGGAAAAATGTCACTAAAGTAGAGCACACATATAGTCTTAATGGGGAGAGATTTGCTTCTGCTCTTTGAGGAAATGGATGCTTTATCTTTGAAGTAGCTTCTTTTCCAAAATATAATCCTTGCTAATGAGGCACCTTTCATGTCAGAAAAGCTAGTGTGTAACAAAGCACCAGTAACTGCAAAGCAAACTGAAATAAAACCAAAGCAACAACAAAAATAACCCAGAACTGGAAAAGTGGATGGTAAAATAAACCTAGTATCTTTGTGCATTGCTGACAAAGTTGATGATTATAAACACTCTGATTTTGTAGCTCTTTTAAAAAGTGTAAGAAGATTAATTTTGTTTTATCATATTCCTTGCAGTTCAGTAACATGTATTTGCAATTTCAAAACTGAAGGTTGGTCTTAATCGTTACAGTATTTTAATCAAAATTTTAGTGATAATTAAGTATCAATAGATATGAAGAACATTTCATATTGGATAGGTATGCAATCTAGAGCAGTATCAACATCCAAAGGGAAAAGCAAAAATAGTAATCTTGCTATATGCGATGTGTTTGTTTGTTTAAATTTTCATTTTTTTTCCTGACAGGTTCCCTTGAAAGTGATTCTTACCACTGGGAAATCATGGGGGTGTATGACAGAATTGCAGGAGATGTAAAGCAGTCATCGGGGATGTTATTCAGTACCCATACACCTCATTGGCCTATGCTGATTCCTCACTGAATCACTAGGCAACAGCGCTGCTGGATCTTTCATAAGCACCTAATACTCTGCATGTGAATTTTTTTACTTCATTTTGTCTGTAGCCCTAGGCAACAGCAGTGAGATAAAACTGGTTTTTACCAGTTCATTGTGTTTCCTTTAGCCAAGGTAACCAGCAGGGAGCTGCTTTTGTTCAGAGCTAAATTACTACATGTAAGAAATGAAGCAAGACAATATTAACCCTTTGGGAATATGACAAATATATTTGAGTTAGATGAATGTTTAGACTTTACTGTTAAATATTTTGTGAAGTGCTTGTGTAAAAATACTTCTGATCTGGCACTGTTTGAACTGTATCAGCAAGTTGTGTTCAGCTGCTTTTATATTTTGTGAGTAGAGGTGGCTGCTTGGTTTGCATCACATATTAAATGTCACGTTCCACAGACTTAGAAGAAGAGTTCTTTGGAAGAACTCTACACCTTAATTTATATTTAGGATTTTGGAACAAAACAGGTAAACAAAACTGGATGCCTTAATGCATTAAAAATAACCAGATTGTTGTCAATTCAATTGATTTCAAACTCAGTTTGTACACTGTAGCCTTAGCATACTTTTGAGGAAGTATTATAGTTTTGCCTAATCTATTATTTTTACTAGTGATGTATTGCTAAATATTGTTTAGGTAAATTTTAGGATCCAGCCTTATACTTTTTAGGATTCAGGTTTCTACTTTAACGTTTGGATTTGTTATTGGTATTTTGTTTTTCTGTAGAGTTTGTTCTTTAAATGAGTTCGTTTCATAACATTACTGTTGCCAAACTCTGCCTCCGTGCTTGTGGAATATGAAACTGTCCTCAAAGTCTACTAATTATTTAGAAGTTGAAGTCAAGCACAAAACTTTTAAGAGGTGTTCAGTATCTTTCAGCATTAGACCTCAAATGATCAAAGTAATAGAATTTAAATTTTAAAAGTGTATAGTTACAGAGATTTTGCATCAGTTTTAATTTGTATCATTAAACAATTTTGCATTTTGCTTAAAGGCATTAAACTATTAAACATTTTTTTCCTATGTTGCATATTAATCATACATAACCTGTCAACTGAAGTGAGTCGGTCGTTTCTAAAAATTGATTCTTATAGTTATAAAATTAGCAGTGGCCACGTAGGCAAAGTCAGAACCTTGTGCATATTAATTGAGGGTCAGCTCTTTGGTCGGAGGACAGTCCAGCCTGCATGGCTGTGACACTGCACCAGGTCATGGGAGCAGAGGGTCTGATTCCACCTCTCCAACAGAGAAGAGGTTGCACAAATTTTCTGCCGCTTTTTGCCATTTTTTTCAAGCCTTCCGTGTTTGCAATGGCATTGAAAAAGTGTGAAATGTTCTATTGTCTCATCTGTTTCACTCCTTCTGAAGACCTACTGTTTTCAGGAGGCCTGTACTAATTAAGCCTTGCTTCTCTAAGGCTACATTGCTAACCTTACCACTATATGAAAGAAGGCAACATTTTTTGTACGTTTCCCAACTGATTTCCACCTTTATGTGTGTTTCTTAGGATGCATACTTTTAAACTAGATACATAGTGTATTTTTTCAAGTCATGAACAATACTAGGCAATACAAAAAACAAATACGCATTTATGAACTTAAAGAACCTTGACCCTGTCCTGTGAATTGACATCTGTTCAAATATGAAGCTACAGAAGTGCAGAGGTCACCATACAGAACAAATTTTCAAACAGCCCTTCACAAAGGACTGTCAGTCACAGTTTCCCAGACACAAGTACTTTGTATGGGTTGTCATACATTGGACAAAGTTAATATTTTGTTCTCCTTGTGTCCCAGAGAGGGACTGTGAGCTCCTCTAGGCACCAGATTTGCCCCTTCTGCTTTTACAATTTTTCTTCCTGGTTTTAAATTTCCAGAGTCAGCTAATGAAAGGAAGAGAACCAAGCAATAAGGACACTGCTTTATTACACATGTCCAAGGACTCATTGTGCATACACTGGTATAAGGGAAAAAGGCAAACTGGTATAATTTTGGGGGACTGTTGATGACCAAGATCTCAAGACTTGGTGCAATTTATGTCTTCACAACTTGCAAGATGCAGACCATGAACTCAGGGTATCTTTCCCATGCTCCAGATTGTCCAATAAAGAAACTGTGTTTTCTTCTAATTGCAGCCTGTGAGCGAATTATCATATAGATTTATGACATAGCTAGGTGAAGACAAGAGCTCTTTGATGTACATGTAACCAGCATCTGCCATAATATGAATTACAAATACTGGGACGTGTTCTCCAATCTTTTGGTTCTGTTCTCCTTGGATAGCCAGGTGAGTATCTAGTCTTCACTATCTGCCCTGTGCTACTGTGTTAAGGTATAGATTTGTGGATTATTAGATTTCTCAGACCTCACTGAAGTGCTTTAGCTTCAAAGTTCCTCAGTTTTTAACTCATAAGATCCCAGATATTGAGAAGAATGCTGAGTCTTTGGGACAGTTTCTTTTACTTTGCAATCCATTTCCACTGCCTTCCATCCTGTATGGCAATGTAGGTTTTGGAAACAGTTGTATTTTTTAAATTGTGGTACTGCAGAAGTATATATCTCTTTAGCATGGCAGTAATTTCCTTGAACAAGCTGCTTGAGATAGGGTAGTGTTTGCAATTCATTTCCCAACAAGGTCCTCCAGACAAGCCATCAGTTTTACTACGCTTGTGTGCTGATCTATGTATAACTATAAAATCAGGGCAGTGCAGTTTTTCCAAACCCTAGGTGAGCTACCCTGCAGCGTGCCTGAATCTAAAGAGCCATTATAGGGAAGCAAGGCCAGTCCCGACCACAGATTTCCTCCCAAATAAATACAGGTGAAAATATTCTATTTGATGACTGCCAGGAATTCCTTTTGGGAGGCACAATAATTTCACACCAGAGAACTCAAGACCCTTATTATAATAAATGACCACCTTTTCAAGTTATTTTGGTTCTGCCTGAAAGGGACTGTAAAATGTGGGTAGACTGGAGCAGGAGCAATCATAAGAGCCCTTTTCAATCCTTAAAACTCTCAATTTGATCTCTAAAATTATTCCCTTTTCCTCACAACCTATGAAGAGGTATTGGAAGAGCAAGAAACAAAACTTCTGTTTGAAGTGCAGAACCCTACAAAAGTACTGTGGGAGATCACAGAATATATGGGGAGAGGGGAACAGCTGGCTCCGCTTAGCTTCAGTTATCTTCTGTGGGCAGAAATTTCATTGATTCATTCTCTGAATACAATAATAACCCCTTTTGAACTGATTTGTGTCTTTGGGTTCAATTTCGGTTGTGTCTTTGGTGTCCTGAATCTTCACTGAGATCATCTGTAAAACTGTTCATTTGCCATGTGAAGTAATGGGGAAGGAACGCTATTCAAAATGACTTTAACTCAGTGTCTGTGAGAAATGGAACAACACAGCTATTTGCTGGCATTTGCATGGTCATTGCATGACCAACACGTATCTGCTCAGGACTTGTGTCTTTTAATGTCCACATACCACTGTGGAGCAGCGGGACTCTGATCTTGATCTTGATAATAACCATAGTTCAAGCACTGGTCTCAGATTTTATAAGCAAAACATTTTAAATGTGAGGGGGGGGGCGGAAAACCTCTCAGTTTTTGAAAGTTCAGAGTCGATTAAGAGAATTAATCTGCTAGAGCACCCAGGACACAGTTTGCTCTTGGAAATGATTAAAAAAAAGCCCTTAAATGTAAACTCATTTCATTTTGGGGAGTTCACAGAACCTGATGTCTCATTTTCTTGTTTAATCTGATTTGAAAAGGAGGCCAAAGAATGGATTGAAGGTTTCATTATGCCTTCCTGTTACATTTCCTCAGTGGCCTAAAACGTCTCTTCACGCCTTGCCATTAGAAGACCGGACTGGATAAATCCCTGAGTAACCTGGTCTTGACCTCATAGCTCACCTTACTTGGAGCAGGAGGTTGGACTAGAGAACTCCTGAAGTCCCATCCAGCCTGAATTTTCCTATGATCCTATGTCATTCTTCAGTTGGACAACAGCAGTCATCTGGTTGATGGATAAACCAGAAATTACCATCAAATATTCTGCTGTACTGCATTAAAATATGCAGTGCCATACCAGAAGCCCCAGAAATGTTTTAGGATTTCATTCCTCCTTCCCACCTGTGTTGCCTCATTCTGTGCCAGCATTTACTATATTCCCTGGCTCATGGCTCACTTTTGGCTGGCATACTTCCTTTTGGTATTAGCAAGTTGTCAGAAACATTCAGGGAATGGAAAGGAATCCGTTCTTATTTCTGCCATGCTGCAATAGTTTTAGTAGGCAGGGTGTCTCTGGGATTTAAAATAAGTTTCAGTCATGTCCTATCTTTGCCTTCCTGGGAAACTTACCCAGCCTGATCGACTCATCTCTACTAAGTAGCCTACAATCAGCTGGTTCCCTTGAGATGTTTTTGAAGTGCACTTCTACCACCCATTTTTGTAAGACCCTCTCATGTTATCAAGCATGTCTTTATTATCCATAGTTAGTCCAGGCACTTTGTTATCCTCTCTGCTTGTTTTGAATTCTAGAGGTCCAACTTCCAGATAATGTTTAACATTTTTGGTGCATTTTCCATTAACCTTCTCCATTCAAGGCTAATTAGTTGGACGATTTTTAGAGTCTTTCTTCCTCAGCTTTTGCTATCTACACTGATAATTTAATCCATTGCCAGTATTTCCCCCGCACTTCATAGATACTGTTATTATTGGTAGTAAAACTCACTATTAATTGTCCACAAGTTAAAAAAAAAAGTTGCTTATCTTTCTACCTCTAACCTTTGTGCCCTCAGCTTGCTTCCCTGTACCATTTGGCATGGCATTTATGCATTTAAGGCATTTTGGAGACTATTTTCTGGCTAACTATATTTTTACTGTAGTTGAACGTAGAAATTCTCTCTTTTTTTTCCCCCTTCATTTTTTGGCAGATTCATCTGCTGTGCATACTGAATTTCTCACTTCTAATTATTCAGAAGTGTCATGCATCAGATTACAATCCCATTTTCCAATTTGTGTTAAGCACAGAACTATACTTACAGGCTCCTGAGAATCAACCTCCATCCTCCCCACAAGTGGCTGCTGCCTGTTAGACTGCATTTCTGTACAGAATTGGCTGAGGCAAAATTAAATATCTCCCTGGATTACCTTGGCCTCTTTGCACTGATCCATTAGTCCACATCCAGCTGAGTCCAGAAATTAGTTCATTCCTGGTTTATCCTAAATGTCTTGTTAGTATCTGGTTATGTGAAGACAACAAGTCTCCTCAGGACTTCTGCAAGAATTTTTTTTCTTTCTCTTTTTAACTCTAAGCTGTGCCCCAAAGCCAGCTCAGACTGATGATTGACTCCAAACTGCATGTGAAGGACACCTATAAGAACTTCATTTCTTCACAATGAATAAATTCTGCAGCAGTTTGAAAGCTGGGCCACCCTACTTGCCTGCCAGCAATCCCCATCTCTGTTTATCTTCCCATCCATTCACTTGAACTGTGATGTTAAATTAAATAAGCTTCCCAGGGAGGTTTTCCTTTAAATATAATGAGCTTTTGTAACAAATGAGCTGGGAGAAGTCAACATCTTCCCTTGGGGCCTCTGTGGGTCACAGATGAGGTTAAAAAAGTGTTGTAAATGTTGGGCTTTAGTCAAATTCTCTGGCCATGTTGTGCTGTTTCTGATACTATGGCTTGTGATACATTTGATTTTTCTTTTGGAGCTGAATGTTTTTTAGTCCTTTCCTTTCTTCTCATATGTGACCTAAGCCTTAACCTTCTCCTGGCATTCTCAGTATCCCTTAACACCTTCCATTCACTGGTAATCAGGTTAGTAGTCACCTCTTTGATTCATCTTACCCCTCTAGTCTGGGCTATTCATTGTTCAGACGTTTATAATTGCACAATAAACCAAATACCTCTTTCTTTTCTGGGAAGCTTCTGAGTCTTGTTTATATTGCTTTTGTAGAATTTAAATCTTGCTTTAAATCCTTCTGGCCAACAGCTTTATAATTCAAGAGGATTTTAATGCAGTGGAATGATAGTATAAAATTAATAAAAAGAAGTGATTCAGTGAGGGTGAGTGCAAAGCTTCACGCATAAGCAAAACCAGTTATCTACCCAAATGTAGGCAACATATTTCCCAAACTGTAGGGAACAGCCAGTTAGGTATCAATTTCAGGAAAAGACCTGGGGATTTGTAGGTGTTCACATAGTGATCAAGAATATAAGTAGTGATCAAGAATATATCAAGTGTAATCAATCCCTCCACTCGCTTCAGCTCCAACAAGGGCTCAGTTGAGTGCTCTGCCCAATTTTCAGAACTGCATTTCAGAAAAGATGTGGAGCAACATGAATCAGTAGGAGAGCAACAGGAATGACCAGAGCTATAGACAATATCACCTGTGAGGAAAGACTGAAAGAATTTAAGTCATTTAACCTTGAGAAGACTGAGGAGAGATCTAAAAGCAGTCATCCAGTATGAAATGGACTGTCATAAAGATGGTAATAAACTGCTCTATGGGTCCCCTGGAGATAGAATGAGAAAATGGAGGCTTAAATTTCAGCAAGGTATAGCTAGAGATGTTAAGCAAGCCTTTCTAAAGAATGCTACTGATAATTAAGCATTTGAATGGACATGAACTAGAGTGGGATAGACAAATACATGTCACAATATACTTATTCTCAGTTGATCCTGCTTCAGGCCAAGGACAGTGGCTGAGCAGCCCATTGGGATCCTTTCCAACTCTGGTTCTGGCTTCTGGGGTTAAGGCCTTGAGAACTGTACACATAGCATTGGAAAAGGTGCCATTGGATCTTCAATGACACCAGTAAATCAGACCCTTAGCTTACATGTCTAATGCAAAATGATGGTGCTTCCAATGTGCGTCACTAGTTCTGGACGGGCTGTGTACTAAGTAAATAGAAATAAAGCTAACTGCCATACCCATCTTTGAAGTTGGCCTTGCTTTGAGCTGGGGATTGGAGTAAATGACCATCAGAGATCCAGATCCACCTCAATTATTCTGTGAGTCTAAGTGGCTACCAGTAGCAGATCTGAAGCACCCTGCTTTCCTGCTGAGTTATTCCCAGCTAGAAACCCACCCAGTCCAGCTCTGCAGTCTACCTGACAGTGTCAGGTTCTAATTTGCATCAGGGGAAGCGTCCATAATGATATTTTTTCATCACTGGAGTTTTACTGGGATGGAGAAACTGGAGTTTTCTGGTGGAGGCCGTCTCAACTAGTGTGGATGGATGTTTTCTTCATACTGAAAAAAAAATGGTTAGGGGTTTTCTTCTGACCCACGATTGATCTTTAAAGGATCTTGTTCTTTTGATCAAGTAAAAAATAGTAGTGTTCAAGCTCTCCAGGCTTCTTTTTGTTGTTTTCCTTTCTCCCTGCACATCTCCCTACTTGCCAGTGACTGTTCATTCCCAATTCCTTATGGATAATGTGTTACAGGAGTGACTGCATCTATGTGTTACTGAAATGGGCACATCTTGATCAAAAAGCTCATGGACAGGATGGGTTGTCACTGGCTGAGGGCTGGTGACCGCGGTCCCTTCCACAAGTCTCAAGGAGGCATCTTCAGCTGGGTAAGGTGAAACTCCCAGAGACATCTGCACTGGAAACTTTTATCTGTATCTTTGTAGCTGACTTGCTGTTCAACTGGTCAAGGTTTTGACACATTCCCTTACCCAGTGTCACCCCTTTTACATGTAACATCAAACTATATAATAATTTAAACACATTTAAGTACAAATTAGGGTCTTTTCCCTAGAAACAAGTGACAAGGTTAGTAAGTCATACAGACAAGAAAACAGTATTCCCAGGTTGATTTACAGACAGCTTCTTCAGACTGGACAGGGAGTAGTTTATGATCATCAGTCTTCCATTTGAAATTGCTGGGTTTCTTTATATGTTGGGCAACACCTAAATTTCTTAAAATATGATTTCCATGTATCCTAATATGTTTAAGGTACACAATTATGACTTTAGAGATATGTTTTTTCCCCTGCTTCAATTTTGATAAAAATATGCCTCTTCAATCTCAAATCACAAAATGGACATAAAGGCTCATAGTACCAAATACTACGTGGTGCATCTAGTAGAGCTCATAACATCACCGTGAGGCATCTACATGTTGATTTTTTTTTTCTCTTTTCAGCCAGAAACACTGAACTTTTTCTGTTTGTAGACTCCATTCAGAACCATTGCTATCACTTCATTTGGGGGAGCATGGAAATAGCAAAACTGCACACCTGTGACCCATTCAAAGGTGAGCATGAGGATGGATCCTTTGAAAGCCCCCAGGACCTGAGAGGCACAATCTGAAATGTATTAGCTTTTGCTTCCGCTGTGTGCAACGCAGTGCACCTTACACTTCTAGTTAGCCATAAGCTGCATTTGTGTATCCTACCCCAGACCCAGCACTCCATTTCCTGCTCATGCATTTGTGCGTCCATCCTTGCCACACAGGGAGTTATTCCAGTTATTCTGACCTACTGAGCTCAGCAATTTATCTTTGCTTATCTAGAAGTCCAGCTTGGGTCGAATGAACTACTGACCCCTCTTTTTATCAGCTGTTAATATCAGGATTACTCAGCACTACTCAGCCTGGCAGGAGTAGCAGGAGCTGGCAGACTGTTAGTGTCACGTAGCATTTTTAGGATCAGATATACACTTAGCACTCCATAAAATGCCTAAGACCTATTCCGTGTTTGCCGGCCCTCTGAATACCTAAGCAGCCTGCACAAAAAATCTCTGCACAGGGAACTGTGATTGATTCTGCCCCTCTGGGATTTAAGTGCTGCTTTCTGGGATTCACCACCTTACGACTGATGTTCATGGCTTTTCGTTCTAACACGGAGGAGGCAGTTCCTTTGTTCAAAAGGCAGCCAGAGCAATGGATGTTGCTGCTGCTCCTGTCCTTTTATCTACAAAGTGTAGGAAACCTTTCTCCCTGAAAGGCTTTCAACATCCATCATCCACAGGAATGCATGAACCACCAGATTACAGGATGTTCTGCTGGGGATCTTTCTGTGCTCCGTCTTGGGGCTGGCCACTGTATGTGAACTAATCAATATCCACTCTGCCAGAGAGAGCTCAAAAAAAAAAAAAAAAAAAGAGCACAACTGTCCAGCCTCCAATTCCCACAGAAGAACCTAGACTCTGTCTCCAGTCTCCAATCTGGTGAATGCTTCACAGTTTTAAACATGTCAACATGTCAGTGTATGTAAAGCAGAACAAAGCAGAATTAACTCTCTGGTGTGTAATTGTCCATGGGTACAACCCATCAAAATGCACGTCTTTTTCCCTTGAGCTGGAAAGCTTTTTCCTTTTAACACCACTCCTGCATTATGCATCCTCCATTTCCTTCTTCATGCTCCACGCTAATGATACAGAGATGGGGTGCACCTTCTCGTCCCTGCTTCCTCTCCATTCTCTTCTGACTTGACTGAGCATTTAAGCTATTTTTGTGTAATTTCTTGGCCTTAAAACTCATTTCTAGTTTCCTTATATTTCAGTTCTTTTAATAAATTATCTTAGCAGTAGGTGTTATTCGCTTCCTGTCCCAATCTACTTCCTGCTCTTTTTGCTCATTGATACTTCTGTACCTAACAGTTGCCAATGACTTTTTTTTTTTTATTTATTAGCCCAAGGACATTCTTTTCCCAGCAACAACAAAGTCTCTTTTTATACTTGTTTTTTTTCCAAATCTGCCAGCCTAAAGTATTGTTCTGTTTGTGATGCAGTTAAACACATTAGTAATAGCGACGAAACTGTGGAACTGAAATTCTTTCACTGCCTACATGAACTTCGCATTGTAGACTGAGTGTTTAATCTCCAAATATTTCCTTTCCCTGGCTTGGAGAAAAGGGGAAACAAACCATCATGTTGCCTGGTTCATAAGGCTATTGGACTAAAAGTCAATTTTGAAAACCCTTCTTGAGATGCAATTGAAAAATGTGAGTTCTCTTCCCCAAAGACTAGCGATATGAGAGAATCCAGCTGGTAAAACAGAAGATAAAGGAAACCCGCATGGAAAAGACTGAACTCAGAAAGCATGAAGATGCTATAAAGAAGCCTATGTCTTTCTGCTTCCCATAATTAAGCAACAGGAAGGTTTTTAACCCTTTGGTACTGATAACTTTGAACTTAGACATCAGTGCAGGGATCCAAAGTCTCAAGACTGCTTTGTAGCTTTAGCATCTGCAAGAGGTTTAGAGAAGAACTGCAATGTACAATTTACAGCAGCTGTCCCAGCATGTATCTTGAAGTGCATCACAATTTCTTGCCTGAGGTTGTTTGAAATTTCATCTGAGCCATCAGGTCTGTATACTACTACTCTTCCAGACACCTTATTGCTTAAAGGCCAAGATATTCCTCCTCACAGTGCACATTGAGATAGATCTTGATTTTTTCTTACAGAGAAACAAGGTTTTCAGATCAGTTCCTTGTGGAACAATAGAGTGGTCCTGTCATTCCATCAGGGTATGGCACAGGACTGTGAAAGTGCAGCCTCTGGCAATGATGGTAGTCAGGACACAAGCATGAAGCTATTACCAAGGCAGGCTGTATCAAATAGATTTTATGGGAAATTGTCTCGCATTTCTAGTTTTCCTTAGACTCTGACACGCCTTGTCTCGAGAGACTGTTTTAGAGTCATCTGCGCTGAATGTGACCTTTGATGGTCCACCCCAAAGGACTCTAGTGCTAGAGACAAACAGATTCTTCATCATAGTTTGTAAACTAAAAGTGAGGGCTGGAAATTGAGTTGACCCATTTGAAGACCTGGACTTGTAATAATTGGGATGGATTTTAGGTAGAAGTCATAAATAGGTTTTATTAGACTGAGCAGGATAGACAAAATGCTTGGCATTTACAAGTTAAATGTCTAATCCTGGTAGCACTCCCAGAAATAATAATTAAAAGTAGGAACTAAATGGCTTGCCTTAATTAAAACATTTTACTAGGAAAATAACACTGAGAGGTATCTCACTTCCAAGAACTTCATGTCCCAGTAAGATAACCAAGAAGTTAATATATTGAATTTCAACAGGTACCTTCATGCTCATAACAAGAATTCATTCTTCATACAGTTTTATTAGCTCGGTGGTGTCGCAACAGCAGGGAGCAGAGCGTGGGCTGCAAAAGCTGTTCGTGAAGGTAAGTACTCCAGAGAAGGTCCTGTAGGAAGCTACACGCCATGTTACCTTCCTGCTGTAACACCTCCTTCGGATTCATAGACCCAGAGGACTCCCTTTAGAGCCTCACTCCGTGGGTATTCCTGAGGGAAAGGAGAGAAGAGAGGCAAAGACACTCTGGCTCATCTCTTAAAATGCATGCGACTGTCAGAATTAACCATGTGTTGGGGAACGTCACTCTTCAGAGTGCATCGCAGCTATGACCACTCTGGTTTAGACCATCTCGTTCAGAGCTAGATGCACTAGAGTGAAAGTGGCTTGAACTTGTCTTCATCACATCTATAACATGTAAATCATGCAACCTTTATTAAACTTATTAGCAGTAAAGTGAATGTAAACAGATGTGTGTAACATTCTCTAATTTAGTGGAAGTGGAACAAAGAAACAATCTTGAACGTTGTTCCTTACCTTGACCTCATTCTTCACCTAACACAGATTTTATACAATAATATACAACACTGCAAGCAGTAGCTCTGCAGCCTCTGGCCAGTCACCTGAACACTTATAGAATGAGCTTTATAGCCCGCAATTAAACATGTAGTGGTTTAAATACAAAGAGTATTAGGCTATTGCACAGTGATGAAAAAATATTTCTTCAGTTTAATCATACAACTTCTAAAAATAGTTTTCTAAGACAGAGTTTTCAAGTACAGGAAGGAAAATAAGACAGAGTTAGATATATTATGCTATATTAGCATGCTTGAAGTATGTTAAATTTACAGCTTTTACACATCTGACATGGCCTTTTATAGGGCCTGAGCTTCTGTGCTGTTTTCCCTTAAGACTTCTTTACATATGCAAAAAATACTGAAAATCTGTGCGGAAGGTCTGGTGACAAATCCTTCGACACTATGACATGATGAAGGAACAAACCGTCTCAATGAATAATTTTGCAGTTTATTAGCATATTGAAGTATTTTGATTAATTTTGCTTAAGTGAATGACAAAGGGACTGTTTTATCATGTACCCTGCTCATTTCACTATTATTTGTCCTATTAAAATCTTTACTTTTAATTATGCATAGGCATAATCCTAGGGCACCTAGGACCAGAGGTGTCATGACACTGATATTAATTAAAAGGCTATTGTAGAAATAGTAGATAATCATGTGATTGAGTTGTGCTTTTTCAGACATATTCAGAGTCTAGGAAGATAAACAATCCCTTAGGGGGAAAGGATATTTATTTTTTAGACTGCATTACTTGCAAGTGCTCAACCTATCTGTGTGACTTGCTACATTTGCTATGCAAACAACATATAATAAACCTAAATGACTCAGCGTGAGAGTAAGGGAGAAGACAACAATATCGCTTGCCTCTCCAGCTTATTAGCTCTCCCAAAGCAACACACACAGTCTGGTTGGGCTCACTTCAGGTCGTCTAAACATAGGGTGTCTCAAATCATACGAGATCCTTACGTTTAGCCAGCTGAATCACGTCCTTTGTATTTCTAGAGAGCATTACTATTCATATCAAAATCTATTGTGTTTCTGCTAGAATGACACTGAAAAACCAGCATCTGCCTTCACTAAATGCAGTATTTCTGCAAGTCACAGTGCGGGAATCTTGCCAGGATGCCTGAAATCTCAAGGACTGGTTTCAAACACTGCATAGACCTGAAGCACAAAGGGGAATTGCAGTCCTCCTCCCAATGGCCAGACTGAAGGAGTTCGTGTGTGATAATCATAGGTATGATCTGACATTTAGGAGACTAATATTGCAATGATAAAAAGGTTCAGACCTAGCATCAGTGAGAAACACCTCAGCCTTGTGAAAATTTAATGGCATATCAAGGACATTTTTGCTGCAGTTTAATGTGCCCAAGTGCCAGCCTGGCAAGTTTTTGCTGCCTGGGAACCAAAGTAGCACATCAGCTACTGGAAAGTTTTCACGCTATTGCATTTATAGAAATTAGTTTTCGGTGTAATTTTTTTTTTCTCTTTTTCTTTTNTTCATCTTTTCATTTGCTCACCCTTTTTTCAGCTCCCCACCCTTCCCTGGACACTGACGTCCCACTTTTAACATTATATCTGAAATAGAATCTGATGCACAGAGCTAATTTTTTTCTTCTATGTATAACACCTACAGAACTTAGTGGGAATGGAGGTAGTGGCAGGTCAGTATAGTTTTCCCTGTCATTTGGACCCCATTCACCACACTTCGCAATGCAAAAGGAGTATCTCCAGTTGGGTTCTTTCTTCCAGTGGACTCGATGGGAGAGGTGTATGTATAATACACTTTCGTAAGAGAATGTACATTTGTAAGAGAAAAAATGATAGTTTTGTTATAGAAATACACATATTTTTATGAGTTGTCAGATGAATTGACATACATACACAGGTTAATAATAATGAAAAGCGTCTTTTAGGCCTCATTCTCGCATTAAAGAATATTTTGAACAGAAAGCTAATCTTTGCAATGTGAGGCAGAATCGCATAAAATGTAATGTAGTTTTTTTTTCCCTGTGGTTAACCTCAAAGTTATTTTAGGTGATGTTTTGCTAGGCATACTGCACTAGAATGAAAAGAAGAACTGCTTCTCTTCATGCATTTGTCTCTGTGTATACTCATGATGGGATTTACCTACAGTGTTAGCTGGAGAACCTTTGCCTTAGGGCATCCACAGTGGCAGACATAACCCTGCTCCCCCAGCATATGCCGTGCAATTCAGCTTCAAGAGGCTTGGCACAAAGTCTCCTGTGTTTGGGTCCTCTCACCTACCTTCTAAGCGGGAGCAAAAATTAAGCTACTTGTGCAGTTTTTGCATGTAGCACAAGGTCATTTTTCAAGGCAAGGGACATTTGTCAGACCAAACAGGACTAACTACACTGCAAGAACCTCTTGGATTGCTCAGCTCCTCTATATCCATGAAAAAAAAAAAGAAAAAAAGAAAAAAAGAAAGAAAATCTATATTTGAGGAGAACATCCAATCCTAAATTCATTTCCTGGTGTGATCTTCTTGGGTTTGAAGGCTTGACCTTCCCCTTCTAATGACTGCAGTAGCCCTGAGACCTCCCAGCCTTTAAGAGTGGGAGGAGAAGCTCATCATTGTTGGGACACCAGAACAGACAGTTCTGCACCGTACACACTAGGCAAAGGCCAAGAACTAACCATTTGCTCATCCCTCCCTCAAACACTCTTTGATGCTGTTAGTGAGAACAGCCTTCCCTGGGACCCACTTGGTGGGTCCTGGTTCAGTAGTGAACCTTCTTCCTCTTCCCCTTGACGCTCTGCCAAAAATGTCTTCCTAGTGCACAATTACTTAAAGGTTTTTTAACGGGACACTGGCTTCTAGCTTTTTCTTCTGTTCCTTTTAATGTTCCTAAAGAAGTCACAACCTGTAAGACTAAGTATCTACTTTTTTCTTTGTTTTCTTTACACTTCCACAAAGAAGAGACCACAAAATATTAATCTTGGAAGCCTATCTCATCATACAGACCATTCTCTCCTATACTTGAGAAACAAGGTCTCTTCAGCTTAGAAGGCTTCTTAGGAGCTTCTGTTTTTACAAATTCTGTTTTTACACCAGATGTAAACCCAAGTTGTCGCTAAACAGCTGAATTGAAAGAATGATCCTGATTTTTTAATGGCTATTATTCAAGGTTGCTGCAAGATAAAATATGAGTGATAACATACAGCAATTAAAGAGGAGTCGAAGGTAATTGTTTGCTGTAGTCTTCCTTTCTTCCACCTCACCTACCTCTCTGCCAAGAAACACAAAGCAGCTGTTTATTCTTCTTTTCCTACTCTATCAGTTCTTTCCTGCTTAGGAAAAAAAATCTAAAAGTAATTAGATTGTAACATTAGTGGTGAGCAATTGATTTTCACACACCTCTAGTAGATGAGACCACAATGCAGCTAACCACTGCAGTAGGAGCTGGACCAGACTAATGACCAACTGAGCTTTTGCAAGTAATTTGTCTTTACCACAGCACCAACTCTGGTTCTTGAACAACCAGGAGCACGGTTAAGCACTGTTAAGGCTTTAAGCTCTGGTGACTGAATACAATGTTAGTTACCTTTAAAGCCCCAGTGAATGTTTGCTGGAAAAAATGATACTGTGTGTCCATCAGCTTTTCTACAGAGACAGCATGTTAGGATTTATCTCACCCTAGGTGTTTCTAGGATAGACATCTACTGCTGGGCTGGTCTAGACTCACCTTGGACTGGTCATTAATGGAGAGAAATGAGCCCTTCTAGAGCATGACTCACCTGACCCTGCCTTTGACATCCATATGATATGAGAAGATTCATCTCTCTCCAACACTCATTCCTCTTCTATTATAACTGACCTCAGGTGTTGAATTTACTGTATTGATTTTGCAAATAGAGTCAAGCACAGAAAAAACCTGAAAATGTACCTCAAAGAAATTAACAGGTTAATCTCTTCACAAATTTGAGAAATTTTATAAGCAACTGTATTAGCACAAATGACCATAAACATCGTCCAGCTTCCTCCCATACCAGTAGTTGATATTCCCACATTTTATACATAAACGCTGTTGACAGAGCTGATATAGCTCTACAGATTCCACCTCGTAGGAAGATCAACCTGGAAAGCTTGGTAGCAAGAACTGCCAGGGCCTGAGTGCAGCCTGGCAATAGCACATAACCGCTACGCCAAACCGTGGGCTGTGAGGACTTCGGGGAGCCAAGCAAACATCCTGCAGTGCCTTAGCCTGCTTGATGAGGAGTCCATTTCAAAAGGAAGCTTTCTCCAAGGTCTTTGCTTCCTAGAGGAGTATGACCGTACCTCGAGATGACACATCAGTAAAAAGAAGCCGTTTTGCTTTGCTTCTTTGACCAGTAGGGTTGCAAATAACTGCAATAAAAAATAATCTTTGGGATGAGATACCTTCACCCTTGTTGGAATACATGAGTTTTTCCTGTTTTTTAAAGCAGAAGAACTGATAATTGTGGTACTTTTACATTTGTGTAATGGAGGTGGGGGTGGTGTTGTGAACCAGAGAGATGCTTAAGGGAGTAGAGATAGAAAAGAGCAGTAAGCTGAGGGAAAGACTCCAAACAAGTGAAGGAAACTTCAGGTTGACTCCTGCATGCCCTCAGGAGCACTCCAAGCAGACTCTGGCTACTGCTAGATTGCACAGTGGCTCCTTTGGCTGAAGCCAAGTAGACCTGTGAGAGCTTTCTGTGAGACTGGCAGATGGTGGGATGGCTTGTAAAGGGGAGCTGCTGATGGAGCAGAAACACAGCCTGTGGATGTCCTGCCACGTGACCAGACCACACATCCCACTGTGATGAGCACACTCACCACATTCACTGCTGCAAGTGCATCGTATCCCAAATAAATACACCCTATTTGATGTACTCAGAATACACCCAGGCCTGCGCTAAAAGAAGCACAACCATAAGGTGTAGGGGTGCATGATCTTCTTGCTGCTCATCAGCCCTTGCTGCTGAGATAAGCATAAGGAGGTCCAGTTTATGACCCCTGGTGAAGCCTAGATAAGAAACGACCCCAACCCCTGCAGCTGCGGGGACACAGGGAAGCCTGGAGGAAAGTCAGAGGCCCCCAGAGCATGCCACAGCACCATTTGCTCAGCCTACCTGATAGACAAAACACAGCCAGCAGTAAGGAGCTGCCTGGGTGAGCAGTGGGCTTGTGGCAGAGCATGGTTGGGAACCTGTGGGTGGGGACTTAACAGCTCTGTCTCTTAGCACAAGGTGGTTCAGGATAGATAGGTGGATAGATGGAACATTTTGGTGGCTGTTTGGCCAAGTTAAACGCAGCTTTGTGGGCTGGATGTGCTCAGCTGTTAGTCCTGGGGGCCTCCCTGCCCGGCTCCAGCCTCAGCCTCCCTCCTGTTCTTGGGAGAGCACCAAGACACGGAGGGGAGGCCACGGTTACAGCAGAGGGGAGAGCTTAGGGTGGGTTTCTGTTGCTGGGTTGCTTTGCCTTTTTAGGAGGCATTGAAGTGTATATACGTGGTGGGTGTCCTGGGGAACAGGAGAAGGGATCATGAGGTCCTTTCTCATCTAGAGCATGAGCCATGCGCCTGGAACACAGGGCGTGAGGGCAAAGCCTTGTCCTCGTGAATTTTATTTTTTTATCTGAAGCAAGCTACCCTGAAGGGGAAGAAAAGGAAACCAGAACAGGGATGTGTGGCCTGTTAAGTGAAGAGTTAGAGACCAATTAGCAGCTAATTGAGGTGCTTTAAGGCACAACCACCATATACCTTCTAAAACTAATGGAGTTTTTGTTGCCACTTTCCTGCTGTTTCACTAAAGCAGTTTTGGAGTGGTGTGGGGGTTTTTTTGGTAGCTTTGGTATAAAATAAAGCTTGTGCATATGCATGAACTTACAGCTGTTTCCCCCCAGAACCCCCAAATCCCATGACACATCACGATCCATCCCAGAGGTGGATTACGTACTCCTCCTCCAAGCGAGGTACTGCTGTGGGGTGTCTGCGCATCTGGATAAAGCAGACAAGTGGCAAGGGCTGGATCCACATGGCAAAGGCATTAACCTTATGCTCCACATTGCTGCCTTACTGCTCAGCCAGATCACCCCGCACGCCCCAAAGCCACAGCCCGCGCTGCTGGGGAGGCGTTGGCACCCGGTGCCTTTGCTGGTGGGGCTGCCTGGGCCTTCTCCAGAGCCACTTTGACAGAGGGGTGTGTGCGTCTTGCCTGGGTGCCCCTGGGCCGCTGGCTGGCAGGGCTCTCCTGGCAGCACTTACAACTGCCACCAAAAACTGCTTTTCAGGAATAAGCATCCCCAGAGGCTATTTCAGCAGCCATCAGTTTATTCCAACTGTATCTAATTGGACCGAAGGCTGGAGCCTCATTTCCCCTCCCCACACCAGCGGCCAGCACTTCCCTGTCTCACAGAGATGCTCTAGAGTCGGTCAGAAACACCTTGTGCAGGTCGAACACCAAAGAGCGGGGAACAGCCCCTTTGTGCTGGTTTTTGTCTAAGGAAATGCAGAGGGGTAGGGAAGGAAAAGGGGCTTGTGTGGCTCAGGGAACGCCCCCCAGATGCATCTCCACCATGAAAACATCCTCATCAATAACGCTGACTCTCACTTCATGTCTTCAGTGGCACAAAAAAGACAAGGCCTGGTTTTGTTTTGCCCTCTGCTCCAATGGGACATTTCTCAGGGCTATCTCCGATCTCAGGTGGGATTTTGGGTGCAAATAGAGGCACGTGGGCCCAGGCAGACCCATGCCTGGTGGCCAGGGCTGGGCAGGGTCCCATCACAGGGCAGCACCAGCAATGCAACAACCAGGCATGGCTCCACATTTACTATGTGCAGCGCCAAGAACATTGATGCTTCCAAACATGTTAGCCGTGAGCTGGAACAGCATGGAAATATAATCCAAGGACATGCATGACACGGACGTAGAGATACCCCTCTTTATCAATGAAAACAGGAACGAGTGGTGGTGGCCCATGCTGGACTGGGAGCTGGAAAAGATGGAGGCACGGTCTGCACTGCAGCGTCAGTAACTCGACAGCAATACAGTTTAGGAAAAAACTGACATAAGTTTTAGATTTTATTCATTCGTACATTATTTACAGCAGTTGCTTTCATATTACAATTCTCTTTCATCTTTTCAGTTTTCACTTATAAAAAATTAACCAAATAAACCTTATATAACCAAATTTATCACAGCAGGTCTGGTTAATTTTCACAGTTACAGCGGCCATCAGGAACAGAACTTAAGTACCTACAAGTCATTCACGCAGAGCTCCTCACCCGGCCCTGCCCGAGGACACCCTGCTGCCCCTCCAGAGCTGGCCGGCTCCCGGGGCTCTGCCGATGGAAGCTGGAGAGGTCACGCCACGTCGGGATAATGCTGGGCAGGCTGGAGCTCAAATGCCTAAAGCACACCGAAGGGCTAACCCGCACACCTCCTCACACACCCTGCCCCACCACAGGAACAGGTTTGCATCCACAGGCCGTGGCGGTACGCAAACAGCTTTCCAGCAGACCTGACTGCTGCTTCCCTCCATCGGAAAATTATATTAGTTTACTCTATTTCCTGCTATTGTTGAGCCCCAATAGTGCAGTAGCAGAGTACACCAGGGTATACGAGACTGCGGCAATGAGCACCCACCGTCCTGCGTGTGGCTCTGACAGCTCTTCCTTCCATCTGTCTCTCCCACCAGGAACGGTACTTGTGATAACTAACCCCTAAAACCACAGTGAAAAACCTGCGCTGCATCAGGACTTACAACACCGAAGAAATGATTCAGGCGGAGGGATCCTACACAGGCAAGTTCTCTGCCAAGGTGAAGTCCAGTCCCAGAGACCGACGGCCTTTCCTAGTACTTAATCCTGCTCCCCAGGTGCAATAGCAGCACTCACGCCAGTGTGTTCCTAACGGTATCATCTTCATTAACTATCTCCCTGTGCTCTCCCCCACGTGCTCATTTGCTTTACAGTGGTAATTATTGCTGTTTTAAAATACGTTTGTTTTTTCTTTGAGGACTTGTAGCCACTTCCTGTTACAAAGTACAGTACATACTATGCTGAACATAGAAAACACAAGACTCATTTCACATCGGTCTTGTACAATGGTGAAGAGATGCAGAGTAAGAGGCTGTTCGGGGGAATCTGAGTTTCTATTTAGGCATGAGTTTAGACTGTAACCCATGAACTAAAAAGCCACTGCCATAAACACGAGCAGTTCTGGTAAGCAATTTAGCCCCAGTTTTGCTATTTTTTTTTCCAACTGACACTGGACATTTTCCAAATGCATACCACACACCTGCTTAACACTACCAAAAAAATATTTTTTTTTTCCTTTACCTTTACCACATTTGTCTCAAGAAGACTTTTGCTTTAATAAAATAACACAAGCACACAAACTGCTTAAAGCTAACGGCCCAGCACAATCGTTAAGTACAACTCACAAAGCAACAGATGCTTTGTTAAACCTAATTATATTTTAAAAAAAGCAAATATACATATTACAAGTCAAAAGGACTGAACTTTGGAGGAAAAGAAACTGAAAACGTTAGCTATATGTTCATTACGCTTACGTAGCAGTAGCTGCTTCTGCGTTCAAACGTGTTACTTGTAAATAAATTTACAGTTGCATTATGTATTTGTTATGCTCTTGGTCTCAGTAAGTCCATCCTCTACTAGTTAGATGTTAAAAGCGTGTTCTCTCCCGCAGCTGACCATCGTGTAATACAGAGACAGCACTGAACAGCGATTTTACACACTGATCAAACTCCAAACGCTGACTTTGAGCTTGTTGTTTTAAATGACACTGTGTTTTAACTAAACTCTCTGTTGTTGAAATTATTCTGTTATTTTATTTTCAATGAAAGGTACTCCAAATGGCCACTCAAGTAGGAGTTTTTTGGTGGGAGATAAGCATAATCTCTGTGCACAGTCTCTATTACTGAGGGATGCAAGAGCACACATTTTTTTGCTCAAGATTCTCTGTCAATCTATTTTGAGGAAGAAAAAAAAAAGAGAAAGTTATCCTTTTAGTTTAAAGCTTATTTAACAGTTTGCATCCCTTCATTTTCTTTACGTGGTACAGTATATTCCACTGCATGACTCCAGTTAGTGTGGAATTAAAATGCCTTTATTAAGCTTTAAATAGAGTGCATCACACCAGCACTAATGCAACACAGGCTCCCAGCACATTGAAAATGAGATTGTTAATTCAGAGGTAACTGGAGCTGGTTCCTGCCTTTGTGTGTTTGGCAATTCGGAAATCCCTGCAGTCAATTGCTCTCCATTTGCACCTCAACCAGCAAATCTGGCAAATTAAAAGGCAGCAGACCTGCACCGCGGACGGACATGGTTCAGTGAGCGACGGGCAGCAGCAAGGATTGACGAGGTTTTGTAAAGCCTCAGTTCCCTTGGGAATTCTGAGACACGGGACTGCCTGTTCTCACAGTTGGCCACAGCGAGGAAGGGGCCTAACCCCGCCCAGGCACCGAGCATCTTCTGCTCCCGTTGCAGGTCTGCGGCACCGGGACCCAACAGGCACATCCCAACCCCAACAGCCACCTGCCGACCTTGGTCCTGCTTCTCCTACACGGGGACTATCGCATTCAGATGTTGTGACCTAAACTATCATCCTCGTTTCCCACGGGGACAAATGAAGAGGGGGGAATGACTGTCCAGGTCCCAGCCTTGGGGACGTCATTTACACCCTGCAGTCGCTGAAACGAGTCAAGATGGGATTTTAAGAATTTAGGTGCATCCACCTTGTGTGTAGCAGAAGAGCGACTTGCACCCCGTGAGCGGTGATGCTGGCTTTGGGGGTGCAACTGCCCCTGCACCATCGCAAACGCCAGTCCTGCTTCTGTGCCCCACGCCACCCCCATCGCACCCTGCAACCAGCTCAACCCTGCAGCACTGCAGCACCTCAGAGCCGAAGGGCACCAAGCATCCCTACAGTCTCCGTTAAAGTCATCTTGCTTCCGACAACCCTCTATTAAAACAAGCCTGCTTCTCCCTGACGGGCTGGACTGCACTGCCAGCGATCTCCTTCCACGATGGCCAGCCTGAAAAGCCCCGCAGCCAAGGTGCCCCGTGGCCGTGCATCTCTCCTCCCCACGCGGGCAGTGCCCCGCAGCAGCCCTGACTTCCCTGGCTGCTCCCCGAGCTGTACATGCCACAGAGACAAGAGGGGATGGACTGTGCAGGAGAAAGCCCAGCTCCCAGCATGGGTACAGCGTCCTGTGCCTGGGGACAGCCCAGAGCACACGCAGGGAGAGGTAAAGGCTTGCTCCAAAATACTGTCCCGCATACCACATACCACACAGTAACAGCGAGGCAAGGGAAAAGAAGGGCTTTCAGCTGGTGGCAATGCCCCAGACCACTCTATCCCCCAGCAGAGATAAGTTAGGGCTGCCATTTCTAAGCATCTCGTAGGTGCTGTCTGCTTCACGGAGGGAAAACACAGCATGAATTTACAACAAAGACCAGTTTGAGGGTTTCAAGCAAGATTAGAAACCACCGTCTTTGTGGGTTTGATTGCTCAGCATTATTGGCCTGGATCCCTTCAGGGGCCAAGCTGCCCACAGAGCTTATTGCCAAATATTCCATGTGCTTGAGATGACCATTTGCTCAGGATGCGCACGGAGTTCCCACTCCCGAGGAAATGGCCAAAAATGTCCCGGAGGGCTGGGGCAGGCCTGAGGCTGTGGACCTCAGCCACAGCAATGCAAAGATGCATAGTTTTTTTAATTTTTGGACATCACACCTGATGCCTTCCCCCCATGAGCAAGGGCTCTGCCCCAGTCCCCTCCGAGCAGAGGACACTCCAGCAATGCCCACTGCACAGGGATGAGCAGAAAAAGCCGCAACGCTAAGGAGAGAGCTGCCAGGCGAGAAAGCTGCACCCTGTGAGCCACCACCCGGCCTGCAGTGCAAGGACAGCGGGCTGCACCAACCCACGGGCACAGCAAAGGAAAAGCAGGCACCTGGCACAGCTGGGGGAAGCTCCTTCACATCTCCAACACATCCTACACCCAAATCTGAAGCAGTCTTACCAGCCATTACGTTCATCAACTGAGGCTAAAACCCAAGATGCTCCACTTTTCCCGCACTCCACCTAGAAGCGTCCTTGGAAGGAGAAACCATCAAAATGAATTAGGAGCATCCCCTCCCATCTCACACTGACGTGAGTCTCTGTTGGAATTAAGACTCAACAAGTGGCAACAGGCTCTCAAGGGGTAGGTCCAGATCACAAATGCTTCTGCTCAGGACCAAACCCACAACCATCTTGTGCTGCCCTGCACCTACCCAGCTGCCAAACTGGCATGGGAAGCGTCAGGAGGTGCCGCTCAAGCCCAGGGAAAAGGGGGTTGGCCCCGATGCAGGGCTGTGCAGACCATGGCTATCTGGTGCAGCAGAAAGCAGCAGCTCGCCAAGAAGCAGTACGGGGGGGGGCACAAGCAATGAGCTGCGGGATCTTTTCCACGCAGTGCTGTTCAAACCAGCGCACCCTGACAGAGGCAGAGTGGACGGATGGATCCGCCAAAGGCAGCTCAACCTCAGCACATCACCCTGTGAGCTGCACCCTGGTACCAAGCAGCAGGGGCTGGGGGGGCAAGGCAGGCTGGACCCTGGGGGCAGCGGGTGAGCCTGGCGTGGTACAGAGTCCCGGGGCCATGCACAGCAGCTACTTTCTGCCTCCAGAGCTCAGCCTGAGCTACCACATTTAGGCAAACTTGCCCTGAATGCAGACAAAATGACAGTATCACTTCACGCTTTTAGGCCCCACCTTGTCCGATCCCATTCAGAGCAGCACTGGGTGGGAGAGCAGCGACAGCGCCAGAGGTCCCATACCCCCGTCCCACTGCTGCTACCAGGGATGCAGCTCCGGCAGCCACATGGGCTTCCCAATAAACACCAGGGCTGGGATCAGCAGTGTTTCACCCGCCAGCCCTCTCCATCTTCCGAGGAAAGCAAAACCCAGCCTGTCTGGCAGCCAGACCTTTCCTTCAGAAACAAGCTGTCCCGCCTGGGAGAGCTGGGAGCAACCAGCTGGATTTTTTCCAGCCAGCCCAGTCACAAAGCAACCGGCAGAAGCATTAAGGGAAGAAATTCGCTCAGCAGCTACCGGACAAGTGGCAACGACTCAGTCCTTATCGATACATCTCCGACATCCAGCGTGCCCCGGGGAGGAACGCAGACAGCACCCCGAAAACTGCACCATTCCAGCACCTCTTTCCCAGGCCACTCAACAGGAATTACGATCAGACACTGTAATATCATCAGTTAAGGTTTACATGTTTTAAAAGAAAATACTGGTAACCTGGTGGTACTTCTGCGTCTGTGGGATCTGGTGGGATTTATTCCAGGTTTGGCTTTTCTGATAGGATGTGGAGTGTTATTACAAAGGCACAGGTATCAAATAAAACCAGCAACATTCTTTTAATTAAATATCCCAATAAAAAAAAAAATCAATGCTCAATTTAGGCTTTATGTATTCCTCCCTTATTAAGAGACTAGGTTTTTTTTCCCCGCTCTGGAAAGGTTTTAGTGCAGTGATTATATAGCAACAGAAAAATAAACTAAAAAAGGCACAAACTGTTTTGTGTTTTTTTTTTTTCTTTCAACTTTTGCTAACACTTTATATTTGTCTATTTTACTTCGGTTAATAAATCACTGAATGCAGCAAGAAAATATTCTGCCAATTTCTGTACACTATACAAAAACCCCTACCAACAGTACATTATTTCAGCTTCAGGNACACACACTGAGACTTTGCCCCTCCGGCTCCGCACAGGCTGGACCGAGCCCCAGCCCAGCACTGGGCGCTACTGGGCTTGTGCCAAAGGGCTCCTCCATCCCCGGCATCGGTGCCTGGATCACAGCCCCAGCAGGGATGGGGGCGAGCTCTCGTTCAGCATCGCCGGCCACGTCTCAGTGCTGGGAAAGCTTTGGGCCGCGGAGGAAAGGGCAGCTCCCAGTAGGAGCGAGGGGCAGGCAGCATCCCACATGTGGGTCCATGGCGCCTGCCCCCCGCCCCCCCCACCGCTCNCGGCTCCCCTCCTCTCCCCACACCGCTGCCTGCCAGGGCTCTCCCGACGATGTTTCCATTGCGTTTGCAAGTGCAAGTGTGGTTAACACGTGCTGTGCCCCTTCGTCACGTTCATCATGACAGGTGGTGGGTCGCATCCTTCCTCCGCCCCCGCATAATACTTCATAAAATAGTAACTCCCCCCCCCACCAGGAACTAAATTAAAGGGGTTTCCCCTTTAAACGTATTAACAGAGCCGAACCCCTCCACCCACCCTAAATTAAGTGCAGCCAGAAATGGTTTTCTTTATACTTCTGATACCACATTTTAAAAATTAAAACCTAGCGATCTTCTTTTTCCCCAAGACGTAATTCATGCAAAGTTGCTATTTGTTTAAATAAGTTATAAAAGTTGATATCTCAGGCTAGAAGAAGCTGTAGTCTTGGTTATTCTTTAGTTGGCAGGCACTGTACATACATACCAGGTACAGACACATGCCGAATCTGCTTTGCATTGCTTTTTGCATTGTACAATTCACAAATCTGACATCATTAAAGCAGTTAATTACCTTTGATGGAAGGCTGCAGTGAGGCCATCTACATTTATCAAACAAGCAGCTGGTTAAGATAACCCCCCCCCACCCCGACGCTCCCCCAAAATGCTATTATCTGTCACACGTTGCTTCTCTGAGTGGTTAGATTTGGTGCGCACATTAATGTGCAAATGTGTTGCCATAGGAACTGCAGCCTCCATTACGCCTCAATGACACCATTCAGCAAAAGCCAAAACTAAAAATAATAACAACAACAACAACAAAACCTTAAAAATGAAATAAAAAACAAACAAACAAACAAAAAAACCCAAAACCCCAAAAGGCAGCAAAGAGAAAGTCCAACGCACATGCGGAGTCTGGCCCAGGACTGCAGGTTATGCGTGGCTACAGAACAGCGCAGGAGATATTTAGGTTTGATCTTAACTTCACACTATGGTACAATAGGGCTCAGAGTTCAGCCGGTCCGAGTCTGTGCTGGCTTAGGAAGGAAGGAGGGGGGGTCGGGGGGGGAATGGAGCGGGGTCATGGTTACCGGATGCACCCAGGGTCTCTCAGACATTTGGCAGAATGAGGCACATCCAAAAAAAAAAAAGTGCAACACCAGTGCTGTGGTGGCAGTGCCGTGTGTTCGAGTGCGTGCACGCGCTTTCCTCTTCATGCATTGTAGCAAGCGGGTTGGGGAGGGGGGGCGGATCTGGCTCCCCACCTTGTTTGTTTGGGGGTTTTTTTGGTTTGTTTTTTTTTTTTTTTTTTTTTTTGAAAACTATTAACCAGTAAATAACAGTAAGACGAATGCATATTCTACTTACTGGTGCATGAAATACTGAAAACTGCATTCAAGTAATATTCCTGCGCTATTATGAATGTGTCGCTATGTTATCTTACACTTGGAAAAGGAGGCGGCTATGTACACCGGAGCAGTGGTACTATTTTGCAGTTGAAAGTTTCTGTGCTTTACGGAGGTACCTGGGAAGGAGAGGCCGCTGGTCGGGTCGGGTTGGGTCCGCAGGACTCCCAGCGCCACCACCTACAGCATGCGAGGAAGGAGCGCGGCTCGGCCGGACGATCGAGCTGCACGGAGCAAACCAAAAGATGGCATGAGGGAACCAAAACTCAACCCAAAATTGGCAAATCGACAGTGATGAGAAATAGAAGGGCAATTTATTATTTTTGAAGGGGGGAGGAGAAGGAGGGGAAAAAAAAAAAAAAAAAAAAAATTTTTTTTTTTTTTCGTTTGGTTGGTTGGGGCTTTTTTTTATTCTTCCCGCAGCTGCAGGCGGTAGCGGTGGTAGCGGAGCTGGAAAAACATTCTCTCCAGTAAGGAGCGCGTCATCCCCGGCAGGGCGTAATGTTCGACAACACCCACGTGCTTGAACCCCAAGGACTCGTAGAGCTTGTGGGCTGCCATCTTCACGGCCGTGGTTCCCAGCACGACGGAGGAGTAGTTGTTGAGCATGGCAAACTCCAGCACTTTCCGGCCCAGGGCCTTGGCGATCCCTTTCCCGCGGTAGTTGGAGTCGACGGACATGCGGAGCAGCTCCACTGTGTTGTCCTCCTCATTGCCCCGTGCTGCCACGATCCCCACCACGTTGCCGTCCAGGACGGCGACCCAGAAGCAGGAGCCTGTGGGAGATAAAGCAGCACATGTAGCTGCCGGCCACCTTGGACCGGCAACACGGGCACGGCACCCGCTCGTGAACATGCCGATGGGAGCTGGGCTTGGAGTCAGAAATCACCTCTCTGTCACACGTGGGGACTAACAACCTCCATAAATAAGGACCAAACTTTCTTTTTCCTTGACACTGTGAAGGGAAACCTGTGCCTGCCATGGGCCAGACACCCAGCCATGGTCCCAGCCTCTTGTTGGGACTCATAAAGATGTTGCCTTTTGGGTGCAATGCAAGAGCAGTCCTGATGGCTCAGGGCTCGCAGGGAAGGGGGCAATGCCACCCACCCCTGGGCACCCCGGCATTGGTGCGGCCGTTTCCCCCCCTGGAATCTCAGCACCTTCCCACCACTGCAAATAGTGCAGGGAAAACCCTCTGGAAGAGAGATGCCACGGGAAAGACAATCCACTGCAGAGAAATTGCTGCAAGCCCCCGGGAGCAGGGGAAGACCACCCCTCTTCCCCAGGGACACCTTGCCCTCAGCCAGCACCCAAAGCTCGTTCACAGCCACGACGGCAGCTTTGCCAGCCGAAGAGGGCTGGCTGCCGCACCCTGAGGGGAGCTGGAGAGCTGCAGACACCGCTCCGCACGCAGGCACAGCGCGAGGACCTGGCCTCCCGGCAACATCCTCCTGCCAGACCCTTCTCCAACCCGCGAGCCCTGGCTTGTTTCTGACCTCCCCCCACGCACGTCTGGAGACATGACTGCATCCTCCACTTGTGGACTTTGGGGGCTCAGCGCAGCACTTGCCTAAGACAGTTTCAAATAAAAAAATCTAAGCTGGGCAGCAAGATGAGAAACTAGGATCACAAAAGCCAATGAAGCACGAACAGGGGAAAATACCATATCCACCTCCCAGAAAGAGCATCTCCTGTGCACAGCCAAGATCAGGCTCACCCACCCCTTTTCCCCCACAGTTCGGGGTTCTCGTGGCCAGGCCATCCTTGCTTTGGAGCTGCTGCTGCTCCTCTGCTGGCATGTGCCAGGCGAAAGCATCTCATGAGCTGGAAACATGGTGCTCAAGTAACTTGGGCCAGAACCACATAGACTTTCAGCAAGCAAAACCTTAATGGAGCATCCTTAATTGCACCCTGTCAGCTGGCAGTGCTACTCCAGGAGCGAGGACGTGCTTTTGGGTGTGCAGGGGGTCAGCACTGCTGCTCTGCAATGGGCTGAAGGCTCCATAGGGCAGATGCTGCCTTCAAGAGGCCAAAGCGAAACACACCAAACCAAAGCCCAGCACCCAGTCAGGCTCAGGGCAAGCACCCCGGGGTCCCAAGCGCTCTGACCGCAGCCCCAGTTACGAAGTTCAAATAAAACTGGACCTCGCTGGAGAGAGGCACTGATATCACCCCATCCCACTGCTCATAACAGCCAACAAACATTCCAGTCGGTGCAATCAGAAACTGCCATAACTCCGCAGTATTACAGCATCACTTGGCCCCACCAGCAAGCAGACTTAAAAAAAAAACAAACCAACAAACCCAAATAAAATTCAAGTAATGAATTACTCAGGTCTTAGCTAATAATCTTCACAGAAAATCCTGGTGAAGAAAAAGTGTCTTGAAAAGACCAGTGTTGTCAGGACAGGGCAACTGCGACCTTAGCTTGGATATTACTTAACACCCAAGAAAGCCACTATTCAATTACGGCAACTAATGAGGAGCACTGATGGGCCTCTTGCCAAGAAGGACTTCCAGCGCAGAGGAGGAACGTGGCTTCACCCACCCAGAGGAAGAGGATCCCATCACAGGAGACACCCCTGGGGCACTGCGACCTGCCACAGGCGGTGGCCTCTCCTTGCCCAATGCTAAGCAGAAGAAAACCTGACCTGGGCAGCAGCTCCATCTTTAGCATCAACCTTGCCAACCGCCCCGACCCAAATGCATGGCGCATCTCTGTAAGGACTGGCATTAAACAGCCCAGGTAGGTGCTCAGGGGTGCACGGCACTGCAAAACCCTGCAAAACCTGGGGGGGGACAACGACAATTCAGAGGGTCCTTCATTGCTGGAGGAGAGCAAACCACAGGGTCGCAGGAGGTGCCTCCCCGGCTGCTGCCTGTGGGACAAATGGAGGGGGGACCTCGGCCATCTCTTTCCGATGGCTTCGCCGTGTCACAAGGTGCATTTGTCCCTCAGAAACCATCGGAAAGAGATGCCCAAGGTCCTCCACGCTTGCCCCCGGCACAGCCCAGCTGCCAGGGAAGAGCCAGGTACGAGCAGATCGCGGGGAACCATGCCCAGTTCAGTCCAGCACGCCCGGCTCATCCCCAGCTCCGGAGCGACGCGCAGCTCCAGTGACGCTCACTCCTGTTCCCACTGCCAGCAAGTCATGACGCTGCCGCTATCTAGGTCAACAGCTAATTTTTAAAACACCGGGACCCGTCCTGACCCATTTATCACAAGCAGTTAAGACATCTCTCCTCCGCTGCTGCGTTGACAGCATGGCTTGTTCCCCTGCACCCCCCTGGATCTCAAAACATGACTTATTCAGACACGACCCCAGACGAAGACCTACAAGCGCTGAAACCCAGCAGCCGCTCTCCCTCCGAATACAAATCGTGGGGATGCGAGAGCTCACCGCTCTCTGCTCCACAGCCTTGTTTCTGAACTGCTCCTCCTGTGGCGGCTCTGCCCAGCACCCCCCCCACCAGCCCACCCATCACACCTCTGGCCACACCACAAGCACACCATGAAATCGGGGCCACGGTGATCCTCACCCCAAGTGCACAGCCACCAACACTGCCTCCTGTGGCATTGCCCAAAAACGGGGTTCATGAGTCCCCCCTACCATGTTCAGGGAGCAGAGGTGAGATGCTCCCCCAGGGACACGCCGTGTTGTCCCCAGCACCCACCTCCTGAGGCAGCCCCAAGAAGTGCCACAAAGCGGCTGGTGGCCAGTGCCTGCCTGCCGAGCGGCAGCCGGTGGCACAGCCAGCACATCCCTGTCATCCAGCAGTGTGTGCGGCAGCTCCTCCTGGAGCTGTCAACCAGAGACATCAATCTTCGTTTCTCTCGGCCTGAGGTTACGCGATCGCTTCCCCCACTGCTTCCCCATTTTTCCCTTCTTCGCAAGCACCTCTCCTCTGTGCCCACCGAGCTCAAGAGGCTGCTAAAGCTCACTCAGGAACACTTCCCACATTTGTAAAACAGCATGTTTCTAGTATTTTTGGGACTTCTGCCTATTTAAACCCAAATCTGGACATGCCCGCCACAGCAGAGCCCACAAGGCCCTTCACTCCTCCAAGCCCCCTCTGACCGCCCTCCAGGATGGAGGCCGTACCCTCACACCCGTCCATCCCAGCAGGGACCGGCCTGGTTGCAAGCAACGTGATGGCAAACCGACACTCTATGTTAGCTTTTACTTACAACTTTAAAGCTTAATTATAATGATCTTGAGTTCAACGTGAAAAGAAATCGTATCTGGCACATCTCCCAGTGTGCGTTGTGCATGCAACGCTTGTAATTATCAGCAGACAGGACACATCTGCTCAAACAATACGAGTCGTATTCGGCTCTCGTTTACACCAGACGACCCATCCCCAAGACCTTTATGCTGATGTCCACCCCATGTCTGCGTCTGCTCTGAAGATCACCAGTGGCCAGATCCTTCAGCCTGCTAAAGACAACTCAAGTTTCCAAAGGTGGGTACAAGACCAGGAGCAGCTTTCACCTGTGGGGTTGTCAAATCCCTCCCTCCAGGGAGCTGCATCTCATTCAGATGGGCGATTTGCTACCGAAAGCTGGTTTGGGGTCCCACCACGTGCTGCTGACCTTGGGCTGAGACCTTTTCTCCTCTGGGCAAAGCCTCCAGTTTCAAAGCAGGAACCCTCAAAGTCTTCAGTTTGCTTTTTACCTAAACTCAACATGTTTTCAGCAGTCCCAGCCAGCTGCAGCTCCTCACCATATCTATCTACCCACTCTTCCAGCAGCACTTACTCTGGAGCAGGATGGAAGCACCCTGAAAAAACCACCCCCCAGGGATGGGGAGAGTGACTGACTGATGTGTGTGTGTGTGAGTGTCTTTCCTTCTTTTCTGGACCAAAGGGATTGACTCAGAGCCTGTCTTGCTCTTGCACTTTTTCACACCTAGGATGAAATAAAATTAACTTAATCTCACCTGCCAGTAATGAGCAACAGCCTCGTTGTTTGCAGTGCTAATAATAGCAGGAGCTGACGTTTTACTCTCTCACACCATTATCTGAAAATAATCACTGCTGCAAAGATAAACACAAACCCTGACGGCTACAACTCTCCCTGCCCTTCAGATACTCATCTCGTGGCAGCGTCTCTGTCTCTGTCTCTGACTTCACTGTCATGTCCCTCCATCTTCTGGGGTCCCCTTGTCACTCATCACTACAGACATCCAAAGCCCTTCCAGATTGCCCTCCCTTAAGGTCCTCTCTTGGTTTTTGATCCTGCAAGGAAAGTCCCTCCAAGGTCTGTTCTTCATGAACATCCTGCATTTAAGTCCAGCTGCCCTGCGAATGCCACTCTGGAGTACCGGAGGTGCCCACTGGAGGCATTAGCTGTTTCCAGCCAAATACCAAGCTTCTTTGCAGCACCGTCCCTTGCCTCCCGATCCAACCCGGCCCCTCTGGGCTGCCAACAGGTGAAGGTGAGGAGAAGCAGCCATGGAAAGTCCACCACCACTTTGCTTAGCTCTCTCCACTCCCCAGCCTGCTGCATCACCACACAGAGCCTCGACTTCAGGAACTCAAAGGCAAAAGCCGTAATAAAAGACGACATTTTTTACAATAAGGGGAGGTGAGACACTGGAACAGGTTTCCCAGAGAAGCTGTGAGTGCCCCATCTCTGGAAGTGTTCAAGGTCAGGCTGGACAGGGCTTTGAGGAACCTGATCTATTGAAAGATGTTCCTGCCCATGGCAGGTGGGTGGAACTAGATGATCTTTAAAAGTTTTTTCCAACCCAAGCCATTCTATGATAACAAAAACTTGGGATGCACACATCTGTGAAAAAGGCACAAAACGGCTGTGACGTGCGTAACAAGGAAGATGACTTTGGGTTGTTCATGCTTCACAGATCTGGTGAAGTTACCCTGGTTCCTCCAGCACCATGACAGCAGTCAGCCTGGGAGCCCATAGAATCATCATAGAATGGTTTGTATTAGAAGGGACCTTAAAGATCATCTAGTTCCAACCCCCTTGCCCTGGGCAGGGACAATGCTCAGGTCAGCAGTGGACCAGTTTCAATACAAGACGGTTGTGTTCCAGTGGGTAACGCCTTTCCCTGGGAAGACTCACACAAGGTATCCCCATGCCACCAGGATTCCACTGTGTTTAAGTCCATGAGTCACAGGACAAAACTGGAAAGGATGTCCACGCACTGGTGCAAGTTGTTCATGAGGCAGGTTGCTTTTCTTGTGAGTGGGAGCGTCCAGGAGAGATGTCATGGTGGGATAAACAAGACCTACAAGACGCACTGTAAGACAAAGCAAAGCCAGGGCTCCTGTATCTCTTGCCTCCTTGAAATTAAATACCTTGCATAGCAAGATGCAAGTGGTTCTGCCTTTTCTTTCTCTCCTTGTCCATGGGTTGTCTGTCTCTCAGCAACAACATCTTTCCATACTCCGGGCAACAAACTGGACCAACTTACCAGCGAGTTACTCAAACCATGTACCTGTCTACCAACCCAGACTTCACCACTGCAAAGCGTCCCACTCCTACAGCGCCATCATTTAAGATATATTTTGTTTACCGGGCACAGAAAGAGCTGCTGCAATGGTGAAATTACTAAAAGAAACACACACAGTAACCCAGCAGGGTCAGACGCGATTCCTCAGCTGATGGCACCCAGGGTCTGAGAGCACACATGATGGTGGTGTCTTTCTGCGTGAAATTTAAGGATGGTTCCCAGCTTTTGAGGACCAAAAGAGAGCATTCTTCTAATCCACCCACCTCTCTCCTGCAGCGCAGGCTGCCCTCAGACTCCACACACCGCTGCTGGCCCCATGCCCTGTGGACTTCCCCAGAGCGGTGGCACCGTGCTGCTCATCCTCCACCCAAAGCACCCCCTGCTCCTGCCCAAGGAGGACACGCTGTGTGATCCCCCAGCTGTGCTTGCAGGCCTCCTCTCCCGCTCTCCCCCGCCGTCATGAGCTGCACAGCTCTCCCCCACGCAGCCGACGAGGATGGTGGGTGAAAATAGATTCATTTATTTTTGATGCAAATTCTTCTACACCCTTCGGTGAATAAAAGGCCAGTGGGTGGATGAGTGGAAAGATTGGAGCCAAAAGCACTAGCAGAGTGCTGCTAGAGGAGAGGGGGGAAATGAGACATCAGCCTTCCCCACCAGCACGAGTCCTGGGTGATTGACTATAGCAAGTTCCCTCAGCTTTCCCAAGTCCCTGAGCGCTCGAGGATCACTACCCTAAAACCCAGAATTTCACAGCACGCATTACTCTGACAAAGCAAAGCTCTGTCTGCCAGGTATTTTTAAAACACATTGTTTTCTAGTAAATTCTAGCATTTCCACAGGAGCAAGCAAAGCTCTGCCGCCCCAGAACATCCTGAACTCACACTTGGGTCCTCCCCTGTGACAGCACCCACGCACTGGGGCAGTGAGGGGCTGAGACAGGTAAAGCCTATCCCTGTTTTCCAGAGGGCTGGAGAGAGGACAGAGCAGCTTCTGCGGCTGCCACCGACTGCTGGTGCTAATTTTGTGGGGTTGCAGCCCTACGGGAAGGATTTTTCCTTGGAAGCTCAGCAAAGGGCAAGTATGGAAACCTTGCCCATAAGCAGGCCAGTCTCTTCCCTCTTTCTTCAAGGGTGGCATTGCTATCTCCCACAGCAGAGCTCTTATTAACTCTTTGAGGGTTATTTGTGGAACACAGTTTCCAGACAGACATGCAACTTCCCAAGGCAACGTCACTTCAAGCACGGACTGTGATTTCAGTTCTGCTTTAGCATGTTACAGCCATGCAAACGCGAGCAATTCCCCTCCCGGCTCAAAGCTGTGCTGGGTGACATCCTCAGAGCACCATCCAGATGAGGGGACCAGCGGAGCCACTCAGCAGCCGGGAACCTGCCAGGGAAACGCCAGCTCCCCTGTGTGCTTACAGCAGAGCCAGGAAAGCATCCGAGGACTGGCCACCATGAGAAAAGGAAGCTGCTATCAAGACAAACTCTGGCCAGGCCAGGTGTGAGCTCTGTGAGGGGATGGAGGCTCCCCACAGGCCCAGTGCGTGTCTTCAGGGCTTTGCTGGGAGCAGCAGCATCCTGCCTAGGGCAAACCTCCATCTCCAGCTGAGATTTTCCTCCAAGCTGCTAGGAAGGGGCAAAAAGAGGAAAAAACCCAACTAGCCCCCCTAAAATCAGCCCTGTGCTTCCCATAGCACAGAACCTGCACCCCTCGCTCTTAGCATAACCTACATAAAAGCTTGCCAGAAGTGACAGGCTTGCTAATCCTAGAGATCCGAATGCCCCCAAACTCCTCCCTGCGACCCGGTGATGTGTTGCGGCACAGCCCAGTGCAACACCACCTGCACGGAAATACCAGGAGAGAGGAAACGCAACACGCTGTCGCATCATGAAGCTTTAAATATTTGCCCTTGGAGTCACTTGTTCAGCATCCAGTGCCATCTTCCCGTGCGATTTTGGCCGGAGCGGCAGCCCTTTCTGCCAAGCAGGGGTGGTCCCACCAAGGTGGTACAGAGGGAACCAGGGGGTGTCCTGCGCTGGACACAGTGCTGTGCAATTATTGCTTATTTATAGATAGTAGAGTAAAAAGCCCCGAAGTTCAATGTCTCGCCCATCTTCCTGCCAGTGCTATTTATATACATTATTTTAAGCGAGACAGGCTGTGTGCAGCAGTGAGTGGACAGAGTCCCCAGCCCAAAGCCGGCTGTGCCGTGGCTGTGTATTGCTGATGCCACTTAAATCCCTGCCCTTTTATCCTGTCTTGGTTTTAAAGAGGGAACAGAGGGACTCAGCACTGGAGGCAACTCTCCCTCTTCCTTCCCCTGCACCCTCGGCGAAACACGGGGCAGACCAGCCCGGTCACATCAGTGTCACGGCAGAAAGGAGCCTCTTCTGGGGAGAGGGCGGCTGCCGTGATGTGAAAGCTGCCGGCGGGAGGAGTTTGGGGCACAGACGTGACACATCGGCTGCCACCCGGCCACAGACATGGGCAGCTTGGGCACAGGGACTAACCAAGGACAGGTAACAGCTCTACCTGCTACTGACTGCAACCGCTCAGCTAGCCAGGATGGGGAGGGATTTATTTCTGTGTTTATGAAGCACATTATTATCCTGTTATCTCTCCTTACCTCCATCTTTCCCGTGTTTTGAGTTTCTCTCCCTTCCACCTTTCTAGTTCCCCTTGGCTTCAAGCAGGGCTGCCTAACAGCTCCCACAACTTCTGCTAATGACTCTCCACTTGACTTCAGTTAAAAGGCATTCCTGGAGGGCTCCTACAAAATGATGGCATTTCAGAGTAGTTTATGGCCACAGAAACCGGGTAAGATGTGAGAGACCCTGACTCCAACACTCCTGACACCTGTGAGCATCCCTCTACACCAGACAAGACCCAGGAGTCCGGCGGGGAGGGGGCAAAAAATATCAGGGACACACAAGAATTATTCATGCATGAAATTAGAAATGTTCTGGGACCCCTTCCTTCCCATAAATAACTCCACATAACCTACCACCGCAAGATTCATTGCCCCATTATAAATAATTCCCTGCCGGAAAAGCAGAGGGCAGCGCATCTATATGCTGAGGGTGGGTGACACCCCATGATTCATGGGGCATCTGGGCAGCAGGCAATGAGATGACCTACACAGCATGAAGACAGACAGATGATTTGGTTCCCAGCAACCAGCTCAGCTACTTCCTCACCTACCTTCTTTGCCATCCCTGCTACCTTTCACCGTTGTTGTTGTTAGCAAGGGCTGAAGCTACTTGCAACCACCTCAAAGCTCAGGCAAAGCCTCCAAAGCTGCAATCAGCAGGGGATTGGTGGGATGACGGTGACATCCAGCATTTGACCTGCAACGTGGCCACAGTGTGGTTCCATGCATGTTTGCTACCAGAAACACCTTGACCAGGACCCACAATAACAACAGGTCTCAAACCGCCCCAGGGGACAGGAATTCAGAGGTGGCCTCTGCA
Organism: Stercorarius parasiticus; assembly: GCA_013396915.1. Lineage (NCBI taxonomy): Eukaryota > Metazoa > Chordata > Aves > Charadriiformes > Stercorariidae > Stercorarius > Stercorarius parasiticus. Next base: position 460,522 of record VWZL01004030.1, read on the forward strand.
GCTGATAAACCCAAGCACAAAATGAGACACGGGGGCTAAAGGGGTTTTGGACTGCAGGCAACAGCTGGCCTAAACATCTGTGCAAACCCAAAAGCATATTTGGATTCATACTGGTATATGCTGTAATGTGCCCTTGCTGATAAACCTGGAGCAGCAGCACATGCTGCCCAGGTGCCGGTCCCACAGGGAGGTGTTGCTGCAGCCCAGCTTTACCTTCACCTGAGGATGGAAAGGTTGGTGGGGCTCCAATTTAGAATAACAGTACAAGAACTGACTTTTATCAGTGCCTGCACCACACTTCCTGATGGAGCTGGTCCATACTCAAGAGCACCCAGCTACTTTATCACAGGTATTCTGTTTTGGGGTGTCAAAGCCCCTGTAAAACCCCAAAGATGTTGACAGCTAGTTATAGTTTACTTTCACTCTAAATTTTGACCAGAGAAGAGAAAAACCACATTCTGCAGCAAACAGACTTCAGAAAGTGGCCAGGTTTGGTCCTAAACAGCATCTCCTGCTGTCACTGCTGGGGATGTAACCCAGCAGGCATTTCTAATCTTCTTAAAACCTTTGCTTTAAACCTTACCCTGTTCCTCTGAAACAACTACATGACAGCTCCTGCACATGCACCTTACCCCTGTAAAGCTTCAGGAGGACCAATCCTGAAGCAACAGAAGCTGTTAGTGGCCATACCCCATGTCAGCACTTTACAAGTTGATCTTTTAGACAGGCTTCAGTCCCACGGGGCCCGGAGTGTCTCCGTGCGTGACAGCACCAGGGGAGCTCAGCAAAGCCCTGGGAAGCGCTTGACACATCTCAGGAACAGGCTTTTGATGAGACAACTAGAAATCCAGGCGATGCCACAGACAGGGCAAAGACATCCAGCACATTTCAGAGGGTGCTATATTAAGAAGTGCATCAGCAGGACTTCAAAAAAATCTTCTATCTGGCTCTTTTTGCTGGCCGTGATGCACCTTGAAAAGCAAAGACTGTAATAAAGTCAGCGTATAACAACTGTTCAAGAAAAAGCTGCAGAAGCAGTTATGTGGGATTAGAAGTCTCCCCTGGCTATCAGGGCATGTTTAGCCTGGTCCATCCCTCTGCTCTCTGCTACTGAAAAGAAGGACAAGCTACAGAGAAAGGAGAGACAAAACCACTGATTTAGCAACTGGAGTCTACCTGCTGGGTCATCAAGAGAAAGCACAGTTTGAGAAACCAGGCATTGTCTGTGGGTTTTGTGTCTGAGCAATTGTTATCGATAAGCAAAGAATTAAATAGCTTAAAGGAGCGGATAAAGACTAGAATATGCGATTTTGGCCCGGCATTGTCCTCGCGGCTAACTGGATGGTGAGTCCCAGCTCAATGGAGCTGGCTCAGCAGAATGGACTGGTCTGCACAAACGAACAAAGCCAGAGAAAAGTATTTAAAGTACTTTCAGAGTAGATATTCCCTATGCATCCAAAATCCACACTAAGCCTATCAACTGCAGAGTCAGACCTTAAGTAAACCAACGCTTTAGAATTTAGATTGGTTTTTAGTTAGAAGTTTAAAGGGAAAAAAAGAAATCATGCCCTTCTGCCAGCTTTTCTAGCCTGCATCCTCCCAGAAACTGCTCCAAAAGACTGATGTTACAATTAGCTCTTCCTTAGTCAAATTAGTTTACAAGATAAAATGTGTTGCCGGTTGTGTTTTAAGCCAGCTCCTTAAAAGGACATTGTTAAGGCTCAGTCTCCATCTTCTGCATCAATCTTTCGCTATATGGCTTTATTGCTTTCAGAAAGGTACTGAACTTGCATTACAGCACTTTCCACTTCCAAATACTGAAAAAAATGGAAAATCTACAATTATTGGATGTTTTAGAATTCATTATTTTCTGGCTGACTTTTACTTCATATGCATTACTGTAAAAAGGCACTGAGCAATAATTATCAAATGACTTTGCTTTAGCTTAGCAGTTGGCCGAGCCATAAATCATTCGGGGAAAATGGATAGAATCGATCTTATTTTCGCCATCCATCATTACTCGTCTGGTCTAAATTTAGCCAAGACTCCCTTAGTTCAATAGAAGTGCCTGTATCTACACAGGTATTGCACCAAATGCTTCACAGCAAAGGGAGATACTAATGTTACATTTACTTAAGGTTAAACAATAAATGCAATTCTGAGCTCTACAAGGACTTCCACAGAATTTTATGCTGCTCTAACCGAGGTCAACAACCTTTGAGGTGAGTCACCCTCCGGGAGAGCCCCTCTTCTGCAAGTGACCATAGCAAGAGCCTGCACACAACTACTTTTAGCCAGGAACAAGGCAGGCAAGATGAATTGCACCCAAGATATAGGTTCAAACTTAGGGCGTGACGTAACGCCGCGCTACGACAGAATAACCCGTCTATGTGTGCAAGCTCTTTAAATCAGAGTCAAAAACAAGGCTGAGAGGTGCTTCCCCTACCTTACAGCCAGACCACCTACCTATATCAAAAAGGGAGGGACTAAAGACATTCGCATATTTAAAAAGTAACAGACAAAAATCCCCCGAACAGGACTACATTGCTCACATTACTTTCAAGGGTGCCAAGGACGGCGGAGCTGGGAATAGGTCACCCCCAGCAGGTAACCAACTGCATTTTACAACATATAATCCCAACCCACAGGATGGGGCTCCCCAAGTGCTGGTGCAGATGCGGACTGGTTCTGCAAACACACCCAAATCTACGTCTGTAAGGCAGAGAAGTGACAGAAAAGGCCAACGGCACAACATTCAATTGTAAGTCATGTAAAGGATGAATATATTCAGTCAAAACATGCTGCACGGCACGTTTCAGTGGTTCTGAACATGGGTTTTTTTACTCCCTTAGCACATTCCTGCTGTCCTCAAAAGCCACTGAAGGAGGACTTCACTACCACAGCAGCCGATGAGCAATAATGACGAATAGCAGTTAGCAATTTTTACAGTGCAGAAACACTGACCAGAAAAGTCTCAGACCCCAGGGTAACTCCTCTGCTTTCCTTCCTGGGGCATACCAGGAATTGATGGACACGGACTGCATTTCACCAAATGCTGCACGGCAAAGAGAAGGTACCACGATACTCTCCTAAAACTTGCAGTAAATACAACTCTGCTGCACTCAAAAACCTTTCTTTCTGCAGATGACTTGAGTTTCATAAGAATCCTACCTTGTTGCTAACACAATGAATCAAACCTCCCCGACCTCTAACTTTCCACTGTATTAATAATCTACAGGAGTGAAACAGCAGTCACAAGGAGTTACGTTTTCTCTGAAACCACGGTGAAGAATTCATTACTCAACATAGAAGGAAACACTGGGGAAAAAAGAAAAGGTTCAGGGCACAGATTTGGTACAAACTACAGCTTGAATTCAGTTGGTACACAGAATAATAGAATAGTTTGGGTCGGAAGGGACCTTTAAAGGTCACCTATTCCACCCCCCACCTCCAATGAGCAGGGACATCTTCAACGAGATCAGGTTGCTCAGAGCCCCGTCCAACCTGACCTTGAATGTTTCCAGGGATGGGACATCTACCACCTCTCTGGGCAACCTGTGCCAGTGTTTCACCATCCTCATCGTAAAAATTTTATCTTGTCTGAACCTACCCTCTTCTAGTTTAAAACCATTACCCCTTGTCCTATTGCAACAGGCCCTGCTAAAATGTTTGTCCCTATCTTTCTTATAAGTCCCCTTTAAGTACTGAAAGGCCGCAAACAGCAATACATGGCTTGATCTCCTTGAGCCTCTTGCAAGCAATAAATACTTATTCCTATTTCTAGCACAGCAGCTTGAAACAATGCTTACATAAACACACCCTTCCCAGAGCTCCAGCATCCAACAAGGATGCCAATTATAATCAGTTGTGATCAACTCACCCCATCGGTACCACAGCACATGAATAGTCACCATCTGCCACAAGGAGATAAGCCCCCCAAATCCATTGCAATGGCCTGGGAGGAGCTCGAGAGGTGAGGAGTGAGGGTGGCACTGAAGCACAGCTCAGTACCTCTGTCCTCCCCAGACGCTCACCAAGGGCGCTTCTTTGGGTGCTTCTCACCAGGACCAACCCTGTCTGACTTGTTAGTACGAGCCCCCCACCCAACAGATCAAACCTACTCCCCTAACTTCTGGGTAAGAAGTAGATGACTACAATAACATGGGAACTGAAATGATAATAAAGCCGGTAAAGAGAATCAGGCTTGGGTGAACCAACCAAACCCACAGCCTCTCTGCCCTATGGCACAGTGTCTCTGTGGAGATGCTCACTCTGGCATGGAAGGCGATTAAAAAAATTTAAAAAAAGCAATTTCCACCTGCAGCATGCCAAGAAACATGGCCTTTCCCTTGGAAAGGGGATCTGCCATGCCTTTCCGACATTGAAGGCTAGAGGCAGCGACAGGACTGACACGTCCATTTGTAGTAAATGCAACTCCTGACCCATATAAATAAATGAATAAATAACTAGCAAACCTCCCTGGAAGTAAACCTTCCTAGTATTCCCTAAGTGCTTTTAACACCACCACCTTTTAAACAGCAGAGGCCTTCCTCCAGCAATGGTTCTTCCTCTACACCATAGCAACCAGCCTGTCCTCTTCTGAAGAGCAGGGAAAGAGGTGCCCACCCCATCACATGGGACTGGACCCTGAGGCATTTCTCTGTGCTGTTGTGGGCCTGAACCTGACCCGTTGACAGCTGCAGACACCTCCTGTTCGTACCTTCCCACACCTCCAACCCAACCCTCAGCCAAGCAACATGGTGGGTGGTGACTCTGGTGGTCAGGTAGAGCCTGCAGATGGGCGTACTGCTGCATTCCCATCCTGCTGTGCTTGGAAAGTCTGGCTGCAGGACATGCTAAGCCCCTCCTGAGATGGTGTCTGGGGGTCCTCTGCCTTTCTGAGGCAATCAGGCTGTTGTGTCAGCCAGGACTCCCAGGGACACTACTGCAGTGGGCAATCTCTCCTTGAAAATAAACACAGGCTTTTTTCCAGCAGGAGAAGCCTGTGAAGGCAACCTACTGCCCTTCAGGTACCATCTCCCCATGGCTACCCCACCGCAGGCTCCTACTGTAAAGCAACACTTTTCTTGTCTGCAGTTCTCTTTTCCAGATTTACTGTGAATATTTAATCCCTGAAGGGCTGTTACACCTAACTGAGCCAAACTAAGCCCTGGTGTGCGGTTGCTCCATTGTCCCCCACCTGTGTATGCCAACTTCCCCCCACCCGCTCGCTCTGCTGGAGCCCTACACAGCAAGGAGGGTGAAGACTGGATCAAGACTTCACTTCCTTCTGTCACCTAAGTAATGAAAATTAAAGTCTTCTACAAAGCCTCAGTATTGTCTCTTTCCACCCACCACGCTGCAGATCCCACCAAGACCTCCCGAGCAGTCCGAGCCTTCATCCCCACACACCACTTCCAATTTTTAACTCTCAGCAAACCGGTGGCAAGGCCCTGCGTAAAGTCAGAGCACTGCCATGGTGCAGAAACACGCCTCACTGTTGTTAAAAACAACGTGTTTCTATATCTCTTTTCCAGTACATCAAGGCCAATGTGCCTTGGGTGTAATTCTACTGAATTCCACTACTCCAGACTGAAACTAGTACATTTATTTAATGTGGCAGCAAAAGAAAATTCTACATCCATAAATACATGAGCATCTGTCAGGCTGGGCACAGACAATGGACCTGTTGTGGATGATGAATTAACAAAAAATGAAAATTACATGTGTCAACCTCTACATCTCTAAAATTAAGAAAGAGGAAAAAAAAACCCTTTGTCTCATGCTCAGACTACCATGCTGGACCAGTCTGGCCAAAAAGTCCCTACAAAATCCTAATCCAGTTATTCTCAGATCTCCTGTGATGACCCTCTATCAGTATCTTGCATCCTGCATCCACGAGTGGGGTTCCTTTGAGCCCCAGCCTCAATACTAGGCAATGAGAGCCAGGGGGTTGAAAGAAATTTGCAAAATACATCAATGGAGTGAGTAGGTGACAAGAAAACTCTCACTCGGTTGGGGAGACATGTGGGAAATGAAGGGCAGTCTGCTGAGGGCTTGTGAAAGCAGACACGTTTGTGCCCTGTACCATCAGCCTGTGGCACGCTCATTCACCGAGTACCTGCAGAAAGGGGATCAACTTACAAATGTGAACAGCACCTACAGCAACCAGAGCCAGGAGAGATGCAAATCCACACGAACCTGGGTAGAAATGCAGTATCTTGAGGATCCGTTGGATTTTCCCAGCTACAAAGGCAACACTAAATAACACTAAACCCCCCCACACAATGCTAAGACAGGGCAGAAAGAATATAACTAAGAGGAGGTTCACAGTTGCAACAACCCCTCCTTCCGATGCACCAGTTTTCCCTAAAACATCACAAATTCATCCTGCAGGCAGCTAGAGCACACACACAGCAAACTCGATGGTTTACTCCATCACTGCATTTCCCATTTATGTCTCAAGTCTCCTGTAAATATCAAAAGAGCATTTGAACCTGTACTGATGGATGCCCCATAGCATACACTAAACTCCCAACAAGAGTCAAGGGATTTAAGCCCATGATTAAGTTGAAGCAAATGTTCCACTGAATCTTTAAGTCAAACTGTCCCAGAATTCAGTCTCAGTGAATGTGGGGAATGTTTTTGTGAGGTTTTTTTTTTTTTCAGAATGTCACTGAAATCCTCTTTAGCTGTTTGAGTTATCCATGAAAAATATTCCCACTTCTCAAGAATCCTTGCAGATGCTTTGATGCTTTTCAGACTACTGATGGCTCAAAAGAACCCCGTAAAACCTGATGATGGCTTATTCCCAAATGAAAATTGCTGCCCGAGAGGCACAGCTTGATGTTATCCTCTGAACATTTGCAGGTTCTGAAATCACAGCAGATGTATATTTTCATAGCCATTAAGTGAATCTAATTGACTTTACAGACAGCAAAAGCTTGAAAAGGTGTTTTACAAACACCCCTTTTAAACAGTTCGGATTTTTAAGAAATCTCTCATTAGGATTCCTTTCATACAGTAACTTCCCCCCCACCCCCCTGCCTTCTCTCTTTTCTAAGAAATCCCACCACTAATGATGTAATTCCAATAACAAGGACTTTACCAAGACTCTCACTGCTGTTAAGCGGAGTATCTGCCATGCTTTTATTGCTCCGTCTCTAACTAACCATCATCCAAAATTGCTTAGCGCTTACAAATGGCAGGTGCTCCAAACCAGGCTATTTTCAAAAGCTTCTCTTTGCAGTTCTACTATTTAACATTATTTTAAATTGAAAGATCACAGATTTAGGTCTTCCCTGGATTCCCACTACAAGTGTTACACAGTGTTTCTGATGCTGTTATCTCGTTCCAGGGAGGATGAACAGATTTGGCACCTCCAAAAAAAGAACAAAAAGCCCTGATCTCAGCAAATGAAAGTTTTTTTGCTGTACTCTGACCGTAATAATGATTTCATACATCCTATTAAAATGGGAAGAATGGGTTTTATAGGAAAAATCACAGTGGAAAAGATCAATAGGCTGTGCCCAGATCCATCTGGGAGCGATGTGGGTCAGATGCTTTAAAGAAGGTGTAAGAAATCCTGTTGTTGGCAGCTCATTTGCCTTTAGGCAAAATGTTCTCTCCCCACCATCACCGACACGTGGGTTTGTGCACTGACGCACTCTGTTTTCAGCTTAGCAGACACAATATCCTCATGCTGCTGACTTCTATTTATTTTCTCATCTTTGTTATTCCGAGTATTCTACCAACAAAAATAAATACTTGGGCTCACCATGCAAAATATCTGAGTGACAAACTAAGGAGGAGAAGAAAGTACTTCCAGAATGAAATTGAGCAAAGGGACATACATTTAAAAGCATAATGGGAGGAGGGGGAAGATCAGAGAGATACAGAGAGAGATGCTGGGTGGGGGACCACCACTCTTGGGAAATGCCAGAAGTGATGAACGAAGCAAGAACCAGACCAGACAAACCCACCGGTGAATTCCACACAGGGAGGGACAAGAGAACGAAACAGAATTCAAAGGAGAAAAAAATGCAAATATTGCAATTTGAAACAAGGCTGGAAAAGTGGGATACAGAACTGCTGTGGCAGGGGAAAGAAGCGGGGATGGAAATAGAAAAAAAAAATTAATCCAAGGAACCGCTATTGGTCCCCAATAGTAGGCGTTATTATCCGATAGCTGTTGAAATGAGTGTTGTATGTGAGGTGCACTGAGGCACCATTCATGGCTGGACAGCTGGTTCATCACCCCCCATTTCAATTAGCAGCGTTAGCACAGAGACCAAGAGCTGCAACTGTAAAAAGCAAATAAGCTTGCATCTCTGACGATGGTTTCCAAGCCAGGATTCAAGCACACTGGCAAGAGAGAGTAGGAGCAGCTCGTATAGCAATTACTGGTGATCGAGGATAAATCTAGGCAAGTAGCTTACTTTAAAAATGCAGTTTTGCCAATTCAAAACAATTTATACACTTGTCCTGAATTCACCAAAGATCTGGGAAGGAAAATGCGGGTGAAAGCCAGGCTGGCACCGATCCTGCGCACAGCTCATCCCCCAGCGCTGCTGGCAGAGACACCTACGCACAGATCAGTCCTCCCCGGGGTTGCAGGGGACGGCCCAGCTGCCGGGACCCTGGAGATGGTCCCCCTCGACACCACCTCTGGTATAAAATGCCTAAAAATATAATTTAAACCAAGCCTGGGATCCAGGCGGTCCCAGCGCTGCCTCAGTATAGATTTAATAGTACCATGCAAAGAAGAAAAGAGGGACCTGCCTGGCAGGTGACAAACATTAATTGTAACATGACTCTACCATAATCAGCATTTTTTAAATATATACTCGGGTCTGACCTTTGCTTCTTAACGAAGCCTGTAACAGAACCAACGATTTTGTTTCAGGCTTGAAAAAGTATTACATCCACCACTAATACATGTTTGCTTCTTGATGGTGAAAAAACAGAGAGGGAGTAGTAAACCAGCTTAATTCGGATGAAAACTGTCCTTCTTTTTATTTTCCAGTTCCTGAAATGAAAAATCATTTTCTCATAAAACCTCTGGTATCCAGTTTTGCCACTTGGATAAACCCTAGAAGCAGTATGTGAATTTTAAGTGACAAATATTACTTGCAAGTTATCATTTCAAGCAGTAAATGCTAACGTGCGACTAATGCATTGTATTTTTCTATTAGTGTTTACGCTGTTGTAAATCCAATTTTAAATTGCAATATCTCACAGGGCCACTTAAAAATACACCTGTAATACATGTTTGCTGTCAACTAATTCCGCAAAGTCTCCTTTTGCTCACAGGATCCCATTTTAAAGCAGAAACCCATCTTGGCATTAAACCATGGGAGTCCCAGGTCCAAATTTTAGAATTATCCTGTAAGAAATGACATTTCCAATTCTTGAAAGAAACACCTGTCAAACAGTTAGAGAGGACAATAAGTGATACCATATATGCTTTCATAAATACTTAATTGATTGCTGGGGTCCAACGGGTCAATAGACGACTTAAAAGAATGGCTCAAAGCCATCTGTAACAGATACCACAACTTGTACCTGTCTCTAACCAGACCACTATGAACTAATTTTTGATGCACCCTTAATAAAAGGCATGAGGGCTTCTTGGTGATTCTGCTTGGCCCTTAGCAAAAGAAAAACCCACCCAAAAGAAACAAACAAACAAATCCCCCAAATCCCTTTATTATTTGATTACAAGTAATAGATTTATGAATAGAAACTAGGTAAGACACACTGGTGTCTTCGGATTCCCTTTAAGACTGCTTTCATTAGCCACCTGTCAGGAAAAAAAACGATTCCTCAGCTTCCTACAGGGGGGGGAATCTAAAAATATACTTTGAAGCTCCCTGTTTTGCTCATGCGGAAAGCAACAACAAAGGCCCATACATCCCTCGGCTCCGTGCAGAACCAGATACTGCCAAAACACTCTGCAAAGTCTCTCTTTTTGCTTTAGTCTGGAAGGGAGTAGCATCAAACATGCGATTATTTGTAACGGATCTCCAGCACTGCGCTACCAAAATAAAAGCACACGCTCTGCAATCCCGATAAACAACTCCTCAAGCTCCCGGAGCCCACCAGGGGCTTGCGGCCGCTACGAGCCCTGCCAGCCATTCCCATCCTGGGTAATTAAATATAACCTGCCTGAATAAAGATGTGAGCCTACAGAAGGAATATGCAATTTTCAGAAATCCACTCTGAAATTTGGAAACCTTTTGAATGGACAGTCTTCTTGAAAAATCCGGCCATGCATTCAAGCTTTTACGCTAAAAACTGCTTTTTTAATATATTTAGAGGACTTAAGATAGAGAGCAATACCAACCAATAATTTCTGAAGCATTGGGGCCGCTGGTCGCACACACTGGGAGAAACCGACCTGACCACAGACACTCCTGAATAATCCTAAGAGGCTAAATATAATACTAAATATAATATAATAATGGGCTTGGGAATAAGATTTTTCAGTTCATGTTCCTACATCCAAAATTCAGCATCAAGAGAGGCTCAAAGCTTTGTACTTTTAAAACCCTTGAACACTAGTTCAACACCTGACATGGAGCCTAAATTTAGGCTATTATGAAAATCTAAACCTGAATGACTTCTGGGTAATTGTTTTAAATCTTGGCCATTCATAAGAAAGCGAGAGAGAAGGAACAGCAACTAAAAGCCCTTTATAAGAGTAATTAGTTCGCATTTAAACTCGTGGAGAAAACTCTGCAGTCCTTTTTAGGTTTATTCACTAAGACAGTTGTGAGAAATTGCACACAACCACAGCAGAAAATATCCAACAGCAGAGAAAACATTAAAAAAAAATTACTCAAGAGACAGAAAACACCCAGGACTCCTCCCACTCCTGCCCTCTTCACGTTCATAAATCCCGGCATGGCTTGTGTTTGACAGTCTTGAGAAGTTAACTGTGCCTAAAAAACTACTGATCTTCAATTTACACAACTTATTACTTCTTGTACTGAAGATTAATGAACAGCACTTGCATGTACCAGGGTTTTTAAACATCTGCAGGCACAGCTTACGTTCGGAAGCATTGTATCCACCCAGTCATGGCTACAACTTAAAATACCGCTGCATTAACTGACCGTCATGGCAATTAGGGACTACCTTTACAGAGAACTTTTGAATGCACGGAGGAAAAAAAATAGGTTATACTGCTCTGCAAAGTTTACTATCAAATTTGTTTTCATCTAATTTTGACATGGGACCGTGCCAAAGCTCATGGATCTGAAGTGAGAGCTATTTTTGTCTTACGGAAACACACGTCGGGTTTGTGCATATGTTCCTGATCGAGGAATAAATAGGGAGGGGGGAAGGCTGCAGGCACTTACCCATGAACGTGCTTATCCCATTTGTGTGCATGGCACAGCCCTGAGTCCCCCAGGCTGCTCCGCTTTCAGACAATTTCAGCTTTCCCATGTGCCAGCCCTTGGCTGACAGCATCGCTCTTCTACTTGGCACAACCTGAACCCCCTAAAAGTGGAAATAACTCTGAAGAATGATGGTTTTGTGGGGCAGAAAGACCTTGCAGGCCACCGGGTGGGTGTTTCAGTCCATTGCTAATGCTGGACAAAGCACATCTCTAACATTTGGAAACATGTGGGGGTTGAAACTAGATGATCTTTAAGGTCCCTTCCAATCTAAACCATTCTACGATTCTATGAGTGTTCTCCTGTCGGTTCCCAACTAGGCTCGAGACAGACACAGAGATGAGAAATGCCAAACCAGGCAGTTCCAGCACCACAAAGTTGTAGAAACCCAAAAGCGACACCGAGAATTGCTAAGCACCACCATCATCCCTGACCGCCCCTCTTGCAGGAGGCCAGCCTCAGAAATACTTTCAGACATAATACCTCCCACTATAAAATATATTAAAGGTCTCTAACCCTAATCCTGTAGGATCTCTCTGAGGTGCAGATTGCGTCCCTTGAAGCACCTTCACTGAATTGCAGGGAGATGCCAGCACATGAAACACACACAGGACAGACCCTCCGCCGCCTGAGGAGGAGACCTGACCTCAGTTCCCAGCAGTGGTGGGGAGCAGAGCTGGGAAACGCCGAGGCAGAGATAAGGACACAGCCTCTCCCCTGGGCTTTCCAGCTCCGAGCCCCACGCTGGGCTCCTCAAGGCCGCATGTGATGTGTGAGGAGAGGCACGCGTGAAAATCCCAATACAGGACAGACAGCCCAGGGGTTTGGCAGATACATGAGGTCAGGGAGCTATATAAGCCAGGAAGAAATGCTGAAGACAGGGATGCTTCAGATTCCAGCTGCCTCTTCGGGCACCACTAGCAGGGCAGGGCTCTCAGAAAACACATTCCTCCACTGGGAAGCAGCAGCCTGGGCCCTCTCCCAGCATCAGGTAACTAAGCCCTTTCTTTGCAAAGCAAGAGCTGCTCTATTCTTTCCAAACAATGTTATCAGCGGGCAGCGGAGCTCCTGCTTATCTGGCAGCTTAAGCACTACCCAGAATGTGGATGACCTGGTCTGAGGGCCACCCCTCTGCCCAGGGGCTCTGTGGTGGGGAGAAACCTCCCTCATCTCCGGCTTGCAAAGGGTCTGCAGAGCAACCACAGCTCCCAGGCTGAGGATTTCTTCCAAAGGCGGCCAACTATTATTTTGCCCACTGTTATTTTCCCCGCAGTCCCTACACCAGCCCAGCACCCCAAAACTCTCTGCTGCTCACCCCCACAGGCACCCCCTGAGCGGGGTCAGCAGGAACCACACCATTTCACATCCAGCTGCTCACCTCACAAACACCTGGGTTCAACTCCATCCCCCTGGTATCAAACCCACAGCAAACGGGCCCAATCCAAGAGCACAATTAAGATACTTGCTTGTTAGCCAGACAAACATCTCACTGAAGGTGAGGAATGCCTCAAAAGAACGAGCAACAAACAGGATCTCACCTCCTCACAATCTAACTCTAGCCCCACCTCAACTGGTGCCCTTCTGTAGACGGATGTGATCCTAAAACCTCTGCCAGCAAGGGCATGACATCCCTCCTTTGGACTCAGCTGAGGAACGTGCCACCCTTAATGAGCCATCCCCCTGTAGCCCCTCTTCCTTAGGGAGACTGGGATATGAGGGCAGGCTCTTCATCTGCACCCTCATGTACTGGGGGACAATGGGAGCAGTGGGACAGGGAGGCTCTGCTCACCACTGGACGGAGGCAGGAGAACAGACACCCATGTCCCCTCCCAGCACAAGGCAACCAGAAGCACCCTCCTGCACAAAGCTCAAGAGCCGCAGACGTGCAGCCACTGCTGAAAACCACAGCTCTCAGCGTGGCGTGTTTAATGCGACCCGACACCTCCTGCAGCAACCACTCTGGCTTCATCTGCTGCGTTACGCAAGGCAGATGCCCTCAAGACTCCACCAGGTCCTGCAGCCACAGCTCTCCAGGTTGCCCATCCGTGCTGTCTGTTCTTCCTGCCCTGCGGCACTGGGCATCACAATGCAGCCACCCAGCTCACCGCTGGTGCCCAAAACCACGGTCAAAGGCCAGCTCCTACCATCCCCAAGTCTTTGCACCACCATGACATGTATGCACACCCTTCAGCAGACACTGCCAGGACAGCCAGCAGCAGGAGATAACACTTTAAACCACCCCAGAAAGACGTGCTAGCTCGTCAGCCAAAGCCCCAGCACTGCTCGTTTTGGAGCACGGCTATTTTGCATGGGAGGCAAGGAGTCCTGGTTTCCATCAGGTCTCCAGCAGAAACCTCAGCCTTGCAAGAATCTCTCCAACACACTAACTGCCGCATGAAATACACAACGCAACCGACCGGGACAGAAGCTTGAAGAGACACTGTAAAATTGATTAGTCGTCAAAATCATCAGACCATAAGAGAAGCTCCAGCTGTGCTCATCTTATTTGCGTAGAGAAATGCAGGAGGCAGGGCTCTATTTAAAATTAATTCCTTGGGTTTTTCTTTTTTTGTTTGTTTTTTTGTTTACTAGAGCCTAAGTTACTCTGGTTGACAATTAAGCCCATTATCCCACTCCTTTTTTTTTTTTCACCACCACCCCCGTGCCTTTTTTCATAGCCTATGAAAAAGAAAAAAGTAAAAAAAAGAAAAGGAAAATTCCAATATGTGCTATTTTAAAATGCAAAACGCAAGTTTACAGAGAGCTCAGGAAGGTGTTTGAACCATTCAACCTCATGTTTTAAAACCCCAGCACAGGACTCAACACAAACAATTCCTTTCAAATCAACAGCAATTTCAAGTCACCCTGCTGTGTACGAGCTCAAAGTCAAGTGCTGGCCCAAATGTTCTGCCAGATCCTTGGCGTAAGTGTAGGAAGGCAAGAGAAAACAAAGATTTAAATTTTGGCTAGTGTACTTCTGCAAAATCACTGTCAGCACATATTTTTCAGTTCATACAAAACCCAGTGGAGGAAATTTAAAACAATAACTAACTTAGAGGCATGCGGTTCAGAAAAGCTGCAGAAGAAAAACCATAATACGATATAACTCATGGGACTGTTCAACGCTAATCGCCAAGCTGGGTGCTTACGACATCCCATCGCAGACTCGGTCCTTTTGGCTCAGTTTTAAAACCAACCCGCAGTTTTTGCGGGTGCTTTTGCAAAGCTACCAAGAATGACCTGTTTCCATAGTTAAACTACTCCCTCACTGTAGACACCTGCCCTACTAGAGGCCATTTGCTGTAGATGCTCTGTACAATGGTACCCCAGCCCCAGGTACCACAAGGAACCCACTACAAACAACACTTTTTTTCATGCCTGGGTACCACGGATGCCAAGAGCAAAACCTCAGTGAAGCCACGAGCCACATCATGATGCAAGACCTTAAAACCAGGTCCCAGTTCTACCTTTGCGTTCGTCACCCTAAGAAACAAGAATTTACAAACCCACCACAGAAAGGCTCCCCTCCCCTATTTTCCATGCTGGAAATTCAAGCAGGTAAACAAGGATTTCCCCAAAGAAGGAGCAAGAAGTTGCCTGGCTGTACTCTTGGCTAAAGCCAGGCCAACCTTCACGTATATCAGGTTGGGTTTTTTTGACTTGTCGAGTTGAGCTCTGGCCATCTCCAGCCTCTCTGGGCCCCTGCACCTGGTTGCCCTGGCTGTGACCATTTCTTTCCTCACACCTCACTGAGAAAGCTTTCACTAACATCTAAGCTGGAGCAATACGCAGGAGAACGAGCCCTTCTCATTCCCACTGCAATCATTTCTGCCTGCGTGCTAATTTGTAAACTAGCCGAATAAAAGACAAACTTGGGTCTGGAAGTTGTTTTATTGTCATTTTTCTGTCCTTTGGGCGCGATGGGCAGCGCTGACGTGGCACATCACTGCCTTTCTCCGGACGGTCAGACAGACAACGCAGTTCAGACAGACACCCTCCAAAGTGCACAAATCTCCAGGGCTTTTCCAAGACGACTGTATTTATACTGCTCTTACAGGGAAGAAATCCAGCAACTGTATTTTTGGGGGGAAACAGGAGCAAAACACTGGATTCATGCCTCGTGGGCAGCTACACCAAATAGCACCACGCAGCTCCATGGCACATGGACAGGCATCACTGGTGGCACCAGTCCCAACCCGCAGATGTCCTTCTCCTCCCCAGCCCCCGAAGCCTCTTTGGTCTTTACCTAGTTATGACTCCAGCCAACTTGCTTAACACCACTATCATCAAGAACCTTTAGCAAGCAGCAACGATCCCATAAATCTTCTTTTTATGGCATGGTAGAAGCCTAATTACACATGATTAAATTCTGTCAAAAATTAAAGC
This sequence comes from Stercorarius parasiticus, assembly GCA_013396915.1. NCBI lineage: Eukaryota > Metazoa > Chordata > Aves > Charadriiformes > Stercorariidae > Stercorarius > Stercorarius parasiticus. The sequence continues at coordinate 476,310 of VWZL01004030.1, forward strand.
CCACACACTTGCTCTAAAATTGAAATCAGCCCTTCTAGGTACCAAACAAAAGCAACGCTAAGGTTTCAAAGACATGTTGGCAACACAGCTGAGCTGGATTACATTCCTGACCCTAAACAAATCGAGGGCATTCCTTGCTCTTCCTTGAAGTCCCTTTCCTTTATTTTCTAGATATGCTAGCGTTATAAATACAGGCACTTATACCATGCCCTGAATCGTGACCGTACAAGTCCCAAGCATTAATGAGCGATGCAGCTCAAACACCTATGAACTCCATATGACATGTTCTTATTCTCCTGGCGTCCCCTCCTACTTTTTTCAACATAATACGTTGTTAAACCTCACTTACAGAGTTTTGGAAATGTTCTGCTACGAGCCCTTTGATTTTTGTGACACCACCTTTCATGAAGATTGAGCTTTTCAAGTACAAGTCACGCGCCACTTATTTTTTACAAAAACAAGCACCGTAAATGAAACACAACCTGTGTGCAAGATGGGACAAGATCTGTGTGAGATGCACACTGTGATGGGAAATGACATCTAAAGCAAGTGCATTTAAGATATTTGTGGATTTTTATTACAGGAGGAGCATAATATTAGAAAAATGTAATATTGCACATCAGAAGTGAAGGAAAGGGAAGTTTGTGGCTATGGTACTTTCCTTCGAGTCCTCTAAAAGTGCCCAGGAAGAGGTTTGTCACACCTGGGGAACAGCAATGATACAGCAAAAACGTGGTCACGCAGAAAAACAACAGAGCAGATACCCTGAGACAATGGAAATAGCTATGGTGGATTACCGGCATTGCCTTTGCTCTCCCAGCCCACCACTAGCACTGTGCGACCACCAAAAACAAACCTCAAACCCCAAATGATCTCCCAGACATGCCCTCTTGCTGTGGTCCTCAACATGGATGCACACCTACAGAAAGGGAAATAGCACTTTCCCTGCCTGACAAGTTCTGAAGGGACTTTTTTTTTTTTTTTAATAATCACCTAGGAGATCTTTTACAGCTTAACAAGCAAATATTACTGTTAGATACTATGTTTTTAATTATATACATATATGTAACAAATGGATGAATGCATATTATGTCAAATGCAGGCAGCATCGCTTTACATACCTGATCTGCGCCTCTTCCAAAACACTTGCGTTAAGGAAGGTTCTTCTTGAATAACATGGGAAAACGGGCGCAATAACTAAAACCGGTTCCTTTCCTCTACGCTTTTGGGCTAAAAGACCTTTCATCTCTCCCTCCTCCGGCTCTCAGAGCTAATACCAAGCACAAGGAGCAAATAAAAGCTCAAGAAGCAAGGGCTGGGGTGGACCTGCCAGCAGTAAATAACAGCATCATCCACCCTCGGTGTTCCCGAGCACCCAGGTCCAGGTCCCCGGACCACTGCAGGACTCAGGAGCACTGCGCTCGGGGGGTAGATGGAGGCTGCCTTGGGTGACTAGACATCTTGAGGGGGGGAGAAAAAAGGAAAAAAAAAAACCAAAACCCAACCCAAACCAAACCCAGAGATGGCTTTGTGCCTGGTATGGCTCAAGAGCTGCGTTCTGGTGACTTTTGAGTTTGCTCAGTGCTGCTGACAGGAGGAAAAGGCGCCAGCAGCAGGGAGCAGCCATGTTCCCCAAGCAGGGCTGGAGGAAGGCTCCCTCTGGGGAATTCATACTCACCTGGCGGTTTCATGTAATATTGCTCAATATCGGACATGTCCGTATGCAGCGCACAATCGAGATAGTGGAGGATAACTTTTCTACTGAAGTAGTACCTCATGCCCATCAGAAAGATGGGCAAACAGCAGGTCAGCAGGAAGGACTTGGTCACAACAAAGCATATTACTATGGAGATAAGGAAGAGAAATAAACGATACCTGTCAGAAAAGAGAATTTAGTGTTGATTTCGGAATACAAACTCATTATTTAAAAAAAAAAACAAACAAAAAAACCCAAAAAAAAACAAAAACCAAAAAAAACCCCAAACAAACAAGCACAGACAAACTACACATTTTCAGTACACACGCAATTCACACTCTCGACATTATCATGTTAAGTGACGGCGATATGCCGAGATAACCCAGGAGAAGTTTATGGGGTGCCTGGAGAGAGCCGGTGGGGAGGATGCTGCCATGCCACGGAAGGTCACATCAAACCCCCCTGGTGAGGGGCTGGTGGGGACACCGGGGGCCAGGCACACCCCAGGCCCCGCTTTGTTTTCCCCAGCAAGGCCAAAATGCATCCGGGGCGGAAAAGCCACGCTGCGGGCACGGCGCTCCGCAGCCATGTGTTTGTCACTGCGGCATTACTATTTCCATCACGGGAAGCACCGACTCCCGGCGAAGACACCCTGCCCGCCTCGATGCTGCTGAAGACCTGGGGGGCTCCTGCGGACACCCCCGAGATGGCGGCTCCCCCCGGCATGGAGACCACTGGCTGAGACCCCCTTTGCCCCAAATGCCTGCTGGGGGGGGTGGTGGGGTGTCCCTCTCCAGCACAGGGCCCCCCTGGCTGGGGGTATGAGGGTGCAACCTGTCTGCAACCACCAAGGGCATGAGAAACCAGCCCAAAGCTTGCTCAGGGTGGGGAGCACACATTATTAATCATGTGACTCCTGCTTCCATGCAATTATTTACGGGGGAGAGGGGGGGTACATTATTATTCACACCGCGGGGGGGGCACCTTGCAGCCACTATTTTGGGCATGGAACTCTGGGAGGTGAGCCCCCCCAACCTCGGCCCTGCTGCAGGGGTTCCCCCCATCCCCACGCCGGGGTGTGTGTGTGTGTGTGGGGTGCTAAAGGGGGGGCCGCTCAGCTGGCAGGCCC